>OX608082.1:64846559-65010020 GCA_951509765.1 Sphenella marginata
GTGGCCACACCTGCGCTAGAGCTTTCAGCCTTCTTCCAAATATGTGTAGATGTCCTCTTTGTTTGAACATTTCTACACTCGTTTTTGTTGCGCTCCTGCAACTTAACTATTTACACATTTACTTAGTTGAGCCAAGTTAAAAGAGTTGTAGGTTTTACGGTTATAAGATTTTGAAAACTCGCTAAGAAAGTGTAGGAATACGAGAAAGCGTGGTAAAAGGATTTCAAACTTTAAGTAGTCATTACCCAATTGAGTTGAATTTATTTCAATTGCCTAAGATGATAATAAACGAAAAGTCAGCGCATAAGTAAGAAAAACGTACAAAACTCTTGACCAAGTATCAGAAAGCAGATATTACAAATGAAATGGAAACAGCGAAAGTGAGTGTGAGCTTTTGCATAAGCTTTTTTTTGTATTGTGTAAGTATTAAATATTAGAAATTGGCTTCTACAACTAAGCTAAGTTGAGCAAAGATTATGCATTAAGAGATTTCAGCAAGTTAAGAAAGCATCTAATGAATAAGTAATGTTAAAATTACATTTTGCGAGAGCTTTTATGAATGAATTTCGAGCTTTCGCTCAGCTTTTGAGTATATCGACGAAAGCTAGTTGTTTGCTTGCTTTGTTTAGTTAAATTTATGGAATGAGTGCTGAACTTTTTTTATCTGTGTGAGAAAAGCAAGTTGAAATTAATTTCGTCTTTTGATACATAACGAGTCTTGAAGCTTTTCAAATATTTATCAACTTTTTGTAAAAGGAAACTTGTTAGTAAGCAGATGTAAATTTAATTACACAGGGAAAAATTGAGCTGGATGTATAAAATTTTCAAAAAAAAAAGCTTACCTAAGCGCTTCCAGAAAGCAGTTTCAGTTTTTATTTAAGCTTTCAATCTTTTGAACAAATGGTATTTCTAAAATTAGTGGTGCAAAACCTAAAAGTTGCGTGAAAGCTTTCACAACTTTTTTTTTTTCAAAAAAAAGCTTTCCAAATTGCGTTTACCTAAGCGCTTGTAGAAAGCTTTTACTATTATTTCTGATTTTAACTTATTGAAAAAATGGTATTTCTAAATTTAAAACATTTAGCGGTGCAATTTAATTTTAATTTAACTTTTGAGGCTTCTAACAAAAAATTTTCAACTTCGGGAAGGAAATAAAGTATCTTATGAAGTGTTTCTACAGAGTTAGAAAAAGCTTTAGCTACACTTAAGCAAGTTTTTAATAGCTTTTTTAACTGATTTAATTTTTTGAAGAAATACTGCTAGAAAATATTATTTTGAATTTGACTCTGGAAATTTGTTTTGGTGATTTCTACATAGGTACCTATAGATGATCGAAACTTTCTCACAATAATAAATGTTTCTCCGATGTAATCCAAAATCTCCCCACTACAAGATACTCCTATTTTTATGTGACAACTTGATCTATTACCAATGCCAACTGATCGCTATGGCACTTGTACGAAGAAAATGTGAGAAATTCCACTTATCTAACCGTAAAAAATTAGAAGAAACCCATTCTATCTCGTCGTAAAAATGAGCATGGATAAAAATTATTTATTAGGCATAATTAAATTTTCAACGCTAACATTGATCATTGCACCACAGCGAGCCGTGAACAAGGGTGACAACAGAAGCAGAGACAGCCAGTGAACCTAAAGTGTGTAAGGGAGAGAGAGAGATAGATACAGCGGGAGATAAATAGCAGACACTGCAAAGGATTAACCCGAAAGCGAAGCAGAAGCAGCGATCAGCTGGGGATTAACAAAAAATTGTTGCACCAAAAGAGACTTCTACGACAACGATAAATTGCTTGGAACAGCGCAACGAACGCAAAGCTACGAAAAAGGTCATTGCAGCTCTCCAAGAAGCAACAGCAGTGTGCGGTTGTGGAATGCGTTCGGGGACAAGTGCGTGTTGGAAATGCATTTTTTTTTTGTTTTTTCGAATTTCTGTTTCCAAAACGCCTAACACAACAGCTCAATTGTTTGATTATTGCCTTGGAGATGACATCTGTCGTTCGTTTATTAGTTCGTCGGCCGCTCTGCTGCCACCAAACAAATTGCTACAAACTAAATTATAATTTATGGCTTACGTTGTGGCGTCTTGGTGCGTTTGGTGATTAATTTTAAATTATTTTGAGAATTTCCAAGAAATCTAAGCAAACCGAAATTGTTCCCTAGAGAGTTGCGCAATGAACTGCGAACTGTGAAATGCTGTGAAGTTGACAATTTGGTTTTGATTTGAGTTTAGTTGATGGTTGTGGTATTAAGTGGGAAGGAATTCCTACATTTATTATGTTTCAAGTGTTGCAATAAGGCTACAAAAAGGGTGAAAGAGAATAATTAATTAATACAATTTTTAAACAAAAAAAAAGTAATATTAATAATTATTTTCATAAAATTTATTAAAAAATAACAACAAAAATATTTTTTATAAAATTTATGACAAAAAAAAAACAAAAATTATTTTTTTAAAAACCAAAAATAAAAAATTGCATTAAATTTATCAAAAGTTAGAAGCAAAAATAATTTTTATAAACTTTATTGAAGAATGAAAACGAAAAAATTTCATGAAACTCATTAAAAAAAAAAACAAATAAAAAATCTCATAAAATTGCTTAAAACATAAAATCCAAAATGATAAACTAAAATTTTTGTTAAATTTAAAAAATTAAATTTCATTACATTTATTAAAGAATAAAAAAAAAATTTATAAAAAAATTCAAGCAGAAATATATAATCATCATACATTTTTGAAAACAACAAAAAAAATTTATTTCATGAAATGTATTAGAAAATAAAAACAAAACCATTTATAATCAAAGCAAAACCAAAATTTAAATTTTTAATAAAAACTATTAAAAAATAAAATTTATTGAGCAAAAGTAATTTTCATAAAATTTATTAAATAGTTTAAATATAAACAGTTTTATAAAATCTATTAAAAATAAAAACAAACATTATTTTCATAAAACAAATTTTTAAAGAACTAAAAAAAAAAAATATTCAAAGTTAATACAAAAACTAATTTTCATAAAATTCAATAAGAAAAAACAAAACTAATAAAATAAATTAAAAAACAGAACCAGAAATAGTTTTCATACATTTTCTAAAACAACTAAAAAAAATTGAATTCATTAAGTATATTACGAAATAAAAACAAAACCATTTCTAATGAAATTTTTAAAAACCAAAAAAAAAAAATGTTAATAAAATTTAAAAAAGTAAAAACACAAGTAAATTTTATTAAAAACAAGCAAAAATAATTTTTATAACATTTATTAAACAATTTAAACATTGATATTTTTACAAAATCTACTAAAAATCAAAAACACAAATAATTTTTATACAATTCAGCAAGAAAAAAAATTAATAAAATTTATTAAAAAATAAAAACAAAAATAATTTTCATAAAATTTATTACAAAATAAAAAACAAAAATAAAATTTACTAAAAAAAAAACAAAAATAGTTTTCATAAAATTTTGAAACATAAATATTTTTACAAAATCTATTAAAACTAAAGACAAACATAAAAGCGGAAATAATTTCCGTAAAATTCATAAAATGTATTAAAAAATAAAATCAGAAATAATTTTCATAACTTTTTTATCTAAAAAAAAAATAATATTCATGAAATGTACTAAAAAATTAACTCAAAACCAGTATATTATTATTACTGCAAAAAAAGACAAACATTTTTTCATAAAATTTATATACCTATCTTCATAAAATCTACTGAAAATAAAAACGAAAATAACTTACATAAAATTTATTAGAACGGAAAAAATTTTCATAAAATTTATTTAAAAAAAACCAAAAATAATTTTCATAAAATTTATTTAACAATTTGAACAAAAATTAGTTATTATTTAAAAATAAAAACAACGTAATTTTTAATAAAAATTTTCATAAAAATTATTGTTCTGGACCTGTCGCTCATTTACAGTCGTGAATTGGGTGCGTGTCAAAGCCCCAGCCAACCGCTGCCAACTACATAGTTCGTTAAAATTATATGCATACACATTTAAAAAATTGTCAAATGTCAAAACCATTAAACTTTCTCATTATTTATTTTAATATCAATAAAGATTACAATAACAACAAACTGTCAAAGTTCTTAAGCCCCGCAGGTTATTCGCTTCACTTAACCAACTCGCTTTATGAGTACAAAGATATTATCTTATACGCTCTCATGGGCAAATCAATTGTTGTTGTTTTGTAGTAAATATTTATTATGCTTCTTCCTTGATATTGTTTCTGTTTTTAACTGTTATCCTGTGTGTATAAATAATTATCCACCAATTGATTGTTGGCATTTTTTGTTTGGATAACAGAATATCTCACACACATACACATGCACACACGTACACAGATCCAATTATCAACTTACAATGACACAATACAATTTATTATAAGCTCTCAGTCATCATCATCATCATCATCATCATGCGCGCCAATTTCCGAACCAGTGCAGTCGGGCTATGTGGAAGTAGAGGAAAAGGGTTAAATTGAATGAGTCGCTATATCTACCCTTCTCTGCCCCACTCCTCTTTCCTTTCCTCCACCGCATTATTGCCAATATTTGCCACACCGAATTGATTAATGATATCAAATTATACATAGTTGGACAATAATCTAGATAAGGTCAGCCCAGACCATCGCGGTAGAGGCGGAGTCGCGTTCGGTCACATTCCACGCGATATCAATGAGATATGAGAATGCAACAAATATTTTTCTGGTTGCTGTTGGAACATTAATGGCAGGATATTTTTCACGTTAAACTTTTGTGGTTATACAGCAACAGAAACAACAAAAAGAGTTATACTTTGTTGTTGGTAATTATTACAAATGCTTGTTGGTATTTGAATATCTGCTTTGATTATAATCCATCGAGTAAAACAGATACGAGTATGTTATATTGAACGCAGATTCCCTTTAGTGTTTTTGGGCTTTTAGCGGTTTTGAGAAAAAAGGAGGTAAGTCATTCAATGTGCTTCAGAATATATGCCATAGGGGTTGGAAGACCCAAGCATACGCCTTTAAAGAAAAAGTGAAAAAGTTCATCGCCCAAAATTAATTTTCATAATATTTATAAAAACAATATAAACAAAAATAATTTTTATAAAATTTATTAAAAAAAAAATGTTTATATAATCTCTTAAAAAATAAAATCAATCCTACAATTTCCCCAAAATTAAATAAAAAATAATTTAAGAAAAATTTCAAAATTACATCATAAAATTTATTAAAAAATCAATGCTACAATTTTTTTGAAACTAAACACAAAAATAGTTTACATAACATTTTTTTTTTAAATGACAACAAAAAGGATTTTACTACAATTCAAAATTTATTGAAATATAACTTTTAAAAAATGTATTAAAAAATAAAAAATTATAATTGTGGACGGTACAATTTACTATAAAATAGAAACAAAAATAATTTAAGAAAAAAAAATAGGATCCAAAACCTATCATAAAATTTCATTAAAAAATAAGACCAAAAATTATTTTTATAAAATTTATTAAAAAATTAAAACCAAAAATATTTTTTTGTAAAATTGTATAATAAAAAAAAATACAAAAAATGTTTTTATAAAATTTATTAAAAAATAAACACAAACATATATAAATCTCATAAAATTTAAAAAGTAAATAAAATTATAAATATTCCTTATAAAATTTGTAAAACAAAAATTCATAAAATTTGTTGACAAACAAAACCGATTATTTTCATAAAATTTTGTAAAGATTAAAAATAAAAATTATTTTTATAAAATTTGGAAAAATTAAAATTATTAGATATAAAATAAAAGCCAAAACATTTTTAAGGAAATTTATTATCAAATAAAAATTAAAAATTTTAAAATGAATTAAAACACAAATAATGTTCACAAACTTGTTCAAAAAAAATTTACTACAATTTACTAAGAAACAAAACCAAAAATTGTATTCACAAAATTTTTTTTATATTAAAAATAAAAATTATTTTCATACAATTTAAAAAAAATTAAAAACAGAAATAATTATTTATGAAATTATTAAAAAAATAATCCTAAAAATTATTTTGATAAAATTTTTGTAAATAAAAAATAAAAATTATTTTTACAAATTTTTTTTTGTTGTCTGAATCTTAATCTCATCGCCCTTGGCGTTGCTGGCAACAAACAAAAGAAGTCCTGAGCTTTTAGGGTTAACTCGCTAGTCACTACAATGAGATTCATGTACCTCTCTCTCTTTAATATCTCCATTTCTACATGTAAATCATAATTTTTTATTTTAAAATTCTATTTGCCTTTGAAAAGGGTTTTTTGTTTGGCATTTTAATCGCTCCATTCAGAATTCGCATTTATATTGGCTTCAATTGTTGTGGTTGCCAGCAATCATTTAGTTTCGGTTGCTGCCTCCAGCCAAAGCACATTTCTACCTGTACAATAACTGTACATGCGCAACTATACAACTCAATTCATAATTCGTATAATTTGTCACAAAAAGTTTTTGAAAAAATTGCACCTCCAAGCGACAACTTTTTTTTTTTATAAATTTATTAGTCACTGAGTGTAATTTTGCAAAAAGGATGGTTTTTTTTTTGTATTTTTATTTGCGTAGTAATACGATTAATAACGAATAATTAATTTGACTAATGAATAACGTGCGTAATTAATCGTTTGTAAAGCGACGTTTAGCGTGGCAAAGCACAAAAACGCACACTCACTCACACACACACACACACAAATACACCGTGGCTGAGAAAGCAGGAAAGTAGTGCAGGAGTAATTTACAGGGTAATGGTGTATAAAAAATGTACAAATCTTACGACTGGAGATGGGCGGGTACCCGATAACCGATTTTATTCGAAAGGTGGATACGTACCAAAAATCGGACAACCAAACAAAAAGTTGCGGACAGATTTCTTTAGAGCTTTTTTGAAGTGCTCGCATATGCAAACGCTAGGCTGAGTGATAGCATAAAACTATTACCCTGACACTTAGCTCACTCAAAGATCCATTGTGATATGCTACGCTGTATCTTCTCACCTATATGTCTCAGGAAGAGGATAGAACCATTTCGTAGAGTCAAAAAAGTTACATAATTTCGATACCTTGGTGAGCTCATAGAGATACGGCTGAGCGAGTGTAGGTAGTAAGCATTCAGTGATTAAATTTTGCTAGGCTACCTTTTCCAAAAGTAGTCGGTTCTTTGGTTTCGGTAATTCCTTAGAAAGTTTATTGCTGTGCTTGTCTGGGATGTACTACTCACATACTCGGACTCTTATTATCCAACTCAGTTTATCACATTCCCAACACAAATAAACACACCTACAAACAAACATTAAGTCGGACAGTGTCAGTTTCTGACAGCTCTACAATGCAAATTATTCAAGTGCCATAATCCTTTCAGGCTTGTAACATTGATTCGAAAAGCAAAGCAGAAACCAAAAAAAAAAAAATACTTACAAAACCCAAAATTTACAAAAACAAAAAATTAAACAACAACAAACAAACAATAACAATAATATAACGACAAGTTTTTGTTGCTGTTAATGAACCCAAAGGTGTAGAGATTATTTGTCTGTCTGCTCTTTTGTACTTTTTTGGTTTTGGCTTTTGCTTTTTTTGTTGTTGTTGTTTTTTTCTCTGTTTTTGCTTCCGTACACTTTTTGTGTTGTTGTCACACATGCATTTTATATGAATTGTTTTTGTTACCCACACAAGTGTTGTGATTCATGCGTTTGGTGTTGGCCAGTCAAGTTTTTAATCCCTCAAAGCTTGTTGCATTCATGAATATAAATAAACTGCTCAGGTCTTCTTCCACCCCCCACCCCTGGGGGATCAAAGGTGTTACAGTGACTTTAGGTAGTGCTTGCAATAGTTTTTTTTTTTTCTTTGCAAAACTTTTAATGGAGTTATCTTATTTAAATTTAAAATTAGTGTTGATTAGTTCTGGTGATTAAGGTTAGAGTGAGGTGACGTCAAGAATATTAGAAAGAGATGAAAAGAGACACAGGTGGATAAACATTGTTTCACCAAAGTTCAAAATGCCTCACATCGAACTCATCTCACCTACGAAGTACTGAAGTTCTACATACTTACCAGATCAAGGGTTGTAAGCTGCCCTTCCTTTTATGGCTAGCCTTGGTAGTAGCTCGCAAATTAATCGAAAATCATAGTTCAGGTTTGTTTACTTTTCCAATCAAACATAACATTCATACAGCGTCCCATCGATCAAAATAATATAATCACTTTAATTAAATTTGCCAATAAATTTCTAATAACACGAAATTGAGTGTAGTAATCAAAATAACAAAAACAGCAGAACGACATTTACTTTGACAGATGCAACAATCAAAAGGGATACCATCAATGCGCACAGAAGAAACGCATTATGAAAGTAATTATGGATGAAAGAGTGAAAAGTGTGGGTAACATACAAACATTACTTCAGAGACGTTAGCTGGCGGTATGAGGTGGAAGTGGTATGAATACCCAGTAGGGAGAGGTTAAGAAAGTAAAGAGGAGCTAACCACAAGCTCACCAGTTTTCTACTATACTTTTTTGTTGTCAGTATTTCATTAAAGCGTAAATGCGATTTAGAAAGAAGAAAGTTTCAAAAGTTAAATATAATCCAGAAAAAGCTATTGTATTCTAACCAAGAAGACCCGACTCGATTGTCTACGTCTCAGGCCTTATAATAGAGCAAGCTCGATATTGACAGTTATGTGTCCAAAACGAGTTCAAATATGGAACTAAATCTCATTTCAGCACCCATTAGCTCTTTTCGTTTGATACCCATATTATACTAACATATTCCGGGTCACATTGGACCACATAACGGTGTATAGCCCGGAAAGCGGTTAAGTAATAATTTTATATTATAGGTTAGATGTCTAGTAATGCAATGGTGAAAGTTTCATACAATTTTATTTTGCCGTTTTTGAGTGATGTGCGTACAAACATACAGACAGACAGACACAAATACTAAAACCCGTCAATTTTGATTCTAATAATCTTTTCTATATTTTTCTTCAATATCAGCAATCAGTACAGACATTAAAGCCGTTAGAAAATGCATGGTTGTGTCTTTGCTCGTCTAAATAAATTGCCTTCTACTAATTTGATTTCAACTAGCTACAAACTCGTTATTTATAAACTATATTGTAGTTAGTTGGAAGTAAACTAAATTTTATGTAACTCGAATACTCTGTATAATATCTACATAAAAGCTTCATTACACTCACTTCATTGGTATATGTAGTGCACGGTAAGTTTGGCTTCCATATCGAATAGGCAAGGTTCTATTCCCAAGGCAAGATTACCATAAGAACTGTAGATGCACTCAAATTGCATGAACCATACCCAAAATTGAAAGCCAGATGCTTTATATAAGACGAAAATATATGTACATCTATACCCTCCAGCTTTTCCTGCAGGCATTTGCCATACATGTTGGTGCATATGGCCTCTAGCGCTATGGTGAGACCGCACACATTTTCAGCACTTCATCACAATTCATCTCCATACAATTATGACTTAATTTATGCTTAATGGACCTTTATGAGTGAATATTTTCCAGAGATTAACAAGCAGCAATGAGTGAGATATGAAATAAATTCGAAGCGCGAACTACTGAGGGTAGGTAATAGCGGCAATGTGGATGAGCTACAAACAGTGGACTCGCGGACTGTATTAGGGAAAGACTGGCGATGAACTCAAAGAGAAATCTTTATTACTGAACTTTCTGCTTTTTTGAAACTCACTGAATAGAGTCTTTGTAAACAGGAATCGGCCTCCAAAGCAAGACAGCTCGAAAGTGGTAAAATTAAATCTACGTGGAAGACCAGTTTGATCTCTTGGCATACTGAACGGAGATCAACACCACGAGGAGTGTGTCAATTCTTTTCGTGAAGCGGATCTAACTCATTTCTCCTGTGTACTGCACTGAAGTGCTTTGTTTTCTAATTGTAGCGGCTGAAAGTGTGAAAAAAATTGGGGTTGAAAATCTTGTTATACGGAATCTCACATATGGGACAATATTTATAAAAGAGTGGAGGGGAAACGATAGAAGAGAATAGAAATCAACTAAATTGAGACTAACTCACATCTTATAAAAGGATATACATAAGTCCAAATAGTGTGGGATATCCTACAAGACCAATCCAAATTATATCGAATGCGATCTAACCACTTCGATGTTACCTTAGGACTTCCGTTAGAAGAGTTTGATGATACTACTGGGTAAGATACTGACTACCTGGGTAAGGCTAAGTAGCGCTACAACAACAACAACATGCTACCTTAGAACTGTTCGAGAGAGAAGTGGGCAGTTGATAGATTTAGCTGGGTTTTGAATTCGAACCAGCACAGTAACCAATTAGTTTAGCGCTAGGTTGGGATTTCTTCCTTCTTCTTCTTCTTTAAATGGACATATATTTTCGTGTGAGCCCTTTTGGGAGTCAAACATAGCTTGCCAGGCATTTCTTCGTTGCCCCAATTGGAGAAGGTCAGGTCTTAGCTAGTCGAAATACTTGCAGCGTAGATTTCGAAATTATTTAGGCCCTTAGTCGTACTAGAAGGACCAAAAACACCTAGTTTAATCAAGGTTAAGTACTCGGATCACCTGGAAATATTTGTGGATTCAAAATCTGTTAGTCGAGCCCAAAATTTCAACTGGAGGCTTTGAGTTTTAATCCAGCACTTGGCTTAACTGGCTAAGACATCCATCGTTAGGTAAAACATTTCATGCTAAATCTATCAGACACAAAAATCTTTGTTGTTGTAGTAGTACTATCTACTTCGTCATGCTTAATCAGCTGGTCGACACAAGTTGCATGATGCACTGGTTTTGCTATGTGCACCAATTGAGTAAGTACTCAAAAGTGCATTGAGTGTGCTGACTCGAAATTTTAAGCAAATGCGAAGAATCAACAAGCTTCTAAAACGCTACTACAACCACCACCACCACCCCCACCTTCAACACTATCCATACCAAATGCTATGCAAAGCTACACATCACAAATTTCAGCCCTTCAGTGGCTTGAGTGACATGCTATGAGTGATTTTACCACTTTTATTATACTTCACTCAACTCATAGCAGCTGGCAAATAAATCATTTTTTGCTATGAAGTCAACTAGCGAAATTGTTTTGTGAGAGCAAATCTAGTGTTTGTAAACAAAAAAGCGCATATACACACAAACACCCATGCACAAGTACACCCCACAGCCAGCTCAACTGAAGCGACATCTAACGGAAAAGCTCAGTAAATGCAGAGAGTATTTAGTGGAAAATGCAAAAGAGCGCTTAACTCGCGAAAACAGTGCGAGCACGACGGAGTGTAATGAATGCAGCAGAGGAGATTGCAAAATGGGCGTGAAAAGCAGCAGAGAGTGAGAGAATGGAGCGCTTGTGGGTGAAAATAAAAGGAAAATACTGGTGAAATTTTTTTTTTTTTTTTTGGACGGAAGTATTTGAAATAAATATAAATAAGCTAAAATAAAGCAATTTAAAGCTCTGCTTCATCCTAAGAAATAATAAAACTCAGTGGTCATTGTTTGATAACAGAGCTTCGAAGACCAAACAAGATTATACTGCTGTTGAATGAATCCGGTCTAAGCACCTTGAGGCACCAGCCTCGCTGCAGTGGGTCCATGTGAATTTACTCACCTCTTACGTGAGGCATATGTACCTATGGAGGCCTTAGTTAACTAACTCCCTATCTCACAAGGTGTACTTTCGTCTACGTTCGCTTGGATTTTAGTTCGAAATAATACCAAGAGGACGCTCAATGTACTTTCCAATATTTCTTTTCCCCTCTCTCGCGATTTCTAAATTCTACAACTAAGCATATTTTGTCGCGCAAAAACTGCAAAAATCGCCCGAATACCAAGTTCCATCCTCAAGTTGTGTGCTTCTAAGCCAGCTTTCCCTAGTAGACTCTTCAGTTTATTACCTCCAATTACCCACACCATTCTAAAATCCTTTATATGGCACTTCAAAGAAAATGTTTGCTTTAATTATTTCAAGTTAATGCATAAATACATTCGCTTAATAACTTAAGCCCTCTTCAACGGTAAATGAAATAAAAATTTCTCACTGCATTTACCGTTAAGTACCATTAAAAGTTTATGCACTAACAACACATGCAGCCTTAAACACTTTCGATGCCCAATCAACATGGTATTGCATTCTTTATCAATTGAATCGTAAACAGATAGCGTTAAAAGCCGAATACTTACACATACATATATACATACACATACATACATACATACGTAAATGCATTGGGAAATGCATATCGATAAGAAATAAACAGTTAGGTATGCGCCCGTTAGCCCACTATTTAGCCAAGTTGCAAACCATTTTGAGCGAAAAGAGCGTGAGAGTATGAGAAATTTTAAAAGTTTCTCAAGTTTTTAAGTGCTCATTTCACTTTGGCGCCCATGAGTAAGTAATATGCTCGCTTTAGTGCTCGCACTCTCTGTTTGCTTCGTTAGCAGTGGCGCTTTGCTCATAACAAGTTAAACTCCAATTGCTTTGCTCCAAAATGTGTGGAGTCCACATCGTTGGATTGCTCGTAAAATTTAACTTTTGCTTCTTGGCAGCAAACGCTCATGCTCTTATCATCTCCCCAAAACATGTACGAACAGCCACTATTGCAGCCGCCGATAACGAATGTGTTGTACGAATACAATCATAAACGAACAGACAGACAGACAAGCGATGGCATTGCTAATGCTGGCAGTTGAGCGGTGTACGTGAACGTGAGTGGACGTTAAAGTGACGCCGATTTTGATATCGTTTAAACGTGCATACGAGCAAACGACCGTGTAGTTCGAGTAGACGTCGCGTGTTTATATATAACTAGATACCTATGTATGTATGTGAGTGAAGTGTGAATACATACATATGGATATGTACGTGAGTGTATTAAACAACATTTTTTCTCGTGATCTGAGGGTGAAAAGCAGAAAACTTGTTTGAATTGTAAATGTACGGTAGAGGAACAGAATCGCGATTCGTTTGTATTTAAGTGTGTGTATGTGTGCGAACAAACATGTTTGTTTGTATGTATTTATTTGATTATTGAAAAATAAATACTAAATACAACAACAAAGTAAAGCATACGTAACAAACGTGCGTGATGTGCTTCCTCTTCTTGATTGTGTTCTATGCCGGGTAGGGGAGCAGCAGCATAGTTAGAAGCGCTGCTGTCGTTCTTGTTGTTGTTGTTGACTTTTGCTGCGAATAGTACATCTCATAAAATCTCGCAGATGTGCACAATGCTTGTTTGTCGCTTGTGCAGCTATTCGTTGATGGGGCAATTAAAGCTGGAAAATGGGGCGTAGACCCATAGCAAAAAATTTTGACGTATCTATAAGATATATTTTGCGAGGCCACATATGCAAAGTTTTTCATTGCTAAAATCAAGGTATGTTTTAGTAATTAGTTAGCAAAAATAATTTAATTAAATTATTAATACAAAATTAAATTTCTATTGGAAAATATGCGTTAACAGTTCAAGGTAAAAATATTTTTTTAAGGAAACTATAAAAATAATAGAAAATTTCGATCTTTATTGCAATTGCAAATATGTTATGTGCTAGTACATATGTATCTGTAAGATGCGTAAGCATTTATCCAACATTAAATGGCAATTTTGTAGTACAATCATTGGCAGACTGTTTTCTAAAACAATTCAGAAGTGGAATTTTAGTTTTTTCTTTCAGTTCATGTGCTTGGAACATTCTAAAAAGTATCTTTTTGCTGTTAAAGTATCTTAAGCTCTTTCGCTACCTTTTTAAACCACTTTAAGCTAATTTGTAACGTTATAAATATCTTCAAGAATATATCAAAAAGCATCTGCAAGTTAAAAAAAAGTATCTGCTTCACATTTCTGCAAGTTTTAAATTTGATCGACCTAGTATATTATATCTCAACGAACTGCTTGCGAAATTTCAGTTTGTGCAAGTTAAAAGATACATTCGCGAAAAGTATCCTTAAGATGCAAAACTATCGGCAACATATTTAACGCTCACTTTATGGCGTGTTTACAGCACAAGCATCATAATACATCAATCTTTAATGAAATGTGTACCGAAATTGAGCTTTTTACAAAGTTTATGCGTTTTTTGCGAAAAGTATCTATCGGAATCGAAAGTATTTGCAGCATTTGAAACTCACATTTTCAGCTAAATTGTTGCTAAACTGTATTCTTAAGCATTCGCTGCGCGAAATTTGTGCTTTTGTCAAGTTTAAAAAACGTATTGGAAAAGTATCTGTTAGCTACACAAGTACTTTAAACAACTTAAGCGTAAATTCACAGTTCTATACTTTGCTTGTAGCAATTTGAAGTCACTTTGTGAATTTAATTCGAAGTTAAAGCAAGTACATTTCAGAATGCGTAGACATTCTTCAAATGTATCTGCGAGATACGAAAATATCTAAGCCAGTTTTCACAGGAAATTTCAGCTTATTAGTTTAATGTAGCAAAGGCGGTCAAATTAGAACGAATTCCTCGACACGTGGAAAATGTATCTTAAAAGCACTTAAGTATCTGAAACTATCTTCCTGGAAATCTTAAGCTTATTCTTTGTAATTTGGCATTACAGTCGCCACAACTAATGTACCTACTATCCGAACATAAGTTATTGCTAAAATGTATTTAAGAGGTAAACAAAAAGTATCTGAAACAATTTAGTATTCCCATTATACACAACGAAGAAGTGGCCATAAGATACAAAAGAAACTAAATCACATGTAACAATGACTTTTTGCTTACTATCCA
The DNA here is from genome assembly GCA_951509765.1 of Sphenella marginata. Lineage (NCBI taxonomy): Eukaryota > Metazoa > Arthropoda > Insecta > Diptera > Tephritidae > Sphenella > Sphenella marginata. The sequence continues at coordinate 64,861,340 of OX608082.1, forward strand.
TGACTTAGCACAAGAACAGGTATAAGTTGCTTTAAGCAGTTTAGTATGTTTAAAAAAAATGTATCTGTGGGGTAAAAAGTATCTGCAGTAGTTTCGACTGAAATCTTTAGTTTTAACTATTTCCTTAAAATTTAGTATTCCAGTTGTGTAAACAAATATTTAGGCAAAATTTTGAATTCATCGAAAAAGTATCTGTGAGATAAAAAAGTATCTTAGTTGTTTTTACACAACTGTAGCTTAACCAAAGTTTTTATCATTGAGATAACATGAAGCAAAACTTGTTGGTTGAAGTTTTATCTAAAAAAACTAACAAAAATTCATTGACCCCAGCATGACCGCACAGCGAGCACATACACACACTATATACTACTGAATTCGTGCATCATTTTTGCCTATCACTAAGCAACAACAACAAACTAATAAACAAATTTCTTACAACTTTTTCTCATTTTTTCCCTAGAAAAATTTTCTTTAATTTTCGCTTGTAATTGCTGCGTGTAGCAAGTCGTATGTATGTATGTATATATGTACAATCGACGGATTTGCTTTCAATTTAATGCCAAACGCACGTGCTAAAAGCGCACAGCCTACGCAGCCTCAGCAAGAAATCAAATAACTGAAAAACTACGAAACTTTCTTGAGCGTAAAAAAATAGCAAGTTTTTCCAGAACACCGTCATTCGAGTCATTGAAGCATTTTTTGTTGTTTGCTTTTATTGTTTTACTTTTTGTGCTAGCGTTGAACTGCTTGCTGCCGCAGCTACATCATTAAAAGTTTGCGGCATTCAAAGGGGAAAAAATTGTTAATACAACAAAAAGAAAAAAGAAAACACTCAGTAGTTATACAACAGCAAGTACAACAACAACAGTTCAACTTTAAAACAATAACAAGATCAAGTCTATGCAAAAAGATAGAAAAATAAAAATTCAAACAGCACACAAGCGAGGCGCATTGCGGCTTCGGCTAGAAAAAGTGTAAAAAAGTGAAAAGAAAAAATCAAAAAAATACAAAAAATTTTAACAAGAAGTGTACAATAGAAAGCGGAGCAGATAAAGTATCTAGCACTCGAAACCGCACCCACGCGTACTAAACCAACCAACATTGGCAGCAGCACTCAACAGCAGTCAGCGACGCATCAAACACTGCTGCATGCCGTATCTATTACTCAACATATCTATGTATGTACGTTGCAGATAATTAGTGTAAGTTTTAATGAGCTTTTTTACCACTTTCTAACATTTGCCGCGAGCAACACAGCGCATATCATTTTCCAGCAACCCCTTAACGCTTTTTACTTAAACAGCAATACCCACAACTACACTCCCTGCCTATCCAATAGAATTTGTTGTTATAAATTTTTTTTTTATGTTTTATGCAAATTTTCGTACTTTTATCAGTTGACTTTTGTTTAATGTTAAATATTTTTTTTTTTTATTATCACTTTTGCTCCGCACTTTTACTTGAACTTTCTGTTCGCACATCATTGCAGCGTAAATCGAAATTATTTTGCATTTTTAATTAGCAAAGTTTCGTGATTTGTCATTATAACTTTTGTTCAATTTTTTTTTTCTGTTCTTTGTGCCTTTTTTCGTTACGTTTGTTTTGATGTTTTCGATTTTGTTCATTTTTTTTCGCTCTGTTTACGTTCGCTATTTTCGCTTGTCAAGTGCTCGTCGCTTGTAGCTCAAGGTTAAACATTTACGTATGTATGTGTAAGCGGGGCATTTGGTTAGACATAGATACGGCGACGTTTAGAAGCAATGAGACATAACAATATTTATTATTAGCATACACACATACATACATATGGAGCTTAAATTAGGTGTATAGCGGACAATGAACTTGTATTGTTTACGTAATTTGAGCGAAAAGTGGAAAAATTTAATAATTTAAATGTTTGGTTTAAAAATTTTGAATATGATTTTATATTTTAATAAAATAATATAAAATAAAATGAAGAGAGCTATAATAAAATAAAATAAAATAAAATAAAATGAGATGAAATAAAATCAAATATAATAAAATAAAATAAAATAAAATAAAATAAAATAAAATAAAATAAAATAAAATAAAGTAAAATAAAATAAAATAAAATAAAATAAAATAAAATAAAATAAAATAAAATAAAATAAAATAAAATAAAATAAAATAAAATAAAATAAAATAAAATAAAATAAAATAAAATAAAATAAAGTAAAATAAAATAAAATAAAATAAAACAAAAAAAATTCGAAAATAAAATAAAATAAAGTAAAGTAAATTAAAGCAAAATAAAATAAAATAAAATAAAATAAAATAAAATAAAATAAAATAAAATAAAATAAAATAAAATAAAATAAAACAAAATAAAATAAAATAAAATAAAATAAAATAAAATAAAATAAAATAAAATAAAATAAAATAAAATAAAATAAAGTAAAGTAAAGTAAAATAAAAAAAAATAAAATAAATAAAAAAAGAAAAATAAAAAAAAGAAATAATAAAGTAAAGTAAAGTAAAATAAAATAAAATAAAATAAAATAAAATAAAATAAAATAAAATAAAATAAAATAAAATAAAATAAAATAAAATAAAATAAAATAAAATAAAATAAAATAAAATAAAATAAAATAAAATAAAATAAAATAAAATAAAATAAAATAAAATAAAATAAAATAAAATAAAATAAAATAAAATAAAATAAAATAAAATAAAATAAAATAAAGTAAAATAAAATAAAATAAAATAAAATAAAACAAAAAAAATTCGAAAATAAAATAAAATAAAGTAAAGTAAATTAAAGCAAAATAAAATAAAATAAAATAAAATAAAATAAAATAAAATAAAATAAAATAAAAGGAAATAAAATAAAATAAAATAAAATAAAGTAGAGTAAAATAACATAAAATAAAATAAAATAAATTAAAATAAAATAAAGTAGAACAAAATAAAAGAAAAAAAGTAAAGTAGAATAAAATAAAATAAATAAAAAAAAAGTAAAAAAAGAAAAAAAAAATTAAAAAAATTAAATAAAATTTTTGTGTGCACTGTTGGCAAGACAAAAACAACAATAACCAAACGAAAAATTTAAGTAGAGAAGAGTGACGTCACAGGGAATCATAGCTTAGTTGTTAGACTATTCTTACAGCGGCTTTGGTGCAGACACTGGTTCATATCCCAGTGTCCGACTTTGAAACATGTAATCCTATCCATCGCTATAATTAGCTTTGTAATTTTTCTCCAAATATCGATTTTTCCACAAAATCGGAAATAATAATTAAAAAGTTAGTATTGTTCACTGGTCTCGAGCTTGCAAAACTTACAAATATATCGACAGCCCCACTGCAAAACCCCGTAAGTCACTATTTTTCCAAAAACAAGGTTCTGAGACTTTCCCATAGATCGTGATATTTCGCGCATTAAAATGCATATATGTCCATGTATGTACATATGTTATAATTATCACAGTTTTTTAAAATAAAATAAAATAAATAAAAGAAAATAAACTACAAAAAAAAATATAATCAAGTTAAACTAAACTAAATTAAATAAAATCCAATAAAAAATATATTAGAATAGAATAAAGTAAAATCAAAAAACTAACACAACGTAAAAATTTTTTTTTTCTTTTTACTAAGTACTACATCCTCGTTCTGCGTTAACCGCTTCATAAATGCTTTCATATCCATGTTTGAACTCTTCATTACCTACACAGGGCATTTTACTTATCGAAGTAGAGTAAAAGTAAACAAAAGTCAACCATAAAATTGTAAACAAACATTGCAGGGTAAACATTGGGTTAAACTTTACAAAGTTACTCAATACATTCTATTGTGTATATTGCATATTGGATCGTCGAATAATTTGCTTTATCTTATCGCACGTTGTGCCCATTTCACACCGTTGCTTATCACACAAAAAGTCAATTTAACGATAAGTAGAAAATGCAATGCGACAAAACGAAGCGTGAGCAATATAAAATTAGCTATAAAGCAATAAACTAATGTAAAAAGAATGCATCGCTATATTTTATTGTTGTAAAGGTATTTGATATAGCAGTGCTAGCCATATGTGATGATAAAAAATTAATTGTTGTTTACACATTACTTGCCAGGGATTAAAAAATTAAATGTAAATAGTCCTTATGCTAGAAAAAAATGTTAAGGAATTGTAGAAAAGAGTTGGCTTATCTCTGCTTAAACGTAAAAAACGAGTTCGTAATCGGCATTAAACAAAGAAATTTGTTATTGATTCCACACCTCTAGGGAGAAGCTTTAGTCGGAAGCAGCACTAGTTCGTTCATTTGGATATTGAACTATTGGGTCGATTCGAAAGAAATTTTTTTTTTCTTTTTAAGAACAAAATATAATTAACTTCAAGTATTCGAATTACAAAATAAGTTAAATAACTGGTTAAAGCGAAGCGTTAGCGTTGAAATGTTCCAACTGTCACTTTGAATTGAAAACAGAGTATGCTACTTTTCTTTAGAATTACCTTTCAAGTGAAAACATATGTTTAATAAATGTTGGAAAATATTATTTTCCAATTTTACTGTGAACTCAATTTATTGCTAGAATTTTGCTTTGTTCTTACTCCAGGTGGACGAGGAGACATTTTTGTATAAAAAATATTTTGTAAATTACTCATTATAGCGCAAATACAACAAACCATACAAAAGTCTTACTCATTTCTCAGTATTCACAAAATATTCGATTGCAAAAAAAAGTGCTAAAATATTTATCTTAGATAAAGAATAAAGCTTAACAGTATTCAAATCATGATATAATTAAGAAAACAAAGCGACCAGTATGCATGAGTTCGGTGAACAAATATTATTTTTGTACTTTGGTATATACATACAGTTAGTATACAGAAATTAAATTGGAAATCATTCAACTAAATACTAATATGTACCTAAATTGATTGCATGGGTACTCAAAAATTTTGCAATATTTATGGTCACGTTTAAAAGTTTATTTAACTTTTCTGATCTACCTAGATCGCTTCAACTTTGATTGACATACTCTAACTAGTTAACTCTAACCTCCCTAACTAGTTAACTTTAACCTCTCTAACATACTCCAACTAGTTCACTCTAACCTTTGTCCCTTTTCGTTTATACAGCAGAACAAAATATTCTAACAGCATCCTCCCAGCAATTGTCTGTTGTATCTAAATTTCCTGGTGATTGAACTTATTTTTATCTTAATTTAAATTCTATCTTATCATTCTTCACTTAGCATCATCACATTGCTTGCACAATTTTTTGTTTACTTTTATCTCTTAGTGTTACATAACATTAAACATTAGCTCAGCTCGTCGCAGTCAACCTTGAAAATGTGTGTGGTGCAGGTGAGTGTTTGGCTATGCACCGAGCAACTGCGTGCACTTGAGTGTGTGTGTGTGGGAGTATTTTGTTTACTGAGCGCGTAATTATCAGCAGTAATCAGCCATATCATCAACGCTTAACTATGAGCCACAAAAATTTTAAATAGAATAAAAACAAAAACAACAACAAAGACAACGAAAAAGCAACCGCAAAACACCACCCAAAGCATTAACAACATTTTTCACGCTTCATCTTCTTAACGTTCGGCAATATCAACTCCACTACAGAGACAACATGCGACCTCCACAATATACAGTGGGGAATTTTCTAAAAATTTGTCTCACAAAAAAACTTATTCGAAGTACTAGAGTATCAAAAACTAATAAATAAAAAAATAAAAAATTTAAAATGTAAAAAATTGGAAAAAAAATTTAAAACATATTATTTTTCAAAAAAAGTAGAATTTTTAAAATTTAAAGAAATAAGTGTTGAAACAAATTCAAAAAAATAATTTTCATTGCTTTTTTTTTTCAACTAAGTATAAAAAGAAAACCAAATCAAATATTTAAAAAAAAAATATTTCAAATTCAGTATTTTTTAATGTAAATTAAATGGACACATTAAAAAAGCTACAATTACAAATACTATTTGGTAAAAAAAATTTAATATTCAAAAAATTTAAAACAAAATGGGAAAAAATTTTCCAAAAAAAAATTAAAACAAATATTATGTTTCATTAAAAAGTAGAATTTTTAAAATTTACAGAAATAAGAGTTGAAACTCTAGAAAAAAATAGTTTTTATTACTTTTTCTCCAACTAAAATTAAAAATAAAAAAAAAAGTATTTTTAATATAAATTAAATTGACACATCAAAAGAGCTAGAATGACAAAAAGTAAAAAGTTAGTAAAAAAATTAAAACAGATATTATTCTTCAAAAAAAAGTAGAATTTTTAAAATTTTCAGAAATAAGTGTAGAGATCCATTTTTGAAAAAAATTGTTTTTATTGTTTTTTTTAGCTATAAAAAGAAAAGCAAATAAAAAATTAAAAAAAAAAATATTTCATATTCAGTATTTTTTAAGTAAATTAAACAATAAAAAAATTAAAACAGATATTATTCTTCAAAAAAAAGTAGAATTTTTAAAATTTTCAGAAATAAGTGTAGAGATCCATTTTTGAAAAAAATTGTTTTTATTGTTTTTTTTTAGCTATAAAAAGAAAAGCAAATAAAAAATTAAAAAAAAAATGAAATATTTTTCAGTATTTTTTAAGTAAATTAAGCATAATAACAAAAAACAATAATATATATAATATAATATTATATATGTATAATATAATAATATATATAACATAATAACAAAAAAAACAATAAATAAAAAATATTAAAAAAAAAGTTTTGCAAAAAAAACAGTTTTTAAAAAATATCTTTTTTTTTTTATAAATTTTTTTTCAAAAGTATTTCTTTTCCAAAACGTTTTCCAACATTCTATGTAATTTTTCGAAATTTTTTTACAAAATATCCCATAGTGTGTCACTCATTTTCGTGTATCTCATTTACTCTCAAACTCTAACTCAAATATTTGCCGGTAGCTCCAACGCCACCTACAATAACAACAACAGCATCTGCGTTTGTTTACTCATAGTTTAGAGTTTTTGTTGTGCATTTTGTTTTTTTTTTTGGTAAATTTTTAATTGCCGCCAGCCACCACTTAGCTAATGTAATTTATGTTACATCTTAGGCTGCTCTCTAAAAGCTTTAAGTAGCTAGAATAACAAAACTTTGTTTATATTTGCCTAACATTGTACTTGAAATTGTGTTTACGTTAAGTAAGAATGTGTGTGTGTATGTGTGTGGTACTTGGAATTAACTAAGGCATAAAAGTGGTATATAAAATATGTAGCTTCAAAATATATGTAAAAGCAATATTTTCTAAGCGTTTAAGTTTGTTTGTGAAACAACAACAACAAAAACTTATTTTTAGACGCTTTTGCTGACATTTGCTTTTAATTGTGTAGGTGGCTGTGTGCTTATAGGCGGCTGCTATTTCTACATTAATGTTTGGTGTTTATATTATTTTTTTTTTTGATTTCTTTTGTAGCCCAATCAATTTTAGAATTTTTTTTTAATATTTTTTTCTTGGACTCCATCAAAATTTTTTCTGAATTTCTAGAATTTTTAATGTAAGGCTATTCCATATTTTACGCGATACACAATAAAATTTTATTCAACATCTTTGACCCAAAAATTTCTTAAAATTCCGCGAATTTTTTTTTCACAAGAAAAAATTTCTGCTAAGCCAATTTTATTTGTTTATTACCTCGATTCATCACGACCAGTAAAGAAGCAAAAACAGGAGCAATTGGAAAAAAATTGGTTTGCTGGGTTATGCTGTTTCGGTCATTTGGTATTAAATGCAAAAAAATTTCGTTTACAAAATCTTCCTAAGCGTTTCGGCGTCTACGAAATTTGTGTTTTTAATTTAATTAAAAAAATAATTTTTTCTACTTCTAATAAATAATTAAATAATTAAAGAATAGGATAATAATAATTTTCATAAAAAGTAAATAAAAAATAATTTTCAAAAAAAAAAATTGTTTTCAACTCTAAACTTAATTTAAATTACTATCAAGAAATAACTAAATATCAGTTTTACAGCTGGTTAAATATTGTTGATTCAGAATAAAATTGAAGGTTTTGAATTTCTAAATACTCAACTCAATATTTTTTCTATTTTTACGTTTTGTGAAATTTGTTCTAAAATAAAAAAAAACCAGCACGTTTAAATGTTTGTCTTATTTCTACTTCAACAATTTGCTTATCATTAAATGCCTTTGTTATTTACAACTACAATCAAACTTGTTCATATGAACTTAAATTGCTTAAAGAGAATTTTTCTGGATAAAAGTGAACATAACCAAAAAAAAATTGTTTCACTTTAAACTTTAAAACAATAAATTACTACGTCATGTCTAAAATTTACACCCGCTTCAATGTGTAAACATTTTTATACACGCACACAGATGCATATCTACAGTTGCGTTCACAATAATATCAGTGAAATTAAACTAAATATTGCGAGAAAATAGAAGGAAGCTTTGTTTATAATAATTTTAATTTAAGGAAGAGAATTCAATAACAGAAAACACAAAATAAAAATTAAAAATTAACAAAAAGTTTAGAAAATTAATTAAAAATAATTTTTTCTACTTCTAATAAATAATTAAATAATTAAAGAAGAGGATAATAATAATTTTCATAAAAAGTAAATAAAAAATAATTTTCAAAAAAAAAAATTGTTTTCAACTCTAAACTTAATTTAAATTACTATCAAGAAATAACTAAATATCAGTTTTACAGCTGGTTAAATATTGTTGATTCAGAATAAAATTGAAGGTTTTGAATTTCTAAATACTCAACTCAATATTTTTTCTATTTTTACGTTTTGTGAAATTTGTTCTAAAATAAAAAAAAACCAGCACGTTTAAATGTTTGTCTTATTTCTACTTCAACAATTTGCTTATCATTAAATGCCTTTGTTATTTACAACTACAATCAAACTTGTTCATATGAACTTAAATTGCTTAAAGAGAATTTTTCTGGATAAAAGTGAACATAACCAAAAAAAAATTGTTTCACTTTAAACTTTAAAACAATAAATTACTACGTCATGTCTAAAATTTACACCCGCTTCAATGTGTAAACATTTTTATACACGCACACAGATGCATATCTACAGTTGCGTTCACAATAATATCAGTGAAATTAAACTAAATATTGCGAGAAAATAGAAGGAAGCTTTGTTTATAATAATTTTAATTTAAGGAAGAGAATTCAATAACAGAAAACACAAAATAAAAATTAAAAATTAACAAAAAGTTTAGAAAATTAATTAAAAATAATTTTTTTTTTTTCAAAATTTTATGAGATCAAGAACAGTTGATAATAGTTCTTAGTAAATTATTATTAGAGTTTTTTTTCTTAGGAAAAAGTTTATATTAAAACTAAAAAAAACTATTGAATAAGAATTATTATAAACTGTTCTTGAGCTTATAAAATTGGCAAAGATATGTAAAATGAGCAGACCGTAATAACCAACAACAAAAAAATTTATTTATATAAAAATTTAAATATTTTTGTTCAGAATTTTTAGAAAAATTTTGAGTATTTTGAAGACCAGTCAATTTTAGTATAGAAAATTTGAGTTTAATTTTGCCTTGTATGGAAGAAAATACTAAAGATTCTTCACAAAAAAAAAAAAAAAAATCTGGAAAATTTTTGAGCTGCATACTTCTAATTTGAACTTTCATTATAGTGCTAAAATTTAATGAGCTATAAAACTGCGTACTCAAAAATTTTTTTGAAATGCTGAAAAAAAAAAATTATGAAATTCTTCAAAAAAAAAAAATTATGAAATTTTGATATAAATTTTTCAAAGTTTCAAGTTACGTTTTTGTGTTAACTTTTAAATTTCTTTTTATGTGGTTTTTGTTTTGAAATTATGCTTCTTCAAATTAATTTCATTACTATTATTGTACGCACTACTGTACATATGTATATCTCCTTTTTATGTTCTATGGGTTTAACCTAAATTTTGCTAGATTCGCATAATTTTTTGTGAAATTTAAAAAACCAAAATGTTTAGATAAAATGAAAGGTATGGTACATATGGAATGAATGTTAAAGTTAGTTCCATGTGTGTGTGTGTGTGTCCGATATAAAGTGGAAAAAAACCCAGGCACACACACACACACATATAGCAAGTTATTTATTTAGACATCTGTACATTTTGTTTATCGCATGTTGGCCTAAAATGTGCTCTTATTGCCAAACTTTTTATAGTGAATTTAGCAATTTTTTTGCTTTTGTTTTTCCAACTTTTTTTGTTTCATTGCTTTGTTATTATTTATTGTTTGTGGCGTTGAAAAGTGTCACAAAAAGCATTTTATTTGTAGTTTTGCGGTTTAGAAATATTTCATAAATATTTAAACAATAAACAATATGAAACACATACATATATACATACATACTTTACAATTGTACATACATTTATATACTTACTTACTTACATACTCACATATATTTATATGAAAACTATAAAATCTATGTTAAATTTAGGCTACTACCTTACTCTTTAATTTATTTTTAATTGTTTACTTTTTGATTTTATAATTACCTAGTTTTTGAGTATCAAATTTCATTTAGTTTTGAATATTTAACTTTTTGTTAGAATTTTTAATTTTAATTTAATTTAATTGTATGGAATTTTAATTAGTGCAATTTGCGTGTCCAGCATTTAATACCAGCTAGTTGTATGTATTTTAATAAATTAATTTGGCAGTAGCAAACAGGTTAAGTGTTTTAGGAATTGTGATTTAAATTATTTTACGAAATTAAGTTTAAGAATTTTGTTCTTTTTTAAGCCAGAAAACAATTTTGTTTTTCCACAAATAGTGCGTATTAAGGCTTTAAATTGCTATTGGACCTTCATGTACTCCAAGAAATAGCTGAAAGAACACTTAGATAGATGAGTGCATGGTACATGGTTGACCTCAGGGATACTCACAGCGATCGCATAACAAATAATTAGAACTGTTTTGAGTCACCCGCATTTCTTAAGGGCCTACTTGACTCGAAAATAAAGAGTGATAATAACATATTTGCTGCATCGTGAGACAAATTTGAAATTTTGGATTTAAAAAAGAAAAACAAAAAAAAATATTGTAGCCAAAAATTTGTGGAAAAGTACTTATTCAGAGATTTGCCTAAATTTTTGAAATAGATTTCGAAAATAAATACATGTTAAAAATAAGAACTATTTAAAAATAATAAAAAAAAATTTTAAATAATGTAAATGAAATTTGTATAAAAATTAAACAGAATAATTTTTTTTTTGATTTCAAATTTTTTTTTTATTATTTTGAAATAGTTCTTGTTTTTAATATTAAATTTCGAAATCGTATGGAATGCTTGAAATTTTTATAAAAAATTAACAGAATAATTTTTTTCTTTTTCGTTTCATATCCGTATTGGCATAACTCACTTAGTTTTTACAAAATTTCAAATAGGTGGCAACCTTGGGAAAATGCTCTCTTTGGCAGCACTTAACTTAGAGTGCTTAATATAAAATATTAACTTTGTTAAATAGTTCTTCAAATGTTACAAATTGCTGTCAAGTTAATAGCGAATGTGCATGGAAAATAAAATAAAATAAGGTGGCAACCTTAAAAGAAGCCCAAACATAGAATTTTGTTTTCTAAATACAGTATACAAATTAATTTCGTTTAGTAGACATACATATTTTAATATCTCTATTAATTTTTATAAAATTTCAAATAAGTGGCAACCTTAAAAACAACACACTAAATGACGACACAACTTTATTTAAACTCAGATCGTTTCGACTGATACTTAGTCTAGTAACTCTTATATTCAACTCTTTGCTAATTTTTCCTATTCATATTTTTATTGTTTTTTAATTATTATTTATGGTTTCTGAGCTGTTGTTTTGATTGTGAAAAAAATCACTACGTTGGCGTCTCAAGTGTGCGCTATTTTTGTAAATGATTTAATCTCGCCATTAATGTTATCTGATCAATTTCAATAGCAACAACATAAAAGGTAGTATTAAATATTTTTTATTGAAAACAATAAACAATAGTTATTAAGCTTAATTTATTGCACGTTTCAGTGCTTGTTTTCCATATTTATTAAGAACTTTTATACATACATATGTACAAACTTATTTAAAATACATATCATACAGAGAGATACTTTTAAAAGCCATCCATATAGAACGCTGGCGTGCGTTAAATCGTGCAATGGCGCTTTGGATTTATGTCGCCACATTGTCTGATTTGTTATATTTGCTGAGCGCATCAGAGCAAGCACCCACACACACACACACATGGCTGTCAATGTAAATAATACAACAAACAAATAAGTACACGTACATTAGGCTGCCAGATAAAATAAAATAAAATAAAAAAAATAAAATAAAATAAAATAAAATAAAATGGAAATAAAATAGAAATAAAATAGAAATAAAATAAAATAAAATAAATTAAAATAAATTAAAATAAAATAATATAAAATAAAATAAAATAAAATACAAAATTTTATACCTTAGGTTTGTTATTTGATAGAATTTAATCCTGATTGTCCTATTGGCCTTAAAACCAAATTTTGTTGAAAGGGGCGTGGTACCAACTAACGTCGAGAGTAGGCATTTTAAATATTTCAAAAGCCATAACTCAATACCGAACTACCACAAATAGTTTCTGAAATGCATAATTTTGCTTCAAAATGAACCACCCTAATATAAATGCATACAAAGTATGTAGATGGTATAGTTTAAGTAAATTCGGTTGATGTCGAACACATTTAAGGAATATTTATGAACCACGCCAATACAATTTCATTGTCATGAACAAACATATATTAATGTGGAGTGTAAAAAGCATACATTAGGATGTACGCTAATTTCCAAAAAAATAATTTCCTGCTGTCCACTGAAGTTTGAACTGATTTGGAAACGTTTCAACGTTCCTCTCGATTGCTGCGGTGGTGACTTGGTAAACGAGTATTGGATGGGAGTACATATTAATAGTTTATTTTAATTCGATATTTATTTTGCGATGAAACATTTAGTCAGCAGAGATTAAATAATTTTAAAATAGAGGACACCCTAATATGATCACTTGCATACAAGTTCAAGTAGCGATTCAAAATACAAAAAACATCATTGCTTACATCAACGAACATTACAACAACATGACAAATTTATTTTATAGCACTTTTTGTTGCTTTTATTTTTGTTGTTGTAGCAGCTGGCTACTTAAAATGCGGCGTTGATTCACAACAAATTTTTTTTTTGTTCAACAATTTAAAATACTTCAAATTACTACAGGTAAATAAGTCTATAAAGTACAAGTCTACAGTCGCACATCTTTGCACCTGAGCATATTTTCACATATTTTTCTGCTTATTTAAATTTATTCAATGCATGAATGCTGAGAATTTTTTAATTCGCTTTTGAATAAGCTGAGTGTGAATACCCACTTTGCATCGAAAATATAATAAGTAACATTTATAATAAAGTTATTATTACATTTTATTACATATTTAAACGTGTCTTTATTATTGTAAATCAGATTAACATATGGCGATGTGCTATTGAGAGTTCATTACAAATGTCGATTTACTTATTAATCGATTTTTTTGTGTAAAATCGATTTTAGTATCTGCTCCAATTTTCATACAAAAAATGCAGTATGAATTAATTTTCCTTGCTTCATAAATCGAATAATCGAAAACTAAATAATCGATTTTTTTTTGTGAAAAATCGGGTTTGGATCAAAATAATAAATTTTTTCATTGCTTCGACTTTTTTATCATAAAAATTCATATTCGATAAACTAGTAAATAATCGATTTTTTGTTTATATGTAGATGTTATGAAAATTCAATTTCCAACTACAATAATTGAATTTGGCTTCTTTCGATTTATACAAAAATTATCATCAATTCTGATTATTTGCTACACAAATCGAAACATCGATAACTAAATAATCGATTTTTTTTTTGTGAAAAATCGGGGTTTGATCAATTTAATAAATTTTTTCAGTGCTTCGACTTTTTCATAACAAAAATGCATATTCATTAAATAAGTAAATAATCGATATTTTTAAAGATGTGATGAAAATTCCATTTGAAACTACAACAATCGATTTTGATTTTTGCTCCGATTTCTTTTATACAAAAAATTATTATTCGATAAATAAGCCAAAATTTATTATCAATTCAATTCTGATTCTTTGCTTTATAAATCAAAACATCGGTCACGCAATACTAAATAATCGATTTTTTTGTGTAGAGATAAATCGATTTTAATTTCTGCTCCGATTTTTCTTATGCAAAAAAATTATTATGAATTTCGATTCTTTGCTTTATAAATCTAAATATTGATAACTTAATAATCGAGGTTGAATGCATATCCGAATAAATCATAAATAAATTTTTTTTTTGCATAAATGTTATCGTTTTAAATGAAAATAATCGATCTTGATTTCACCCCAAATTTTTTTTGCACAACAAATTATTATTCGATAAACTAGTCAATATGTATTATCGATGATTTATAAGTCGAAAAATATCGTTTGTTTATTTTCATTGATTTTAGATAAAAATAATCGACTTTTGTTTCTGCTTTGATTTTTTTTTATTTTGGAAATTCATAATCGTTTTATTAAAAATAGAAAAATTTTTTAAAAATTACCAATAAAAAAAAAATCGATTATTTATTCACTTTCATAGCCATTTCACGGGCACACACTCTCCAGCGTAGGCAAAGTACAATCACTTGCTTCATTGAATAATTAATTACTTAGCAGCTTATGGCGCACACTCATACATACATACATATATGTACTTATATCACAACGGTCAAGAATATGTTTGTAAGGTTTGATTTAATAACTCAATTAACAACAAAAATTAAAAGTATAATCTCAAAAACGAAAAGATTAAAAAAAGAACAATGACGTTATTAAATTTTTTTTTTGTTTTCAGTAAAAAATTATTTTAAATCTACGCACGCACTTATGCATTTAAATATGATATTATAATATTTATAAACATGCAGTAGGAAAATAGAGAGATCAGAAAAAGTACTAATTTGGAACTAGCATTGAACTAGTCCAAAAATTATCAAATATTTTCGAATTATAAATACCGATTCTGGGTCCGATAAATCAAGTATTCTTCTGTTTATTCCTTCTCTCAATTTAAAGTTTTATCTTTCTTTTTTTTTTTTTGCTCATGCTCTTGTTTTTACTCTCACTAATTAGTTCAACTAACCCAATTTGTGAGATCTCAATATCATACATTAAATAGCTGGTACGAATATTTTTTCGTCCCAAAACTGTCTTTCGATTTGCAAGTAGATTTAGGTTTCTCGCAGCGTTAATTATCTCATTCTTTTCGTTTAGCTCTTATTTTGGAGCTCTGTTTAATATACTCCCTGCCATATTGATTATTAGTTTCGAGTTCTAAAACCTCAAACGCGTTTTGTCATCAATTTCGGAGCGAATGTCAAGTACGTGTAAACCTACGCTTTGCTCAGCTTTACTCACGCCTCATTGGAATTCATAATTATTTAGTTGTATGTTCACATTTCGTGCTACTTTGAGTATCTTCTAATTCATATCGTTCTTTCGGTTAAACGTGCTAAGTATATTAGTTGAAAAACGTGAAAAAATCACGTTTGAAGTAGAGTAAATTCAGTAGTGTGAGCGCATGTGTATGACACATACTTATGTATGTATACAGAATTACCCTGTAGGAAAGTCCCTGTGTATATTGGCTTATTATGTAAAACGCAACGAGTCACTTTTTCTCGTTTGAAGCAAAGTTCGTATAATATAAGAACATTCACTCACTTCAGTAACTGAAAATATATGGGAATAGTTGGTAGTGCTGAATGTCACAGTGACTCAGTGACTTACATAATCGACCCGTTAATTCTAAATTCATCCATTTTTGATGCAAAATTTATACCGTGTCTACCGTTTCTACCGTTGTTCATGCCCTTCAAAGAAATTACTCAAAACGCAACAAAAAAGCATAGTTTTTTATTTTTTAATATTTTTTTAAAGCATAGTTCTCAACAAGAAACAGTGTTAACTCGTTATTGAGTTCCCTACAGGGTATGCATCTGTCTTAATGTAGATATTGCAAATAATTTTACTAGAAATTTATTATTGAGTTCAAATATTTGCAAAACATGCCAATTAGTACGGCAAACAAGTAGATTTGACAGTTGATGAAGAGTTATTTACGGCTTAAAAGTAGAGTATGTTATGGACGTAACGCAGCTTTTGGTGTAGTTGAAAATGCCGTTATGGGTTAAAATAGTTGTAAGTTAAAATGATTTTTCTAATGGAGTACTCAAGGTATACATAGGTACTGAGGCGTAGCTTTCAAGTGAGTTACTCTGGCACAGAATGTAGTCCGATTGTTGTCGGACATTGGTTAGGTTGAGTTGCCCATCTGGTTCTAACCGATCAAAACTGATTGTGTCCAGCCTTAGAATGCTCGATTACAATTTATGTCTGTATAAATGGGTTGGTTCCTTCAACTCTTCATTGTTTGACTGACGCTGCACTTGTTGTGCTCTCACCACTTAAAGAGAAAATTAATCTTCATATAAACCTTTAACCTAGGACATTGATGTGAGAACATGCTAACACGCAACTGTGACCACAAACTATATAATTATTTGCTTGCAACACTTGTACTTTGTATGTAAGTATGTAAGTACATAATTACAGTTATTAACAATATATCACATTTCCGTTCCAGTTAGAACTAAGCTACGTTTATTATAACAAAACCAATATTTATATGCTTTGTTTTTTTTTTTTGTTTTTGCTTTTTTTTTTTTTTTTTTTGTTAGCGCTAAAGGATTTGTGCTTTCAGTCACGCAATCTCTTACTACTAAGCTTGAATATATCAAAGTTCAGCAAAGGTGAAAGGATCAATAATAGAAAGTTATGAAAGAAATTTTGAAGAATTTGGTGAAATAGAAACAAGCAAACAATTAAATATGAAAAAGTTGCCAACTAGTTATTGGATAAATAAATGTGACTTCGTCATAATTCACTTTTACTATGAATTTACAAATATTTCTTAATGGTTATCTCAGAATTGAGTTGAAGAACAACGCGTTCTTTCAGGATTTGTTTCAACTATACCCCAACGCCATAAGTTTTGTTTGCCAACCTTATGGGAAAATATATTTCAAGGTCTACATTTTGCTCCAAATAGTTTTAGTCTTTATTAAATTTAATTGCGTTTTTTTAATGTAATCGATAGTTACTTTGGTTCATCGAATATTCTTTTTAAAAGATTTTTTCATAACTATCGATTATTCCTTTAAATTTTTTTTTTTTAATGTTATCGATTAATCTGCAGTTATTGTCGTTCTTTTCATCGAGTAATCGTTTTAATATTTTTTTTTAGTATTATAGATTAGTTGATAGTTATTGTAGTTTTTTCAATGATCATTCATTTTAAACGATTTTTTTATAATTATCGATTATTCCTTTTAATTGATTTCTTTTTTAATGTTATCGATTAATCGGTAGTTATTAATCCTAGAGTATTAGTTTTTATATTTTTTTAATAATATCGATAATTCGTTGTAAATGATTTTTTTATCATTATCGATTATTCCTTTTAAATGATTTTTTTTAGAATTGTCGGTAGATATGTTTTTTCATCGTTTATTAGTTTCAATATTTTTTTAAATATTATCGATTAGTCGATACGTACTTTGGTTTTTTCATCGATTATTTGTTTTAGTTGATTTTTTTTAATGTTATCGATTTGTCCGCAGTTATTGTAGTTTTTTCAACGATCTTTTTTTTAAATAATTTGTTTTTTTAAATTATCGATTATTAGTTTTATTCGGTTTTTTTAATATTATCGATTAGTGTTTGTTTTTGCAATTATTAGTTTCATATTTGTCTTGTTTGTTATTCTCGTGTTTTTTTACTCGGACAATCGATAAATAGTTTTATTATATTTTGTCGCAATTATTATTGAAAATATTTGAAATATGGATAGTTATCGGATTTTATCGTTTTCTAATACTCTGCGTGAACTTTTTCATAGGTTCGATTAAAATTGACTCACCACAAATAATCGGATAAACAATAAATACTGAAATAAATCGATTTCATAAATTTTTGTTTCGATTACTATTATTTTCTTTGTTATTATTATTTTTTTATGCTCTTAATCGATCAACAGAAATAATCGGATAAGCGATAAATCCAGAAATAAATCGATTTCATAAATTTTTGTTTCGATTACTTTTATTTTCTTTGTTATTATTATTTTTTTATGCTCTTAATCGATCAACAGAAATAATCGGATAAGCGATAAATCCAGAAATAAATCGATTTCATAAATTTTTGTTTCGATTACTTTTATTTTCTTTATTATTATTATTTTTTTATGCTCTTAATCGATCAACAGAAATAATCGGATAAACGATAAATCCAGAAATGAATCGATTTCATAAATTTTGTTTCGATTCCTATTAATTTTTTTATTTTTTAAATGTGATTAATCGATAATTAGCATAGTTTATCGTTTTTTATTGTTCTACATGAGCTTTTCAAAGTGAAAGAATTTTTATCGATTTTCATCGATTGCTATCGATTAATATTGGCTGACAGTACTTGTAGTACTTGTTGTTTGGTTTATTAAATATTTAATATCGCTTTTATTTGTCAATTAAAATATTGTATAAATTTATCGTGAACTTAATTGCATTTAATATTTCAAAGTAAATACAAAAGCTTGTCTATTTAAAAATTCCAATAAAATCTGTCCACTTTTCATTCTTTGTTATTGTTGCTTTATTTTTGTTGACATCTTTTAGGCATACAAAAGTCAA
The DNA here is from genome assembly GCA_951509765.1 of Sphenella marginata. Classification (NCBI taxonomy): domain Eukaryota; kingdom Metazoa; phylum Arthropoda; class Insecta; order Diptera; family Tephritidae; genus Sphenella; species Sphenella marginata. The sequence continues at coordinate 64,880,111 of OX608082.1, forward strand.
TTTCATGTCTCAATTCCCTAAAACAAATGGAAAAATAGGTTATCAGTGGACAAACGACCTTTACCAATGCTTGTACTCCTTCTCCATCCACATTCAACCGCCTGGCGCCACATAGAAGTCACTCTCACACTAGGCACACAACACTAGTTCAGTCTCTCAATTGTATACATATTTATTTATTTATATACTGCTTCTCATTTTCCCCCACTTGCCTCCTTGGTAGAGACTTCAAGGCATGTCATACTGGACCTTCGGTTCGTTCATTATTTAAAATATTTACAAGAACATGTATTTTTATGAGTTTTCTGTTGGTCAGAGAGTAGTGCTGTGTAACACAGCAGATGCGTTGCGCTCTTGCATTGACTTTTTTGATGTTTGTAGTTTTACTTTTCTTCTATTACCAACAAACTTTTGGCAAAATCACTGAATCGTGTCGATTCTAACGAAGTGATACCCGATTCTACTGTTGGGCTTTGCGCTGGCGCTCCATATTAGTAGCGCACAAACAATTGCTTCATTACCTAGCACTACCAAAAGCAAACCACTGGAGCAGTTCCATTTATCCATTTGCATTTTCATTTGAATTTGTAACTTTTTAGGTTGCCTACAATTAGGCTGTTTGTGGAATTTTTGCTTTCCACCCCTTCAATTGTGCTCTAGTTAAAATTTTAAATATTTAAGAAGAATTTAATTATAACGTTCCTCTTATTGTGTGCCACATACACAAAAACAAAAACAATTCTAACAATGCCAGTGTGACTTTTACTGTGTTTTTGACATTTTCTACTCGAAAATATCTCTCCTTGTGCATTGACTATTTTGCTTTGTGGTATCACAAGGAATGTCAAATTATCTGCTATCAATTTGTCCTTTCTCTCTAAAAACTAATTTTAATTAGTGGTTTAGATTTTTGTATAAACTCTTCAGGTGGGTGAGAAAATGCATGTGCAATGGCCAGTATAAATAGCCTACTGTTAGGCGTTTGTAGGAGTTGACGTAAAGTTCAGTTGTAAAAGCTTGTCAGTAATATAATTACTGAAAAGTTTTAATTATTTTATAGAAATGTGTGAAATGAATTATTGATGAACTTAATAACGGTTATTTTAACTGACGCAGTTTCTTTTTATTGAATTTCCGTATTGGGAAAAAAGCTCTTTCGAAAAAGTATTTGAGGGATTTGAGGGAGCCTTACTGATACTGCATGAACCACACGAGATTTTATGTTTCACAAAATAGCATTATAATTCCCTGAAGATTCCTAAGCTGTTGGAATTAGTTGGCTAAAGCTTCTAAGCTTTTTTCAAGCTTTTATTTGAGCGATTTGAGGTGCTTTACTGATATGTCGTGAACAACACAATATTTCATATTCCACAAAATAGTATTCTGATTCACTTAAGATGCCTAAGCTGTTGGAATTAGTTGGCTAAAGCTTTTAAGCTTTTTTGCTCAAGCTTTTAAAGTAAAGTAAATTGCAGGATTCTGAAGTAAAGACAATGTAAATCGCTTGAAAAAATGTAAGCAGTTACTCTGTTGCTCAGTTGTGGTGAAAGCTCAAAAGCTCACGTGAAAGCACCGAAATATGCCTCAAGGAAAAAAGCTTTTGAGCTTTTACTATGCGAAATTCTTTGTCATCGTCATTCATTTTTTAGATTACTGGTTAGCTTTTCTATATTTATACCGCTAATAATTAATACATTTATAATCTCCAAATATGTAAATAAATAAGAAAACGTTATTCCTACTTACGCACTTGCCTCTTCAAGCTGTCATCTTGGTTAAGAACTCATTTTGAATTTCTTTTATTACTTTTTCGTACACTATAAAGCACCATCTAATCAACCAAATAAGTTCCTATTAATTTGACATATTTGTGTGCTTTAAATTAAATCCAAATTGACATTAAGCCGCTGTAGAACAAGTGAAATACTTTTATTTGTTGTGAGTTTTACATTTTCCCCATTTATGTGGCAATTAAAAAACAAAAATATTCAATTTTAAATTGGTTAAGATAAGCACACGAATTTATTGCCACTCTTAACTTCACTAATACACAGTTAGACTGCAGTCATGTGACAGCTTTTTTTTGTGAAAGCTTTCACGCATTGCCGATAAGCTTACATAAATTTAATGCGCTCCAAAATCGTTCGCATTGGTGTTGTGAAGCGTTTTTTTTTTTTTTGGTTTTGGAATTAGATTAAAGAAATCTAGACCAAAATATTATTATGTCTATTTGGGTTTGATAATTAGTTTTTATCAGTAAATAATCTTTGAATTAATTGCATTAAATTTAAATAAAAAGTCGCTTAGTTGTAGAGTTTCGAGTGGGCAAGTTAAAGCAGTAGAGAAGGAAGTGAAATGAAGCGTAGTGTGGGCAATTCATTTCATTTACTTTACTCATTTGTCAAAGCTTGATAAGTTTACTATTTTTACCAAATATAGAAGAAAGTATGCAGTTTGGCTGTTTTTCTTGATTTTATTTTAGGTATTCCAAAAAGTTAATTAAACTATTTTTGATAGCTTATTCTTGAGTTATAAGTGTTTGTGTGTTATCGTCAATCCCATCTTCCGCGAAGCCATTGGTATATTCTTGTTTTTGTTGTTAACAAACGCGGGAATCATTTTTTCGTTTGTTGTGAAATTTATTTCATTTGTTTAAAAGTTGTTAGAAAAAATAGATTGAGAATTAAAACAACAATTTGGCACTCTAGCATGATTTTCAATTTTTTTAAACATACATACGTATTTTTCAGAGAACTTTCAAGTGTCTACCAGTGTTGCCGTTTTGGTTATTTTTATACATTATTGGTAATTTTTATAGCTTTAAAAATTTTTGGTATTTGAGACCAATATATAGTTGATGTTAAAATAGCGCGCAAATGATGGAAGACTGTTATGACAAAAAAAATTGGAATTTTCGCTTGAAAGCTGTATAGTGGCTTAAGAAATCGTATAATTTTGGAAGTATATTTAGTTGAAATTTTTTTTCTTTAGTTTTATATTTTTATAGTATTTGATTATTGTAATTTGTATGTGTTCATTTCTATAAAATATAAATTTTTTAAAATTTATTTTTAAATTTTTATCACTTCTGTTTTATTGCTGTGGCAACACTGTTCTTTGCAATCATGTTTTTTAGATAATCATGCGCTGAAGGGGTTGTGTCATAGTCTGAAGTAAAAATGTGAAATTATATCAAATTAAGTGACGTATTATTAACTCCTAATAAGGCGATCGTACAAGAGTCTATCACTTGGCTTAGAGAGGAAATGGACGCACACATGCCCTCATACATTCCCTTTTTTTTGTGCTGAACATAAATAGACTGTTATACACAAATTTGTTTAGTGTAATACTGAAAGCCAACAAGTGAGCATTATTTATAATAATAAATAAATAATAACAAAAATAATAATAATAAATTATGGGTAAAATTATTTTATATGCTATTGAAGAAAGCCCACCATCACGTGCTGTGCTTTTAACATTGAAAGCTTTAAACATGCCTTACGAATTTAAATATGTTAATTTGGTTGAAAAGGAAAATGACAGCGCAGCATATCGTCGTATCAATCCTTTCGGAACAGTTCCCGCATTAGATGATAACGGCCATACAATCACAGATTCGCATGCCATTAATGCCTATTTGGTTAGTAAATATGGCAAAGATGATACGCTCTATCCAAAGAATTTGATGAAACGTTCAGTTGTCGATCAACTGCTACACTACGATACGAGTGTGGTTTTCGAACGTGCTTTACTCGGCATACAAAGACCTCTTTTCCATTTTAATAAAACTGAAATAACACCAACCGAGATCGCAAATATTGCTACAGTTTATGAGACAGTTAATAATTTGTTGAAGGAAGCGCCTTATGTTGCTGGAAATCAATTGACTATTGCTGATTTTTCCCTGATATCATCGATTAGTTCATTGCAGGTGCATTTAGTGAGTGATGCTGTTAAGTATCCAAATTTGTTTGCATGGATGAAACGTTTGGAACAATTACCTTACTATGAGGAAGCAAATGATAAAGGAGCGAAAAAACTCACAGATTTGATTAATTCAATGAATATAAAAATAGTGACGTAGTGTAGTTAATAATATTGTAGCTAAAAGAATAAAATTGTAAACACAAAAGAACCGAGATTTATTTTAGTATAGAGGATTTTAGCTGATGAATTTTTGGTACCATTTGAGAAGAACTTATTGGCTTTTTTGTGCCATTTATTTGACGTCATTATAAGGCTTCACATAACTTAATTTACTAACAACATCGACGTTAGCAAAAAATGAGCAGATGTACATACCTATCTACTCTCGTACTGTACATGAGAGCATGGTTCTAGTTAAAAACAAATAATAAGTCAATTTGTCTACAGCACACATGACTTTAGTTAACTTAAATATATAGCACCATTAGGTTGTGCCAAATTGAGTCATTTCCTTTTGTTGTAAGAACTTCACATACTTGGAATTTACTAAACATTCCTGCTGTACCTTAATGACTCAAGTTCTTTGCACCTACTTCACTAATTAAATTATCCCCTGGCAGGATAGATCAGAAAAAAAAAAGAAAATGACTTCCCCCAAGAAATTTTTTTTGTAATTTACAAATATTTTTGTTTTTTTTTCTTGTTTTATTTAACAAACATTTTTTCCTTTTTCTTGTCAATTAAGAAATATTTCCGAAATATTTTGTTTCAATTAAAAAATATTTTTGTATTTTTTTTTAATTATAGGATATTTGCTTTTTTTCAATTTAAAAATGTTTTTTTTTTAAATGGCTTTTTTAAATATTTCCTTATTTACTTTTCCTTGCCGGCTTGAGGTCAGTTGAAATTCCAAAATAAAATGAAATATTTTTGAAAATTTTTTCGTCTTTTTTATTATTTTTTTATTTCAAAAAAATTTTTTTTAACTTAATGGTATTTTTTGTTTCAGGCAAAAAATATTTCAGTTTTTTTTCTTTAATTCAAAAATATTTTTTTTCTATTGACAAATATTTTGGTTTTTTTCTTGTTTTATCTAACAAAATTAAAAAATATTTTTGATATTTTGTTTTTAATTATAAAATATTTGTTAATTTTTTTTCAATTAAAAAATTTTATTTTTTAAATATCTTAACTTTTTTTAACTAATTTCTTTTTTAATTTATTTACATTTTTTTAAATTTGTTTATTAACTTATTCCTTTAATTTCTTTTTAATTTATAAGGCTTTTTTAAATAAATGGTATTTTTTTTTTTGCTTCAATTGAAAAATATTTATGTACATATTTTTTGTGCTTTTTTCAATTAGAAATGTTTTTGTTTTGTAACTAAACAAAAATACTTAACTTTTTTCTTTAATTAAAAATTTTTTTTTTCTATTGACAAATATTTGGGTTTTTTTCTTGTTTTATCTAACAAATATTTTTGTTTTTTTTTTTTCAATTAAAAAATATTTTTAATATTTTTTTTAATTATAAAATATTTGTGAATTTTTTTTTCAATTAAAAATTTTTTTTTTTTAAATATCTTAACTTTTTTTAATTAATTGCTTTTTTAATTTATTTAAATTTTTGTTTTAAATTTCTTTATTCATTTTTTTTTAATTTATAAGAATTTTTCAAATAAATGGTATTTTTGTTTTTTGTTCAAGTAAAAAATATTTTAGTTTTTTTTCAGGTTTTTTTTCTTCAATTGGAAAATATTTACATATTTTTGGTACTTTTTTTTCAATTAGAAATGTTTTTTTTTTTTTTTTTTGTGTAATTAAAGATTTTTTTGGTTTTTTATAATTGAAAAATATTCTTTTATTTGACCTTTAAGAAATATTCTTTGGCTTTAAAATCTTTATCGCCAAACATTAAATTCTAGCTACATTTGTAACTTTTTCAACCAGATGATGTGAAGTTCGGCACCGCAATGAAAATACAGAACCGATTGCTCGTCAACCAAATGACTTAATAAATCTCACTCAGCCGCAATTGATGAATCTAAAATAAAAGATAATCTCGTCCTTACCCTTTAATTAAAATTTAAAATGTCACGCTACTTAAAGCTTTAATGCTTACAAATGCCAGTAATTCCCGCACTCACACATTTCTGAGTACATACATACATCAGTTGGTAAACATAAACTCATTAGCAAATTTATTTAACTTGAATGCTTAAGCAATTGTAAGTTTTGTTTTCTATGCACAAATATTTACATCCATTCAACGTCGGGCGCTTTCTTCTCTTTCCGGGCATGATGTGCGTGCAAGGCAGCTCCAGCTGATGCGCCCTAAAGTTTGTGCAAGTTTTTTTTTTCTTTTTGTTTATTTCTTCTTCTTCATTTACCGTTTGTTTTATGAGGTGAAAGAAAAGCACTCAAAACATGTTTTATTACAACACACTAAAGTGCCAACTGACGAAGTAAATAAATATGAATATACAAACATAATTGCACAAGGATTCGCATGAAGGGTAAACAAATTTGAGTTAGCTGAAAGAAAGTTAAGTAGCAGACGTAGGAAAAATTAGTGAAAGGGGGTGTGAGATAGAAAAGTTTTAGTTCTGACACTTTCACCTGCTGGGAAAAACATGCAAAAAGCAGCGAGGGTTGATGTGCAAACATTTTGTCTCGAAAGTGTTTACATGTAAACACAGATTTGACGCTAACCAGTATCCACACGTTCGCCATAACCTTTACCATAACTAGAAAAAGAATCGCAAACAATTCTATAACCATAATCATTAGCAAAAATAAATTAAATAAACTTTCGACATAGGCATAGCATAGCCATAGAACAACCATAACCATAGCCATTATCATAAACATAACCATAACCATGGACGTAACTATAACCATAACCATGGCCGTAACCATAACCATATACATAGCCGTAACCATAACCATAGCCGTAGCCATAACTATAGGCATAACCATAGAAGTCTCAATCTCCATAACCAAAACATTAAAATTGCCACAAACGTAACCGTAACCATAACTATGGCATAACCATAACTGTAACTATTTTTATAAACGCCTCCAATACCGTAACAATATTCATAATTACAACCATAGCTATAACCATAATTATAACAGTGAAAATGTCTGATACCTGATAACTTTTATTTTGACTTAAGACCGCATTATACAGTTTGAGTTGCTATCACTAAGATTTTGACTTATGGGACATTAACTGGATTCCCTCCTTTTATCGTGGAAAGTTTTGTTTGCAAAACCGCTGTGGAAAAGTATTTACTTAGCTCTAAATTAACTCAACGTAAATACGTAATACAAATATAAATATGAATTGCTACGGGCTTTTTTTGTGTTGTAAGACCGCTGACGTGAGAATCCAATATTTCTAATAATAACTTCTTTCATACTAATACTCGTGAATAGCAAAACTAATTAATTTTTGCTTCTCACATTCGCACCTTTGACTTTCCAAATGTTCTGCTTGTCTTTATGTATGGTTGGGTCAAGTTTTTTTTTTTTAGCTAATAATTTCATTTGTCCATTACAAAGCACGCAAAACAATTAGCGAGTAATGAACGCATCACCGCCCACCGAAAATCACCTGTCCAGGGTAGCGTTACTACTTCACACGTCCACACCTTTTAAGCTGCCAGTAATATAATTACGATTGCTGCTTCGTCTCGACAAGCATAGTTTTCGTAGAGAAATATTTGGCGTGGAATTGAGTGAGGTGCTTCAACATAGCCCAAAGTGCTAATATTGGTCAACTAAATAGAAGAAAAAGAGATACATATTCACATGAATGTGTTAGCTATTAGGTGTCATAAATACATCTAGAAGCTCCTTATAGCCAGCTGTGCGAATGTGTTACCTTCATCCAAACTTCTCGCCGAGATCCATCTTAATATTCTTTTCCGAAACTATTCGATAGAAGTTTTTCCGGGTATAGCACTTTTTTGTTAGATTTCACTATCGAAAGTCCACAACTGGGTATACAATTTGTATTGCTACTGCTAGAAACATAAATTTTTATTATTTTCTCCATGTCATCAACGTTATTTCATACCCTGCCAGCTTAGTTATAATCCCTCACAAAATCAGCCTCATTCATAGCTAAGCTTAGCATGTGAGACTCGGCAGTAGCCACAAAAACCGCCACACGATTTTTTTATTTTTTCTCATACTCGCTAACAGAATTTCGTAAAGCGCCTATTTTTCTATTTTTATCCAAGCAAATTTTTTTCGCGCACTCCATTGCTAAGTGTGAATACGGGTTTATGTATATTTGTGGGCAGGTTGCCATATTTTTTTGTGTCAGGCATGCAAACAATTATCGTTGTAGCGTTAATTAATACTGCGTGTTTATGTGGCCAAAATTAATTTCTAGCGTTCACAACGCTTATTGCTTATTTGCTAAGCTAGGCGTACAAGCGTTTCTTCAAAGCAAGGGGGACTAATAAAAGTTTGCTGCGTTAAACCTATTTTTGGCAATTTTGGGTTGACTTGACATTCACTTGATCATACAGTGGTTTTCAAACTCCCAATGAACTCTAGACGCCGCTTGTCAATCACATCGTCATTCAGCGCTTTTCAAATTATTAACAAACTTATGGTACCACTTGTCAATCACATGTCCATCCCCTGGTTTTCAAACTACCAATGAACTCTAGGCGCCACTTGTCCATTACTTCTCCAGCCAGTGGTCTTGCAACTATACATGAACTTTTCACGCCACTTGTCAATCACTTCGTCATCCAGTGGTTTTCAAACTACCAACAAAATTTTGACACGGCCTGTCAATCACTCAGCTATCCAGTGGTTTTCAAATTATACAAGAGCTGAGGGCGCTCCTTATCAATCACTCGATCATTCGACGTTAGTATATTTTTTTGTTTACTTTTATTAGTAGTCCCGCAACTACAAACAAACACTTTCCTATTATACATACATATGCCATATTTTTCTTTACTTTGTAAGCTCCTATGTAACATTGAATCATTCGGACTTTGGCTGAACTGTCATTATGGGGGACTTTAGTAATGAATTGTAAACCTTTTAACCTGCTTATTAAGTAAATTGAATTTTAGTTAAACATATAATAAAATTCTTAATTCATTTAATAACATAATATTAGTGATTTATGATTGTTGTTAGTGTGCGAGGTCAATGTGTTCATTAAATTAGCATTTAAAATCTTATTGTTGAAAGAAAGCAATGTAAATGCCAGAGTAGGCGAGAATGGTGAGTGCTATTTATGAGCGTCAAAATTACAATAAATTTAAGTAGAGCTTGAGGCTTTGAACTTGAACTTTTCACTAGGAACAAAAGCGCTTATTAAGTGAGTTTTTCTGGCATTAAATTTTTTTTTTTTTGTACATATAGTTGTAGAGGCTTTCTTGCAAACACACGTAGACTATCGTGAGAGAGCTTTGAAGCTTGCACTTTGTGAGACTAGAATTTCTTAAGCTACAAAACTGCATACTCAGAAATCATTTTCAAACTCTTGCAAAAAATTTGAAAATTCTCATTCCATTTTTTTGAATTTCCAAAGAATTCTTGAAGTGTTTGCATACGTTTGGAAACACTGATTGTCGAAAGCTTTCGAAGACAGAATTATCTATATATTTATATGATAGTAGCAAATTGCTTTTTACACACTAACTGTATACAGAGGGGGTTGTTCCACTTTTACTATGCGAATAAAAATATTTTGTGCCAACTTTTATCACCAACACTGTACATACGAATTATTTTCTTTCTGCAAAATAGCCCCTAAACTTCAAATTCGACATCGAGCAGTACAACGGTGATAATTTTCTTCAATTCACGGCTGCAGATTTGGTTTGATGCGCGTACAAACATACATACAGATTGACAAAAATTTTGAAATCCGTTTTTTTCGCTTCTACTATTGTCAATAAACAATTTTCGCAGTAATGATAGATAGTGTTCGCTTCAGGTGTAACAAACGCTATCGTCTACAACGAGTAAACCTATCGTCAACTATCGATAATTTTCACTATCGATAGCTTTTCACCGCGATTAAGCGCTTTAGGTGCGATTCAATAATCATGCCAGACTAGCACACAAATATTTGCTTAGCTAATCATTAAACTCTCTCACTCAACCACTCTTCAGACCGCTAGACACTCGCTGCATCATATCGCCCTAAGCTCACATCACTTTCATCATTAAATTTTTCGCACCTACTCCCACAAGCGCAATCTAAATTTCACAAGAAAAAACAAATAATATTTAAATTGTAAATACCGGCGCGAAATAATCAACAATTTAATTTAAAATTGAGGTCAAGCATTGGTTGGTGTGGGTCATTCGTGAGTCGAGGGACGGACAGCATTTGTGCATTATCATTACTTAATTATTCAAATTTGATTTGAAATTGGCGCATCAGGGATGTACTTATGTAAATCTCAATGAATAAGCTCAGTAACACAACAACAACAACAATACAGAATAAAAACGCCAACGAGTCTACGGTTAGCTGTGATTTCCAACAAAAACAACAAACAGAAAAATCAACTCAAATGAACAAAGGCAAGTTGTGCGGGTTTTGGTTTGGCTTTCAAAACATTTAAATGTCAGTTGCAATGACCAAGAGCTTTGTACATTACAGACAGAAAGCAATGGAATAAAATTAATTTAAAATTAAATTTTAATTTAAAATATCTAAGCAACTTTTCAAATGCAACAAAAGTTTATAATTCGTTGTGTTTAATGAATTAAGTTTAAACGAGCATTTGAAAAGCTGAGTATATGTGTTAAATTATTTTAAGAACAACGAAACAATAGAACTTCATAGAATTAATCATGCATTAAAATCTACAAGCAAATTAACACTAAATTATTCAAGCGAAATTTTGTGTTGAACTTTAAAAGACAAATGCAAATAAAAGCAATTTCAAAGGCATATCAATTAAATGTAAATATGTTACAACAAAATGCACTGCACGTTAGAGGGTTAAATTGTGTGCATGTCGGCATTTGCGTAAGCTTTTGATGTAACTAAAACAAACAGCTGTTGGATATCTAATATTGTTTGTATTTTCATTAGTAGGTAAACCTTTGAAGCTTTTTAAAACGAAAATGCATTTTCACCTGCTTCTAAATACATTTGGTTTATTTATTTTATTTTGCTTATTTGAACATTTTCGTAAATAAATAAAATGCGACTAACTGTTTACTAGATCATATGTGCTCTATTGTAAGTGTAATTATACCCTGTGGGGAACTCAGTAACTAGTTTAAGTAGTTTGTGGCTTAAAACTTGATCTGAAGTTCGTTGGTAATTACATTTAAACTAGTTTAGTACCGGTAGTTCGGTAATCAATACTAGGAATTTAGAATTTTATTTGAATGAAATAATTCTCTTACATCTTCGTGTCGACCAGCCCTGTTAGATTCCCATTAGAATCAATCTTTGGATAACTCTTTCAATCAATAATGTTTATTTTAATTTGTATATAATGTAATTACTAATTGATTGTCAATGGACAAATAACCAAATATAATAATAGAAAAAAATTCAAAGTAGTAAACACAGTCCAAGAAAAAATTTTGTTTTTATTTGGAACAATACCAAAAACTAATCAAAAAAAACTCTAGAGTAATCTAAAAAAATTTTTGATTGCTTTTGATTACTTTAGACCTTTTTTGTTTATTTTTTTATTTTCTACATGCCTGAAAAAATAACAAAAAATAATGCAAAAAAATTGAAAGTAATCTAAAAAAATGTTTGCTTGTTTTTTGATTACTTTTGATTATTCTTGATTTTTTTCGATTACTTTTCTTTTTTCTTACTTTCCTCATATCTGCAACAATACCAAAAAGTGATCAAAAATAATGCAAAAAAAATCTTAAGTACTCTAAAAAAATGTTTGATTACTTTCGATTATTCTTGATTTTTTTTCGGATTAATTTTGCTTGTTTTTTATTTTCCACATATTAGCAGCAGTACCAAAAAGTAACCAAAAACAAAAAAAAAAAATCTGAAGTGTCTAAAAAATTTAGTTTTGATTAGTTTTGATTATTCTTGATTTTTTAGATTACTTTTGCTTGTTTTTTATTATGTTCCGCATGTCTTGAACACTACCAAAAAGTGATCAAAAATTATTAAAAAAAATCCAGAGTAATCTAAAATGTGTTTGATTGTTTTTAATTACTTTTGGTTACTCTTGATTTTTTGATATTTTTCCTACTTTTTTATTGTGTATGCAAAAATACCAAAAACTTCTAAAAAAATCGAAAGTAATCTAAAGATTTATTTTAGATTACTTTTGATTATTCTTGATTTTTTCGATTACTTTTGCTTTTTTTATTATCTTCCGCATATATACACATGGTTATGCAACAATAATAAAGAAAAAAAAAATTTATAGTAATCTAAGTTTCTTTTTTGATTACTTTTGATTATTCAAAATACCGAAAAGTAATCAAAGATAATCAAAAAAAAATCTAGAGTAATCTTTAATATTTTCTTTTTTATTGTTTTGATTACTTTTGATTAATACCAAAGAGGTAATCAAAATTAAGCTCTCCTCCTCTCTTTCTCCTCCTTGTCTTCACATCCCCTTTTGAACAGAAATATCATAGGAGGAATCAATAGATCGCAGTCCATGGCAAAATTTTTTTTTTTTTTACTTCATTTGTTTGCTTTTTTAATTATAATTTAACAGAATCGATAAAAAAAATAATAATTAATTTTTCTGCTCTTTACAGTTCCATACAAAAGCTCCAAAAGTGTAATAACAATTGGTGGTAAGTAAAATTTATTTGTTTTTCGAATTAACAAAATATTTTTGTGTCAATTTTTTTCTTAATGAAATTTCACAATTTATTATTAAGTCAATGCACAGCAGAAAATTGCGTGTCAAAAGTAGGAAATTGATTTTTTAATTTATTTCCGTCAAACCAAAAAAAAAACAGTGCATGACAGATTGCAAAAAAAAAAAAAAAAATTAAAAACACCAACAAAAAAATCTTTGCATAATAATTTTGCGCAACGTCAATATGTCAAGATAAGCAAATGCGAAGCTAAAGATAATGAAAAAGAAAATAATGTCAACGCAACATATGTATAAAAAAAGTTGAAAGGAAAAAAAAAAAAAAAATCTTGCTTAAGTTTCGTTTATTTGTTGTTGCCACAGTGCGCTTAGCATAGCATAGCCATAACATATGTTTGTGCAACATGGCATTTGTTTGCATATTTTTTAATGCTTGCCTGTGCTTGTGCCTGGCTCTTACTTCGTCTCCCACTTCCCCTCTTGCTTTAATGTATGTACATATGTGCCGCTTCGAAACTGTCAATGTGACATGAAATTGATATGTGGTCACGCCGGAAATTTTGCTTATTGCGCTTGCCTACCAAATGTGGCACCATCGGCAGCTTGTTCCATGGCCAGCTTTGTTCGGGCCACTACGAACACACCAAAAAGCAAAACAACAACAAAATGTGGAATTGCAAAAATGACAAAATGCATTAACAAAAATTTGCATAAAAAAGCAACAACAGCTGTGCTTGTTTTTGTTGTTGTTGTAGCACATGTTGCACATTTAGCCCAACAGGTTGCAAATCATTGCAATGGGGTTTCAAAGCAAATTTTTTTTTTCACTTTTATGTGTTTTTGTTTGTTATGCTTAGCGGCAGGTGACAGCGAGTTGGGTTTTGTTGCAGAGAAAATGAGCAAATAGATATTTTTAGAGGTTTTAGTAGCAGTGGCGTAGTTTGTCGAAGGAGTCGCACTAAGTAGGAGGGCTTCCTTTGGTAAGGAAAATAAAAAAAATTGTCACTAATGTGGGTTCAGATTTTCCAATTTAACTAAAACTAGGTTCATTTCTCAGTCAAGCTAGTGACTGCTTCCAGCAAGCTCAAGAGAAATGTATAAGCTCCTGTTGAGTCCCAGCTAAAACCGCTCTCTATCTTCAGCGAAGGACCACACTTGAGAAAATAAACTCCACCTTTGTTATTTCCTTTTACTCGATCTTCGTCATTTACTTACTTAGATTTCGCTACCTTCAAACTCCATGTGTGTGTGTCACTTATGCCGACTTACTTAGCCACCCGGCTAAATGTGTAATGCGGCGCGTTTGTCTTGCAGGTGCTACAGTAAAGCCTGCCGGGCATTGGCGCACAAACAAGCACCACACATACATACATCCATATTATTGGCACGCATATCGCAATTTGAGTTGAAACTTATTTCATTCTTTTGACATTTTACATTGAATGAACATTAAGGCAACAAAATACCGATCAATTGGCTGCTTGATTGTGTGAGCGTCAAAAGTGTACAACAACAATAACAACTATCGGCCAACAGCTAAAGACATTGGCAGCACCATGACATGACTTACAGTCACATGCAAGTTGGTTGAGAATGCAGTTATACAACAAAAATGCGTTGGATTATATGAAACTATTTTTAACTGTTGGCTAGGAGCAATGTATTGTATAAAAATGGGGCATTCCATTTCAAATCAAATCGAAAAGTGAATTTCCAAAAAAATTGGATGAGAAAAACTGAGACAGTATTTTCTTTTGCTTAAAAAATTTGTGTTTTTCCAAAAAAAAATTTGAAATATTGCCGGGAATTTTTATTACAATAAAAATTTCCTTCCGCTAAAAACAAAATTTATTTTAAACTTTAAATTTTATTTAAAAAAAAATAGAAAAATTTTAAATTTATTAAGATTGTTTCCCTCTAGCATGTTCTATCATAGCGTACATAAATTTTTAATTTTTTCAAATCTACCTATTTTCACAATTTTACAGAAAAACTTGTTTCCTGAAAAATTTAAAATTTTTTTTTAGTACTTTACTATTTTGATAGAAATGTTAAGTCTTAGAAGTGAATATAATTTTAGTACTAAAAAATTTAGTACTACTAAAACTTAAAACAGAAATTTTTAAACTAAAAAAAATTTTAATTAAAAAAAAATTTGTTGAAAAATTTAATTTTTTTTAATGCTCTTTTTAAAAAAAAAAATGTTTTAAGTACGTATTAGTGCAAAAAATAAACAAAAATAAAAAAATATTTTTTAGAATTAATTTTATTGAAAAAATAGAGTTAACCGGAAAAGCGAAAATTTTTAATTTTTTTGGAAACTTTTTAAAATATGTATATATGTAAAATAGTATGTTATATATAAACAAATTAATTTAAGCAAAATAAATGCTGAAAATAATAATTTAAGAATTAATCCCATCCCTTCAATTAAAAAAAAAAACTTAAAACACTGTGAACTGGACCAAATTTTATTTCTTGTAAATCTTTCTTCTGATACTCTCTTGAAAAATCACAAAAAATTCCCAAAAAAAAAAATTATTTTCGAAAATAATTCACGAAATAATTTTAATTTTCGAAAATAATTTTTTTTCCAAAATAAGTTTCTTTTTAAATTAAATATTCTACATGTTTTCAAGCTTCTTAAAAATGTAATCTTAAAACACTGCAAAAAATGTTTTCAAATACGTATGTGGATATGTACATATGTATGTATGTATATACATATGTAGATCTTAAAAAAAATTATTATCGGTTGATAAATTAATTTTTTTTATAAAATAAATATACATTTTTTTTTTGTATTTTTTTTTTGTTCAAAATATTTTTTTCTTGTAGAATTTTCATTTCCCAGCTTCTTATAAAACTAACATTACACAGTAAATGTGGACAAATTTTAATTATTTTTAGAAATATTTCGTGAAGTTCAACAGGCGTCCATTCAAAACTTTTTATTTTTGTATCAAAAAATTGAATTAAAAAAAAAATATATATTTTTTTACACACAAAAACAAAAAAAATTGTTTGTACAAACAAAAACAGTGCGATATCAACTCTTAATCGATTAGACATGGAATGCCCCCCCAAACATTTCTGCTAGTAAAAATTGTTATGTATCAATTTGAATTATTTTAAAGCATTTTATCTCCAAACTATGCAACGTCATTGCCCAAACACATTCACAGGCTTATGACAGCCCCTACCAACCGCACATATGTACATATTCAACAGAATGTGCGGGCCTGACAATAAAATGCCAAAGATACGAGTTTCTGTGCGCACGAGATAAGCATCTCTTTATACGAAAACCTGTGCATAACTAACGTGTCAATCTCACACACACACGAGCAGCCTGCATCGGCATCTCATAACACTGAGCTGTGGTCTAAATTAACTTTTGCCCATCAGCGCGCCTAGTAGCACTGAATGGCCATTATGTTTGCTTCTCCAAAACATAAAAATTGTTAAAATGTAGCATCGACTTTACAAAAAAAATGGAAAATGTTGCCATTTAAGCAAGAAAACGCCCGGTTGCAGCAAATCCACGTTAGTTAGTTGATTTTTTTATTGCTCGCTACTGGCCTATCAGCTTAATCTCCGCTTGGCCACTTCAATTTTATTATTTCACGTACAAAATGTACATATCTATTAGATATCAATTGAGTCGATTCTCTGATGGGCAGCAAATTCGTTATGCAGTAGCTGAAGCGTAATTGCTGATTGCTGATTTGCTTGTGTGACCAGTCGGTAAAATATTTGCTGAGGTATGAGTAGGAGAATGGAAGACAGCTCTAATAAGGTGACGAAGTTGCTATGAAAAAATAAGTTTGAATTGGATGTGCCACACCCCTTTTTGGCAATAACTCCCACTTTTTTCCGTGTGTATGGTTTTCATATCGAAGATCTTCATACCAATTTCAGATCCTTGGCTTGAACCCTTTGGAGATATTACGATTGTTAAATAAAAATTTTATGGAAAGTGCCACGCCCCCTTTTCCAATAACTCCCACTTTGTTTCCGTGTGTATGGTTTTCATATCGAAGATCTCTATACCACTTTTCAGATACTTGCCTTGAAGCCTTTGGAGATATTACGCCCCAAAAATAAAATTTGCATGGGAAGTGCCACGCCCCCTTTTCCAATAACTCCCACTTTTTTCCGTGTGTATGGTTTTCATATCGAAGATCTCTATACCAATTTTCAGATACTTGCCTTGAAGCCTTTGGAGATATTACGCTTTAAAAATAAAATGTGCATGGGAAGTGCCACGCCCCCTTTAATATTGAAGATCTCCATACCAATTTCAGATCATTGGCTTGAACCCTTTACAGATATCACGCCTGTAAAACTAAATTTGTATAGGAAGTGCCACGCCCCTTTTTCCGATAGCTCCCATTTTCTCCCGTGAGTATAGTTTTCATATCGAAGATCTCCATACCAATTTCCATGTTACTACCATGAACTATTTTAAGGATATTACGCCCCAAAAATTAACTTTGTATGGGAGGTGCCACGCCCCCTTTTCCGATAACTCCCATTTTTTCCCCGTGAGTATGACAACGGTATCGAATAAATCCTTACTAATTTTGAGATCCCCACCTTAAACTCTTTTAGCGATCGTCAGCTTGAAAAATGTTATTTATATGGCAGGTGCCACGCCCCCTTTTTAAATAACTGCCTTTTTATCCGCGCTTTGAATCAAATTTCAGGCTTCGATATTAAGAGACAACTGGTACCATTTCCATATGCTTTCGTTTGTACGATTGTTGCGCCATTTCCGTTTTAGGTTCGCACCAGCGCTCTGCCCCCATCTCCCATGAGCCTACTACACTTAGGCTATTTACTGTTAAAACGAATTTAAATTGTTACGTGACTGGAATTGCGACAACTTTTAATTGCAACAAACGAACGAACCGCGTGAACCAATAAATAATTTATTTGTGGGCACAAAAGAAGCTTCCATTTTTGTTTTCCGCTAAAATAAAAAGAAAAGAGAATTACGCACGAAAAATTTTATGAATGCGAATAAATGAATGAATGAATGCTCAAGTTAATTTTGTTTGTAGAAAGGGAGAGAGGAAATGTGGTAGACGTGCAAGATGAGCGATTTGCGTGTAAGAAGCAATGAATAAAATTAAAAAAACAAAATTAGAAATGGACAATAAAAAGTGCTTGGCAAGACACAGAAAATACCCAAAAGAGAAAGGGAGAGGGAGATCGAGCGTGTGGTGGAGGAAATTCAGATACAAAATGCCACTTGAACCCCACCTGCAGCAGGTAGTGTTACGCCATAGACGCTGAACAATGGCAATGGCGCCAAAACGCATTTGCGTGCCACAACACCAAACTGTAGTCTTTTGTGTGTTTGTTGTAGTTGTTGTGTCGCTGACAATCGCCTTTTGTAGCAGGTTTCGGATGCCACGCGAGACGCGCGAGTGAATGCATTGCTCATGTTCATAACTTAATTGGAATTTATTTAATGTGAGACGTGCGCGACAACAATGGTAATAACAACAAGAGACAACAAAAAAAAAAAATACAATAAAAAAATACAAAAATACAAAAACAAATTACAAAAAAAATGAGAAATAAAAAATTGTGCTTTTAGCAAAAAATCAACGGAAATGGCTGAGGTGTGCGGGGGGAAAAGTGGTATACAGCGGTAGGCAACATAAAAAGCGCTTGTCAAATGCGTACGCGCCAGCCAAGCACGCGCAGAAAAATGACAAAAAAGGCAACAACAACAACAAAATATTCTTAGCTGTCGCGCATTTACAATTTATTTGCTTGCTTTTATTTTTAAAATTTTTTTTTAAATTTATTCTTCCAACAAAATTTTTGTTTCATACAATTTTGTTGGTATTTTGCCGCTGCACAGTGGGCTAAAAATTACACTTTGGCTGTAAAAATTTGTGTTTTTTTTTTGGGATGACAAAAATTCCGAATTGTACTTTCGAATAAGCGGAACAGGAACTCAGAGCGTTCTTAATTTTTTTTAAGATGGCTCCTCGAGAGGTTCGATACTCGTATTCATATGTGAAAAAGTAACGAAAGATGGCTACGAATACTAGACTGTGGGATATCTAAGCAAACCTAGACAAAATGGCATCTCGATAGAGCTCGTCACATATCTACATATCCACCCTGAGTGGCGTTGAAATTTTAGATTTGATTCGAGTACTTACCAAAAATGTTCCCTTCTGGGACTTTGAGAAAAAGAAGAATGAATTTCCATTTTAAAATTTTGTTCAGAAAAAATGTGCCTTTGCCCCACAGTGCATCATCGGAATTTTTTGCACTAGCGCCTCTCAAACATTTGTAGGCTACGCATGTGTGTGTATCTGTCGCACATTGAGTTCTACAACCATTTTTTGCTACTATTGCTTGCCTGCGCTCGCTGCTTCTACAATTGTTGTTGTTCCTTTGTTACCAATCGACAGCCCATTAATGCTCAAAACGAACAGCATTTACGCTACACTTGCTCCTCAGTTTTTATGCGATTTTTTGCTGTAGTGCCACACATTTTTTTTTTGTTATTGTTGTTGCTGTAGCAAATTTGTTAACGCCGCAATGCAAAATAATTTCGCTGATTTGTTGCCATACTCACACACACACACACACTTGGGCTTACTAATAAAGCTTTACTTCAAAAATTATGTTCATGTCAAATGGCAGGCATTTTGTCCATTTTTCATTTATTTCGCTTTGCTGTCAACGTCGCGGTGTCGTACAAAATATTTATTTCGTGTACGTGGCAAGGCTAATTGCTTGTTTGGGGAATTTTTTTTTTTTTTTTTTTTGTGAAAATTAGCAAATCTTTGTGATTTATAGACGACCTTAAAAGTATTGTTTAAGCTGTGTGCGGAATGTGTTAATTTTACACTTGAAAGAGTTATAACCCGCTTAATACTATGCATGTTTAAAGCCACTGAACTCGGGTGTTGATTGAGAGTTTGGAAGGCACTGGCAAACAGCTGATCTCCTGGTGCACAAAATTTCCAATTCAATGCTTCAATTTAAGCTCTAATTTTTTATTTAATAGCTAAATCTGTTTGGCGATCATGTTCAGTGTACATCTAGGGGTTCGGAACAATTTGAGGAGCTCCATGAGTCCCCTTAAATTTAGAATAGATCCAACGCATACCTTTTCCATCTTTAATAAAATCAACAATTCTGCTATTTAATCCAGCACAATTTTTAATAAATATTTTAATGCAATACATGTTTAAAGCCACTGTACTCGGTTATTAGTTCCAAGTGACAGTTTGGTAGACACTGGTAAAAAGGTGATCTCCTGCTAAGCAAAATTTCCACTTTAATGATCGAATTTAAGCTCTAATTTCTGATGATTTAGTAGTGGAACATTTTTGGTGATCTTGTTTAATGAATTTCAAGTGGTCCTCAACAATTGGAGTAGTTCCACAGAAGTCATTTTACTTTAAGAATGGACCCCTTCTCGGATCTTTTTATCATCGCTGATAAGTTCAAACATTTTTCCATTTAATCCAACACAGTTTTTTTTTAACTATTTTATATGTCTAAGCTTTAGAGAAGGCGAGTTGTTTTTTAAGTTATTATTATTTTTTATTTTATTTTATTCATTTGGCTCAGGTTCTGACGACCATGTTTGCCTAAAATGTTCTTTGGAGAACGAGAGAGTATATATGTATTATTGGTGGCGAGCACTGTTGGCTCTGAGGCATGGCGCGATTGGCTTCCTCATTTTCGGTATGAAAAACCACACTTTGGCTTTCCAAACCATAAACTATATCTTAGAAATATTTTATAAGCTTATTGCGAATTACAATAGCATGCAAAGCAAATAAAACAAACGAATGAAATAACCGTAGCTTATGTATGTATGTATGCCGCTTAAACATTATAGTTGGGGAGCAATGCATGTTTAAAGCCACTGTACTCGGTTATTCGTTCCAAGTGACCGTTTGGTAGACACTGGTAAACAGCTGATTCGTATTAATAGAATTTCTTCCTTTCCATCGATAGCAATGGAATTTTCATTCGAAAATTCTAATCTTGCGCCATCTCAAGAGCAATTCATATGCTAATAAGGAGAAATCAAAAAAAAAAAATTGAAATTTATTTGCCATAACGCTTGTTAGAATTGATGAATGTTCAAATCTGTGGTGCCATCAATATAAATATTTCAATAATAATTAATTTAGCCTTCGTTAAAATGACACATCAAATTATAGTTTATGTGACAATAAATATTTGATTTCATAGAAAGCGAAAAATTGTCACGAAACCGAAGAAGAGGGTGTGTTGAGGGGAGAGGGGAAAGAGAAAATTTTTTTAGCAATAAATACGCGTAGTCAACATTTACACTAGTCAGCAATGCACTCTAGTTCATTAACTAGAACTTCAATAGATACAAACAGTGGCGGACATAAATATAGGTATGGCCGTTTCATGCGAGTTTCACAAAATTTTGGATTTAAAAAAATTGTTGTAACATATTCTATGTGAGAACATGTGTCAAGTTTATATACAAAAACTGCAAATTTAATTTAAACAATATACGCAAAATTCGCGAAAATTCATTATTTTTCTAAGAATTTTTAGAATTTTTAGAATTTTTTGGAGTATTCAGTTCTGTAACTGATTAAATTTTAGCATAATAAGGTGTTAATCTTGAGTAATTGGGAAATTTTGCTGATTTTTGGGAATTTTTTTTCTTAGGGACTTCTGTACTTTGCCCCATATAAGTTTCCGCAACTTCTTTTATAAGAAAGAAAACATTTGGTTAGTCGTAAAAATTGTCAAAAATCAGGAAAATGTGTAAAAAATGTATCAGTTGCATACTCCAATTTTTTTTAAAAATTATGTAAAAATTATTTTTTTTTTTTAATTTTTATAAAATTGCTTTAATTTTTTTTTAATTTTTATAAAATTGCGAATTTTGCTTACGTGTCTAAAACAAAATTATATTGATTTATTCCATTTGTATTAAAAACACCAAATTTGATTTAAAAAAAATTACAAAATTCTCAAAAATACTTTTTATGCGCCACTGTCTTCATCCATTTGTACCTTTAAATTGTCAAATGAAACGTGCAACACTGATTAACGTCAAATTGACAATCAAAAGTATATTAAGCAAATATGTATGTAATTTAATGTATGTAACTGCGAGTGTTTGTTTGTATGTGACGATGGTAAATGCTTTGACAAAGCCACAAATTCCCACTGGCATACAAGCATGGCAAGTATTTAGAAACATGAGTAGGTACATTTTATTGTTGTTGTTATTGTTTTACGCTATCGCTACTCCACCAACAAAGCATGTCTGCAACACCGCTTTCAAGTAAAACATCCACAAAATGATTAATCAACACATATTTAATAATGATTGACAGGCAGAAGTTGTGTCACATTTGGTTGCTTGTTAATTATGCATGAAATAATAACAACAAAACAACAATATTGAACAACAAATACAATGAAGTAAAATAAAATAAAATCAAAAACATTTAAAGAGTAAAGGGAAAAATACTTTTGTCTTACCGCGCTTTATAGTTTTCTATATAATCATACAACGATAACGCACACAAATGTCTGTCTTTAAATTAACAACAACAACAATTTTATGTATTCATTGACAAACATTTGCGCACTTTCAGACCGTGAGTATGTTATTTCATTGTTGTTTTTGTTGCTATTTAATGTACTTTTCTGCTCATTGTTGTTGTAAACATTTATCAACGCATATGAATATTACAGATTTTCTAATTACTGATATGAAATATGACTAAATAGGTAAGTATTGTTAAGAAGGTAGTATGTATGCATGTATGATGGCGTGTATAATTTCCTAGAAACATCTAGTGAAACATCACAGTGGTAATTTTTTGAATGTTTTTTTTGCACATAAAAAGTGGTTTCCCTATTCAAATTTTCAAAAAAAAAACCAAAAAATAAAAAAATGCTTCATTCTCCGCATTTTAGTCGGTAACATCAAAATCATTCCAGTTATCGAAATGTGTGATACCTTTAATTTTAAGTGAAACGTCTCGTAATGCAACTGTAAAAGTTGTATTCATTTCATTTACATAGTTTTTGTGTGATGCGCGCACAAACATGCACACAGACAGACAAAAATTCCTAACACTGCTGCTTTGCATTTTATTGGCTCAATATTGATCCCTATTTAATGAGTAGACGTAGGGTGCTCGATGTCGTTTGAATTGGGTATGTACCAATGCCATATAACTCTCTTTCATTCTATCTAAACTTAGATTCTAAAGCTATGAGCTCTCTCCCCTAATCTCTCGCCTACTCTCTACAGCTTATTTCCCTTTCGTAACTTCAATTAAAAGTGCACTGCATTTAGCGTAATCTGATTCTTCTCTCTTGCTAATTATATATTATTTGCTTTCTCTCTCTCGCTTTTTGTATTTATTAATGTTCTCCCTCTCCTCTCCACTCGTTTCATTTTTCGTAAAGTCCCTTGTAAGTCACTTTTGACTCATAATTCTGAGCTTATACGCAGTCCACCTTCTGTCGTAAGTCCTTTTGTGCCTATCCCAAGGCAAAACATGACTTATCCATTTGTCAGAAGTTGTGAAGGAGTCTTTGTATGGACTTTAGACTTAAATTAAACGAAGAAGCAACTAAGGTGTTGTTCGCAAAAATGTCGTTAGAAGCGGTCTTAGTGAGTCGAATGTTTGTTTTGCTTGTCAAGTTGGTTAATGAAATGTCTGGCTTGGTTATTTAGCAGTTTGTCTAATGCATTATGTAAGTATGTATATGTGAGCTCCTATATGTATTGTTTTGCTGATGATGATGTCAGCTAACGCAGCTACTCCACTCCACACCCCACCTCAACACAACAAATCGCATTGTTGTTATGAATATCTGCACCTGGCCTCAAGTAATCAGGTATGAATAATTTTTTTTTATGATTGCATACTTATTAACGCTCTAACACAGCTTTTAAAAAATGAAAGAAGTTTGCATATATGACGCGATGCCCAGTAAGCAATTTGAAAAAGGACGATGAGTTTTCAAGTGGTCAAGGTGCATGGAAGTGACTTGGAAAAGTTTCTGAAATGAAATAGATACAAAATTAGATTTGCTTCTCCCACCTACAGAAGCTGTATGCCACAAGTACCGGCTCTATATTGCTCTCATCAACAGCTAAAAATTCGTAAGAAAGCTTTAGATAGGATACACTCATTACACATTTTCAGTTAGCTCACTTTATAAGAGGCTAGCTGGGCATATGAATATGAGTCGTCGCTTGGGGGACCTATGCGAGCATACGAAAAACCTGCAATTCCATGTAGGGGTCGCATGCAAATTAAAATCTCAAGCGCAAAAGCACAAAATACTAACACACTCATCCACATTGGGTGTAATAATGAAAAACTGTTAGCGAGTTGACTGTTGTGGCAGAGGTTGATACGCGAAAAGGCCAACTAACAAATAGGCTCACACTATGACAGCCTTACAGAGGCGTGGACGAAGGGTATGGAGTGGAGGCCCCAACAGCATTGAGTATGTGCCTGAAAGATCGAACGTTCCAAACCCAACTCAGCAAACCCCAAGCGCCTAGCCGTACTTCAAGCTATTGCGTTTGGAGTCTCAATAGCGCACGGGTCTCGCATAACATGCATATAGCATGCTTGTTCCGCCCCTTTAGTCTATACATTTTTATATTTACATTTTAACTCGTCAGTAACGGTCACAGGCATATTAACATGGCGAAGTAGTTGCCACATGGTAGGCACTTAAATTTAGAAGAACCTCTTGGGTAAGTGTAGCAAATTGGCAAACAAACTAAAAGAGACCCAAAACCGGGTGTTGGCTGGTGTAAATGTTTACAACTGCTTGTGGAAACCTGTGTGTGTGTGTGTGTATGTGTCTAACAAAAACATATTGAGCTATTTGAAATTTTGCGGTCATCAACCACAAATGTAAATGTTGGTACCAACTCAACTTAGCCTCATATGAACTCCCATCAAACATGCTTTGCTAGCACGATTTTACGCCATGTCACGCAATATAAATTTTGCTTAATAACAAGTTGCTTCTAGAAAAAAAAAACAGCAACACTCCAGAAACTATTTAGGACAGGGCGTTGCAAAATTATTGCTCAAATTAGGAAAGAATTTAAAAATTTCGAAATGCGAAAAAAATGTAAATATTTGCCATATTGTACACTAAACACTTGTAGTAAGCAATAAAGCAACGCAAGTTCCTCTGAAAAGAAGTATAAACTCCATATTTATTTCGAAGCCAGTGCTGGGCAAACCAATGCGGTCATATTTTAGAGAAGGAAGGTAAGCCGCCGTAGCGAAGGATTTTATTTTATTTTATGTTATTTGATTTTATTTTATTTTATTATATTTTACATTATTTTATTTTATTTTATTTTAATTTATTTCATTTTATTTTATTTTATTTTATTTTGTTTTATTTTATTTTCTTTTATTTTATTTTATTTTATTTTATTTTATTTTATTTTATTTTATTTTATTTTAGTTTATTTTATTTTATTTTATTTTATTTATTTTATTTTATTTTATTTTCTTTTATTTTATTTTATTTTATTTTATTTTATTTTATTTTAGTTCGTTTTATTTTATTTTATTTCATCACGTTAAACCTAACCAATTCTCTTACAAATATGAAATTTCAGATAAACATCTGCCTGCCAGAGTTGAATGCATTTCAGCTAGTTGCCATAGTAACTAACCGTAACCAATGTTGTATTTGCAATAATCGCTCCATTGTTGTTATAGCTCTTGTTTTCTGAGAACAAAAACAAAGACTCTGATCTGCGAAATACTAACAAATGTCTATATACAGTTAAACACAGTAACAACAACAAGAACATGAAAACATAAACAATTCCAAGAAAAACAATGGGAGGGAGAAAAACTTGAAAAGTAAAAATATGTTGACAAAGAGGATATTGAACATTGCATTGGCTTTTGCAATGCAACGAGCTTGACAAGTGTTGCACTGCACATAGGGGTATGAGTAGGGTACAAGGGGAATTAAAATTGTGAAAATTTAGAGCAAAAATAAAGCCAAGCCTGGGGCTGTAGTAGCAGCAGCATACATAGGTGGTCCTCTAATAACTAACAGAGAAAGTCACCAAATGTATGACAGCACAGCTGTGGAAAGGTTGGCATTGTTGCACATTTCAACGATTGTGTTGTTGCTATTTTCTGGCATATTTTTACTTAGAGTATGTAATGTATGTACATATGGCTGTTAGATCTGACTGCATGAAATTTACCCAATTTAAATGGTTTTAGTAACATCGAGAGCAAAACGCCAATAGCTAGCAACATATGAAAGTATTTGATGTGAATTTTGTATGGAAAAGCACACAAATTGAGGAGTCCAAACAAAAAATATTTTTGTAACAACTTCAAAAAGGAATGGCCAATAGTAGTTACATTTCTTGGCCATTGTGCCAGCCTTCCTTTTTGTCTACATTTCAATTTAATTTCACAAATAATTTGATACCATTTACGTTTATTTTTATTAGCTTTCCTTACCGCAGCGATACTCAATGCTGAGCTTCTGTCCTGTCATACGATCCAGTTTGAGTTTTATGAACATGTTTTTTGCTTTTTTCCTTTGAACGACTTTCCACAAATTTTATTATTTTTACATTTCTATTTAGTTCAATATCTAAGCGTATTCAAAGCGCAATCAAATGACAATTCAACTTGACTTACATACCCAGTTGCTTAGAATACCCTACATACACACACACACAAATGCCAAAAGCTTGCATTGTCTGTCTGCATGTAAATATGTCAAGCTTAACTTGCCAGTCAATTTTTGCAAAACAATTGAAAGAATTAAAAAGACAAAAAAAAAATCGTTTGAAATCAATGTGAATGGTAGCAAATATAAAATTGGGGTCAGACAGAATAGTAATAAACGTGCTACAACAATAACAAAATAATATTGCCAATGTTAGCTAAAGAAAGCTATTTCTGGTAGATCAGATAAAATCAAGGCACATACACCCATGTACACATATATGTACATACATACATACATAGTATATACCACCGCCCTCAATTACGGCGCACACAAATTGGTTCAAATAGCGAGTGTTAGGGTGGCGGGGGTGAAGTAGCTGGTATGGTATGAAGGGAGAAAAACAAATAAGCGCGTCAGCATCTGCTAACAAGATTCGAATGTAACATGAAAAGATTTTTTTGAATAGAAAGTTCGGATGAAAACGTCCATCAATAGCAAAACTGATTAAGTTGTACGAAATGGGGAAGAAGAGGAAGCATGTATTAATAAAAAACAAAAGTTAGGAAACATTTAAGTAAGGTAAATTAATAAAATAAAATAGAATAAAATAAAATAAAATAAATTAAGTAAAATAAAATAAAATAAAATAAAATAAAATAAAATAAAATAAAATAATATAACCCCCTGCGGGGTTATCAGATCCCCCATGGGGCGCGTCCCCAGGTGGCGGATAGGGGAAAGCCCGGCAAATATGCCAGGTAGGTGGGAAATCAAATACCACCCGCGGACCAAAACTTGATAATGCAGTGAAAAGGGTATTCCCTTTACGTGCCCAGCGACCACGCATCTCACAGCTAACCTCACTTGGGCCAACCACCCACTTGGGAGAAAAATGGTTCCTAATGTATACATGGAAGCCTCGGACGAGCATCGCAACGGTCAGGGGCGATGCGGGACATCACAGCCTGACCAACCCATTGACGAACCGGCAATAGATATAATTCCAAACCCGACGCTGACTGTTTTACCGAGTCAATCGGTAACCACCAGAGCCGTATCCCCCGGGCAACGCATGAAATGGACAACAGAAATGAATGAATACATCATGCGAAGCTACTACATTATTACAAAAAACGAAACTTGTAAAAGTGGATATCGAACGAAACTTTATGAAGCTTTCCAAAGGGCATTCCCAAACCCTCAGGTTTCAGTTCAAAGAATAGGTGATCAACGAAGTGCAATAATAAGAAATAAATATATATCCATCAGAAGATTGAACGAGCTTAAACAAGAAGCAATGGATGAACTTACCACAGAGATTTTACCGGACATTTCACAACGTGAGAACGAAGCAGTTATCATAAGTGAGGGCAGGACCCAAGAACAATTAAATTACGCGGAAACCCCCGTTATTCCTACTGAAAGCGAGGATACGAAAATCCTAAAAATGGAATTCCAAGGAGCCCTTATAGAGTTTTTTGGGACGGACCCTCTTCTAAGACCAATCCTACCGCGCCAGAAAGCCACAAAGAAATTGGCAGTGGCCGTGGCCAGTATGAACAACGATATTTTACCAGCATACTTAACGCAGATTGGTTGTAATTTTGAGGAGCTCCAAACTGTAATATATGCAGCTGCAACTGCAGTAATTCGTTCTACTGGTGGAAAGTTAGTTCGCCGAAAAGCAAACTATAAGTCAAAACCCTGCAACCCACCCTGGAAACACAGGTTGCTAACCCAAATAAAGAAGCTACGCGCTGACCTCGGCCGACTAACTCAATACATAAAAGGAAACCGCACCAGAAAAATCCTGCAATACATCGAAAAAATAAAAGTAGAATATAAAATGCACTCAAACCAGGACATGCCGAACAGTACAATGGAACAGTATTTAGACACTCTACGGCAAAAACTAGCCGTTAAATCGAGCCGATTGCGAAGATATTCGCTTTCAGAGAAAAGAAGAACTGAAAACGCTGCTTTCCAGAATAATGAAAAACTGTTCTACAGAAAACTTAAAGAAGGCACAGTTAACGACAACGCTGAAACACCAAGTATTGAAGAAGTTGAAGTGTACTGGCGGTCTATATGGTCCACGGAAAGCGAGCATGCAAAAAACACCGCGTGGATTAACCAAGAACACAGGAGAATGGAGGCTGTAAACCAGATGGGAAATGTTATTGTAACGGAGGAAGATATAGAAAAAGCGGTGGGAAACACCCAAAACTGGAAATCCCCAGGGCCAGACGGTATTCATAACTTCTGGTTGAAAAAACTTACAACAACACATCGCGCAATAGCTCTCCACTTTACAAACTTCCTTCAGGCAGAATCCATGGCTCCAGCTTTCCTAATGAAAGGACAAACGCACTTGCTCCAAAAAGATGCAGCAAATACGACCGACCCTTCTAAATATAGACCAATAACCTGCCTATGTACACTCTATAAACTTCTAACTTCCTGCATGGCCGATAAAATATACCACCATATTGATACTAATTCCATTATGCATATTGAACAAAAAGGGTGTATAAAAAAGAGCAAAGGGTGCAAAGAGCAGCTTATTATTGATTCCGTCACTATGGAACAAGCATACCACAAGCAGAGGAATATTTATACAGCCTATATCGACTATGCTAAAGCGTTCGACAGCGTTCCACACTCGTGGCTGATGCAAGTGCTCGACATTTACAAGATAGCCCCGAATATTAAGCGACTACTGCAAAATCTAATGTCCTCGTGGGAAGTTACCTTAAACATAAATCAGCGAAATGGTACCATAAAATCAGCACCAATACCCATAAAAAGAGGAATTTTTCAAGGTGACACTTTAAGTCCATTATGGTTCTGTCTAGCCTTGAACCCACTGTCGACCATCTTAAACGAAACCAATTATGGATTCACTATAAAAACTCCACAGTCAACTTTTTACAAACTCTCCCACTTATTATATATGGATGATATAAAACTATACGCCGCAAACGAGCGCCAAATGAGCACTCTGCTGGAAGTCACAGAGGACTTCTCTAAAGATATTCGAATGTCATTCGGAATAGATAAATGCCGCAGATTAAGTGTAGTAAATGGAAGACCCGTCTTGCGAAATTTTCAGCTTTGCAACTCCCAAGTAATAGAAAGCATGTCCGAGACCGAGAGCTATAAATATTTAGGTCTACTGCAGGCGCGAAGGACACAGCACAGTGAAATAGTGATGAGCACAACAACGGAATATTTAGAAAGGGTTAAAAGATTATTAAAGTCCTGCCTAAATGGAAACAACCTTTTCAAAGCCATAAACACATTCGCGGTCCCCGTTCTTACATACACTTTCGGCACCATAAAATGGTCTGACACAGAGTTGGAGAGCGTGAAAAGGTCAACTAGAACTCTCCTTACAAAGTTTGGCGCCCACCACCCTAAATCTGCTATAGAGCGTCTGTACCTACCCCGTTGTCAAGGTGGACGTGGCATGGTAGATATAAAGCATCTTCACCGAAAATGTATTTATAAGCTACGTCTTTACTTCCACAACCAGCAGAGCTCGCTATTAAAGGCTATATGTGAAGCAGACTTTAAGTATTCACCGCTAAATCTGCAAGAGGTTAATACAGTAGATCCCCCTACAGAAGTAGAACACTTGCAAACATTAAACCAAGAATGGAAAATGAAAGCTATCCATGGAAGACACGCTTATGCTCTGGAACATACGGAAGTAGACAAACAAGCATCCAATGAATGGCTAGTAAATTCTGGAATATACGCCGAAACTGAGGGGTTCATGCTGGCTATCCAAGACCAAGTAATTGCAACGAGAAACCACTGCAAGTATGTTATGCGTGCCCCAATTGAAAACGATAGTTGTAGGCGATGCCAGAGGAAGCCCGAAACAATCCACCACATCACCGGTGCATGTGTAACGTTAGCGGCCACGGAATATCTAACAAGGCATAACCAGGTGGCAAAAATCATACACCAGTCACTAGCGCTGCGTTACAATTTAATTATGGAGGAGTGCCCGTATTACAAATACAACCCAGACGCAATTCTTGAGAACGACCACTTCAAAATGTATTGGGACCGATCTATTTTGACAGATCATAGCCTGTCGCACAATAGACCCGACATAACTATTGTTGACAAGCAACTCAATCAGGGGTACCTAATAGATATAGCCGTACCAAATACACACAACCTGCAAGAGTGCTTTGCGGAGAAGCTCAGAAAATATCAAAGTCTAGCGCACGAAATAAAGGAGATGTGGAAAGTAGACAAAGTTGACATCATCCCAATTATTATATCCTCTACAGGAATCATCCCAAAGTCTTTAAACTGCAGCCTTGAGAAGCTTCAACTTACCGAAAAGCGACGAGCAATACAGAAGGCTGTTATTCTATCGACAACTTCTATTGTAAGAAAATTTTTAAGCATACAATAAGTTAAGAAAATTTTTGTTAATTATAAATTCTAATATACATATATACATATGTACGTTAACACATGATTTTAAACCAATTGTAAAACAATGAAATGTACCTGATAAATAGCGTTAAGGATCTTGTTATATATAACCGATGCTTAATGTACACCCTTAAAGGAGAAAAATAAAGCCAAGTCAAAATAAAATAAAATAAAATAAACTAAAATAAAATAAAATAAAATAAAATAACATAAAATAAAATAAAATAAAATAAAATAAAATAAAATAAAATAAAATAAAATAAAATAAAATAAAATAAATTAAAATAAAATAACATAAAATAAAATAAAATAAAATAAAATAAAATAAAATAAAATAAAATAAAGTAAAATAAAATAAAATAAAATAAAATAAAATAAAATAAAATAAAATAAAATAAA
This sequence comes from Sphenella marginata, assembly GCA_951509765.1. Taxonomy (NCBI): domain Eukaryota; kingdom Metazoa; phylum Arthropoda; class Insecta; order Diptera; family Tephritidae; genus Sphenella; species Sphenella marginata. Next base: position 64,911,469 of record OX608082.1, read on the forward strand.
ATAAAATAAAATAAAATAAAATAAAATAAAATAAAATAAAATAAAATAAAATAAAATAAAATAAAATAAAATAAAATAAAATAAAATAAAATAAAAGAAAATAAAATGAGCTAAAATAAAATAAAATAAAATGAGCTAAAATAAAATAAAATAAAATAAAATAATGAAATGGAATAAAAAATCACATTAAATTCAATGAAAAGTAAAAAGAAGAAAAGAGAATGAAACAAAAGAAAAAAGAAATTAAAAGAGAGAAAATCGTATTAATGAAATTATTTGACAAAGAGTCAGTGAGCAAAGACCACTTAAAGAGATGAAACAGTTGTCAAGCGACGAAAAACCTTCAATAAAGCGGTTAAGTATTGGTAGTGGCAAAGGCGAAAGCAATAATGTAAGTGAACTTGGTAATCTGTTAATCTAGAATGCGCCATCGACCGACTTTGGATAAGTGTTGGCAGCAGCAAAAACAGCAGCACTTTATGATTTACGTGAATAAAAGAAAGAAAGAGGAAAGGTTTAAAAAAGAAATAATAAAAACCAGTAAAGCTGAAAAAACAATTCACTCGATGATGATGCTATGCAAAGGATATACCCACTTGCATAGTCGCACCTACTTGCACTTGAGCGCATGCGCGTAGGAGTTATCTCATGCAGCTCATCGCACAAGTAGCAAACGCGTATAAGTGTGGCGTTGATTTTAATGTTTATTGTACTTGTTGTTGGTTTTTACTTTTCTTTCTCCTTTTTTCTTTTTCTTTTTATTTTCAATTTTTTCTTTTTGTAATGACAACACTGTTGATGGCGTTTACCGTATAGTAGCTCAATTGCGTGATTGTTAGCAATATTTGCTTCCACTTCCTTCCGACACCTACATTTATCTAACATTGAGCTACTTTTAAGCTTTGGTTTGTTAGTGTTTTATATTTTTGTTGTTGTTATATCATGATTGTATCACTCTTTGAGCTTCTTCACTTTATTCGAATAGATATACGACGTGTATGCATACACTTTAGGGTGGTTACAAAATATGGGTTTTTATTTAGGACCATAACTATCTTTCGGAGAGATAATTGATTTAATGAAAATTGAAAAAAAAGAAAATTAAATCCAATAAAATAAAATAAAATAAAATAAAATAAAATAAAATAAAATAAAATAAAATAAAATAAAATAAAATAAAATAAAATTAATTTAATGTAAATTAAATTAAATTAAATTAAATTAAATTAAATTAAATTAAATTAAATTAAATTAAATTAAATTAAATTAAATTAAATTAAATTAAATTAAATTAAATTAAATTTAATTAAATTAAATTAAATTAAATTAAATAAAATTAAATAAAATTAAATAAAATTAAATTAAATTAAATAAAATTAAATTAAATTAAATTATATTAAATTAAATTAAATTAAATTAAATTAAATTAAATTAAATTAAATTAAATTAAATTAAATTAAATTAAATTAAATTAAATTAAATTAAATTAAATTAAATTAAATTAAATTAAATTAAATTAAATTAAATTAAATTAAATTAAATTAAATTAAATTAAATTAAATTAAATTAAATTAAATTAAATTAAATTAAATTAAATTAAATTAAATTAAATTAAATTAAATTAAATTAAATTAAATTAAATTAAATTAAATTAAATTAAATTAAATTAAATTAAATTAAATTAAATTAAATTAAATTAAATTAAATTAAATTAAATTAAATTAAATTAAATTAAATTAAATTAAATTAAATTAAATTAAATTAAATTAAATTAAATTAAATTAAATTAAATTAAATTAAATTAAATTAAATTAAATTAAATTAAATTAAATTAAATTAAATTAAATTAAATTAAATTAAATTAAATTAAATTAAATTAAATTAAATTAAATTAAATTAAATTAAATTAAATTAAATTAAAATAAGTTCAAGTAAAATGGAAACTACAAAGCCGCAATAAAGTCCTCAAATAATTTTATCTGCTTTGCAAATAGTCCAACTTTGACCTATTGCTATTACATTTGGTTTTGGTGACACCCTAATTTATCTTCTTTGCCTATACATATATGTAAATATTACAGACAATTTTTCACTTAGATATTGCTTTCGATACTCGTGGCGCACTTGTAGTTGTGCTACTTACTAACAACAACAAAAAAACCACAACAAACCGCGCGATACGAAAATGTGAAAGTAAATCAAGAAAAAAGTTTCAACACTCCCACCGCTCTGCTTCTACGAACTATACAAAAAGGATATTCGCTTATTATGTCTTACAATGATAACGGTGTGACGCTTGCGCCATGGGGCAAAGCATGTCAAGGTTTTGTGTTTTTGAAATTTGCCAAGCAAATTGTGTCAGCTTTATTGTTTTTGTCATTTTCGATGACACGCTGCCAGCCAGCAACCGCATACGCCCCCAGAGGGTAGGAGGTATAGTCATTGTGCTGTTGCTGATACTTCAACGTATCGATTTCAAGTTGTAAGTGATAGTGAATGTAGCATGCGAGACGAAAGTATTGCATCGCGATTATTCTCGTGATAATAATCAACAATAATTTCTTTGTTAAATTTTTTTCTAGGTGCTTCCTACTACTATCGCGTCGAATCTTTGGCGTTTCACTTGAACAAATTACAGTTGAAATATAATTGAAGTGAAAGGAAAAGTGAATTATAATTAGTTTTAAGCAAGTTGATTAAAATTTTCTAAGAAAGTGATTGCGAATCTTTTGAGTACAAGAAACTTATGGTTGAGTTAAATTAATTTGCATGCAAGTAAAATGTTGTTTTTTATTTGAATATAAATTGAAATAAAATAATAAAATGATTTTAAATACAAAAACTGAAATAGAATAAAAAAAAATACATTAAAATACAATAAAATAAAATACATTAAAATAAAATAAAATAAAATAAAATAAAATAAAATAAAATAAAATAAAATAAAATCAAATAAAATCAAATAAAATAAAATAAAATAAAATAAAATAAAATAAAGTAAAATAAAATAAAATAAAACAAAATAAAATAAAATAAAATAAAATAAAACAAAATAAAAAAATAAAATATATTTAATAAAATAAAATAAAATAAAATAAAATAAAATAAAATAAAATAAAATAAAATAAAAGAAAAAAAAAAAATAAAAAAAAATAAAATAAAATAAAATAAAATAAAATAAACTCAAATAAAATAAAATAAAATAAAATAAAATAAAATAAAATATGATTCAATTTAATTCAGTTTGAATAAATCAAATTAAATTAACAAAAGTAAAGTAAAATAACCAAAAACAAGTAAGGAAGTCTAAGTTCGGGTGAACCGAACATTAAATACCCAGCGTTAGTTTTCAGAAAAAGGGGGCGTGGTTTTCATCCGATTTCGCCTATTTTAAAAACCAATCTATGCCGAGCCTAAACAATAGCGAATTTGGTGGGCGCGGCCACGCTCCTTGCTTATAAAGCTTTAACCGCTTACATGAGCCAAAAGTACTGAATCGATCTTTTCAAGGGTTATACCATGTCCTATATATAACTTTGGAAAAGAAGGCGTGCCATGCCCATAACTTTTAATGTATTTAGTGAAATTTTTCGATGTACGGATATATGTGTCCATTAATCAATATTTACATAATTTTAAAAAAGTGGGTGGTGGCACGCCCACGGATTTTATTATGTTGTTTGTCCCTATTGAAGATCAGTTTTCATTGCAGATCTTTATGATACTTTCACAGTGGCTTGTTAATAGTGAAATGTTGATATTTTGTTTATTCACTTGTGGGCGGTGCCACGCCCATTTTCCAAAATATTACCAAAAAACCTTTAAACATCACAAATAACATCATCAGGTGAATGAGTGTACTAAATTTTAGCATTATATCTGTATCAGTTAAACAGATATTGCATATTCCGGTTTCCTAACTCTCGTTTAGAGAACTTTAGTCCAAAAAGGGGCGTGGTCGTTCACCGATTTTTCTTATTTTCTGTGGTAGTACTCTACATAAACATAACATACCTGGAACCTAGTTTCGTAAACCTATCTCAGATCGTTCTGAAGTTATTAGCAGTCGAATTTGAAAATTGCTTGACTCATAAGTGGGCGGTGCCACGCCCACTTTCCAAAATTTTGCAAAAATAATGTAAAGAATATGAAAATTGATGTATGTACAAAATTATATTATTATAGCGGTATCAGTTAATTAGATATGGACTTTTCAATATTTCCACCTCCTTTCAATATAACTTTTATAAAAAAGTAGGCGTGGTCGCCAAGCGATTTCGTTTATTTTCTATATCTGAATTTAACACAACAATAGTATGCCCTCTACAAAATTTCGTTATACTAGCATAAACTGTTCTCAAGTTATTAGGAGTCAAAATTTTAAAATTTCTTCAAATATATGGGGGCGGTGCCACGCCCCTTTTCAAAAAATTTGGTAAAATCCGCCTAAGAACATATAAATCAATACATATTGCAAATTTTATCATTGTAGCTGCTTCTGATATTGAATTAACCCGTTTTATACGTTTTTCGAAATTTTCGATACCGAAAAAGGGGGCGTGGTTATCATCCGATTTCGCCCATTTTCAATAGCAACCTACCTTGGCCAGAAAGTAACCTGTATGCAAAATTTCATGCAAATATCTCAATTTTTACTCAAGTTATCGTGTACACGGACGGACAGACGGACAGACGGACAGACGGACAGACGGACGGACATGCCTTAATCAATTCCTCTTTTCAACCTAAGAACTTTCATATATGGAACTCTATATCTAACTCGATTATTTTGTGCCGTTACATAGTACCGTTATGTGGACAAAATTAATATACCCTTGTACTAGTACTAGTACGCTGGGTATAAAAATAAACTAATAACAAAATTTAACTCCATTAAAATAAATAAGTTAAAGTAAGTGAAACTATAATAATATGTAAAAGGAAATCTAAACATTTTGAGCAAACTGGAAAATATTTGATAACCAATCCTAAGAAAAGTTCTCTATTTGGAGTCGGTACCTATGACTGAACTGCTTTATATCTGCTATTTCCCCTTTAAAGCATCCATCTACTTTTCCTGCAGCTTCTAACACTAAAATCTGATGCACATTAAAATAAGTTGAAATTTCAACGTTCATAGAATATTCTAAAACACTTAGAAAAACAGACAATCTACTTTTATGTTGATGACTAACCATTACCATTGCATTACATGATTATTACGACTCATTTGCTGTTGTTAGAGGAATAAAAAAATGTGTTGTGCTTGTTGTTGTTGCTACTTCTTTATTGTTTCACTGATTTGCTGTGGCATTGTTTGCGCTTTATTGTAGCTTTTTTATTTTGTTTATTTTTATTAGGATTTTTTTTTATTAAAATTTGCTTTCTTTTTAGTTCGTTCTATTTTTTTAATGTTTTTTCGCTTTGTATTTTTTCTATTTTTTCGTTCATTTTTCATTACCTCGACCTCCAGCTACGACTGCGCTATCAGTTAACAGCGACAAGCCAAATCACATTTCATGTATAAAATAAAAAATAAAAACAAAAGACATAAGTATTGTTATGCTGATTATGTTTATTGTTATGTTAGTCATAAGCTGCTGCTGCTGCTGCTTTTGTTGCTCTATACGTTGTTGTCTTTTATTTTTCAACCATCAAAGACAGCCTTCATCAGCAGCAACATCCCCAGCATCCGCACCAAAGCGACGTTGGCGCTTAACAAAAAAAAATGCAATAAAAATGATTGCTAAAATATGTATAAAATGCGAGGAAAATATTAAGTTATAAAAAATAATTTGGTTTCGTCTCGCTTTTTTGTTTTTTTTTTTCATTTACCTTTTAAAATGTTGTAGTTATGCCTCTACTGTGTATTCGTTTACTTTTTTTTATTGTTGTTGTCTTTTCCATACTTTGATTCGTTGAGAAATTTTGCCGTAAAAAATCAAATGATGTTTTCTCCAATATTTTACGTGGTATAAGCTTTTTTTTTGTGAACTTTTGTAACTCTTCAAAAAATATAAAATATTTAATAGCTTTCCTCCTCAACGTCTAGCGCCAAATAATGTAGGTCGCCATTACTAAGCCACCGGCAGGCAGCTAATCAAATTTGCGTAACGATTAATTGTTATTAAAACAAATGAATGTTAGCAAATTTGAAATCCATGCCAAATTAAGTTTATAGGGTAAAGTTTAAGAAACGTCATATTCGCTCAAAATTTTGCTATTTAAAAAAAATCCAAAAAATTTTCCTATTTAAAAAAATTCCAAAAATTTTTATTAAAATTTTAAAATTTTTTATCGCTGATTTTTTTAAGTTTTTTAGTATGAAACTTTGTAGACCTTTAAGTTTTAATAAAATATGGTGTTAAACTTAACTCTAGGAAAAAAATTGCTGATTTCATATAACAAAAAAACCGCTAATAAATTTTTATGGAGGAGCTTAAAGAAGTCTCCAAGAAAAAAACATTGCCAAAAATCAGAAAAATGCTGAATGAACCTAAGACTAAAATTTAATGGACTATAAAACTGCATCCTACAAAAAATTAAAAAAATTCCTTAAAGAAAAAATTCAAAATTTTTAAAAAAATTGTTTGAATTTTCGTGAATTTTTTTTACATTTTTAAAACAAAATTTATAGTTTTTGTATTTAATGTTGCTACATGCTTTTATATAGGCTTTATTAAAATACATTAACTTCATTCAAGTAAATACCTTGACTCATCTTGCCCGGTTTACCCTAAAAAGTATTATTTTCCACTCTCACAACATAGCTCAGCGGCAGCTGAACACGCAATCTATGAAATAAATGACAAATAAATGTGTTTTGACATGCTCGTGAGGTTTAACAATTTTGGATAATTTATTTTTAATTTTGCTTTTAGACCAATTCCTTAAAATACCGTTTGACCGCAAAATAATTTTTTTCTAATTTTAATTTAATTTTTTATTTTTCTTGTAGGTATTTTTCTTTATTTTTTTCCATTTGTTACGAAATATTTTCCAACTTTTGCATGTTTCTTTCCTCCAATACTTTGTTTGAAAATATTTTCTTGTAAGCTCAACTTAGTTAATCGTCTTGCGTGTTTACCTCATTATTAAGTTAATGGGTCAGCTTCGTTTTTATTTATTTTGTTTCTTTTTTTTTCTTATTATTATAATTAACCCTTAAGCTTGGATTAAAGCAATTTGTCAATCAACTTGTTACTTGCCTACTTATGTCATTTAGCATGAAAGCTTCGGACAAAGAATACGAGGAAATAAACAAGTGGAATTATTTCTACATGAATAGCCCATTAGCTACTTTGTTTAAAAATATCTAGGGTAGACTGGCTATGGTTGTTATTGATCAGATTAGAAAATATTAATAATAAAATATTAATTCTTCAACTTAACTTTTGTAGGAATTTTTGTGAGAAAAATTAAATCATTATTCCAAATATGAACTTTATTTTATATAGTACGATTCGACCCCTCTTTTCAAAGCTTTAGACTTACTCTTGATAGAACTTTTCGTTTATTTGAAAACTCCTCCAGTCCTATCTCCGCGAGCCGGCACTTACAAAACCCGATATTCCATAAAATGAGCTGTCGGTATTTATTTTGTAATAAAATTAAAATGTGCCACTAGATGTCGCTGTACGATACGTTCCCTTTCTTTAGAAATCGAGAGATTTAACCTCTTAAAACATGATTTAGAACCCCTTTATAAGAGAGAAATAATATGTTAAAATTTTGTTTTTGTTATCCGACTAAGCTTATTTTTCACACAAATATACATTTTTACTAGGACCGAAAGAAGTTTTTGTAAAAAGCTATCGCTAGGTGGCGCTTAGGTTGATATACTTGAAAACTTATGGTAACCCGGAAATAGTTAAAAAATATTTAAATATCAAATCTAACTCACAATCAGCTTTTGGTTGTCATCGGTGAAAAAGCATTGAAAAGCTCAACTTGAAACTCTCAATTGCAAGCATTACAGATTGAAAGTTTAACATGTTTTCAATAAACTATCGTTGCATCGTAAATATCACGAATGCCAAATGTATACATATGTATGAATAACAATTTCAAAAGCCGACAGTCGACGCACAGGTGCTGGAACATGTGAAAGCTTGTGCGAAGAGGGCTGTGCGCCAAGAAGTAGAATACCTTTTTTGTTTTTCGTGCACTTTTGTTGTTGTTCGTTTTTTTTTTTTTTTTTCTGGGTTTACTTTTTGAAGTTTTACCTGGTTTATAGTTATTGTTAAGGTCTGTTTTGTGGGCATTGTGCTGAAGCAATTGTTTGTAAAGCTTTTGGGTAAACTATTGTGCGGGGTGCGGGGGTGCACAGGCGAGATTTAAACATAGCGTATTTGCATGGCAAGAAAAAAATCAAATAAAAACGTTACGTTCCAAGCTTGTAGGTGAGCATGTTTATTTTTCCAACGCATGCACTCTCCCACTACAGCTTGAAAACAGAGACGTAGGCAGGTTTCGAACAAGGATTAGATGGGAGTTTGTACGAATATATACGAAGGATATTTGTGGTGTAACTTGTAGACGAAGAAGAGGCAAGTTCTTTCTCTTATTTTCGCTTATTAAATTTATAGAGCATCAACTTATCCATGAGTTTAGCCCACTGCAACTTCGAGGTATTGTCAGTTAGTAAATTTTGTCTATGTAGTAGATACTTATGGTCCCACTTGGAAATATTGTAAGAAAGTTCTGTTGAAAAATCTGGTCTACTCCAAAAAGTCAAGAAAACATTTTTTAACTCCAAGCTGGGTCAACGACCCCTTTCAAATCCCCCACCTGCATACGTTCATCTTTGAAAAAATTTAGAAATGTATGTTCTATTTAAATTTGTTTTGTATTCTTTGCCAACCCTTTGGGGCGTGTACACTTCAGAAACATTTTTTCATCGGTCGGTTAGCTATTGCGCTGGGCGTTTGTGCTTTGTTGAGGCCCATTTGTTCTATTGCTATTTGCCACTGTCGACCGCAAGGTGCGTTTCCATAACAATACAACTTTTTATGATTTTTACTTTTATTTTCCATGAGTTTTTTATTTGTTTCGCTCACGCATTTTTTGTAACTTTTTATTTGACATTTTTATGTGCGCATATAAATTTGTATATATCTCGGTGTGTATGTATGTATGTATAGTTTCTGGAATGCCTTTCATTAATGCCACTGCTGCGTATCAATCACTTGTAATAAAATGTCATGCAAATGTATTAAATTACAAAAGCAAAAAGAGCAATCGAACCAAAAAAGTTACATGCAATAAAAAATGCAGTGAAATATTTAGAACATTGCTTCGTATGGCGCACAGCAGCCTGAGAGCTAAGCGGTAGCCAACAATCTTAACAGCGATCAACAAAAAGCCATCAATTTGCTTGGCCAACAGATTTGTTATACTGATAGGATGTGTGCATATGTATGTGTGTCGTAGTTGGGCACTTAGCACAACTATTTGTAGTAATGCAATTTCGCATTTACATACATTACGAAAAAAAATTTGGTAAAGTCACTCGAATAATAGAAACAAATTAAAATTGTCTTTATATTGACTTCTGTGCTCAAAAAAGTTTTGCAGGTAATGTAAAATGAATTGCATTATCATTTAAAAATATTTGAGTAATGAAATGCCTCCTAAAGCTAAATTGTACACTGCGTTTGTTATAAAAATTATTTGGTATTGTAAACCAAATGGCATTATTGGCAAAGTTTAAAAATATTAAAAACTTTGAAAAGCGATAAGTAATGTAATGTTAATGTAAAATGAATTGCATTATCAGTGATAGCTATTGTCATCAGGTAAAGTCAAACTAGTTTTTTCTAGACGTTTCTCTTCGTTTCATATTACAATTACTTGGTAATGTAAATTAAATTGCATTATTGGTAATGTTTTGTTTGTTAAAAGTAATGATATTTAAAAATTATCTGCACCATCAGTATCATTAATTGAGTTATGAAAAATTACAATAAAACGAAATTTTGTCCTTAAAAAAATTGCATTACCATTCACACATTATAATGTAATGGTAATGTAAATTAATATAAATTATAGCTTCCATTTATATCCCATATTGAAAAAGTACATTGAAACAAAATATTACTCTATTTGGCACTTCCGATTTAATAAAAATTAATAGGTAATGCAAATAAAACTGCATTACAATTTCTACTGCAACCAGGTTTTAGTAATACAGCAAAATTTTTCAAATATTTTTTGTAGCTAAAAGCATTAGTGTAGCAAACAAATTTGTTACCAAAGAACATTTTTTGTAATGCGACTGTAATTGCTTTATAATGGTAATGCAGTGGCTATAATTTGCAACTGTTGTGGTAATTTAAAAAAAATGCAGTACAAATACAAATGATTTCATCAAATTAAATAATTAAATCCCTTCATTTGCATAAAATCGTACATGTAATGTAAAACGATTTGCATTACCCGTTTTATTAATATCTGTAATGCACTAGCTTTTCCTTACACTATACCCATGCATGACATGCACTTATGTGTGCAGCATAAATTCATAAAAATGTATAAGTATTTGTATACATATTTATTTAACGGATGCCAACTTTCCGTAATGAATTCCGCAAAACTTTAACCTACATTTTTATTACATTGGTCAGTGTTGTTGTTACTTTTTTATTTATTTATTAATGTTGTTATTTTATTGCGCTTAATGTATTTTTTTTGTTTGTTTTACAACGCTATTTTAATTATTTGTGGTCGATATGGCTACGTTTATAGGTTGACCGTAATGTACAGCGAAAAGCTACTTATATTGACACAGTTCGGTGTGTACCTTTTGAGTGGATGTGGTTTGAAGGGTTAATGTCGGAAAATATTGTTACATAGTTGTTGAGAAGCAGAATTTAAGCACGTTTGTACGCTGTGGTATAGTTTTAGGATACATGTCTCAAAAATAAATATCTCGGTACGGGTTAAAGCTTAACAGGGAGTCAGAAGTAGATTGAGGCGCAAATATTTGATCGACTTTTTAACGACTTTCAAAGAAATCTTTAACATTTGGAGGAAAAATTTATTTTCTATCGACTTTTGTTCATTAATGATAGTTAATTAAAAAAAATTATCTTTTTCTTAATTTTATAAAATTTTGTCGATTAAATCTAGGATTGTTATCGATACATATTTATTTATTTGTGTACGATTTTATCAGCTAAGCCTAGAAAGTCTAGGTTTTTTTATTAGAACCTTAATTAGTTATTAATTCCTGAATTTTGTAATTGTTTAAATTATTTGATGGATATTTATAAAAATCGAAATCTATCGATTTTTCGATATACATATATGTATCTCTTTTTCGAGCTTTCATTGACAGTTATAGATTGAATTGGTTTTTGATGATTTTTATCGGTTTACGATTATTTTATTTCCTGTCGATTTTTAACCTTTTAACCTCGGTTAGACTTATTTATATAATTTTTAGGTCTAGGATTGATTTTAATTGTTAATTTTTTATAAATTTTTGCAACAATTATCGATTTCCGAATTTCGTAAAGTTTATTGCGATTGGAGTCCAAAAACCTAGTCGATTGTTTTCAATTCTGTATATTTTCACCATACAACAACACCACCCATTTGCCGCTTTCAATTCAGCTTTTTAAGTTAGAAAGTGCTTTTTTTGAGGAAAAATCATCACGCCTCATGAGATGTGGAAGAAATGTGATGGCTCTTGGAGCAGTCTAAAGAAAAATTATCTTGAGCTTTTACCTTCAGGCATTTAGAATACTTATCTACTTTGAATATTATTGATTCTATGAAAGACTACTTTAATTATATTCAGTGCAAAATGGTAATTATCTGATATTTATGATTTTTCCATAATTAAATTTTTTTTTGCTTTATTTTAGGAAATTTCCGAACTTTTGCTGGCGATGTATAATTTTACCACAAATAATTACATTAAAAACATTAAACGCGAATAAAATTTTCATAGCGAAAGTGCTTTTATTGAACGTTTTTTGTTGTTGCAATAAATATTAATTATTACAAAAACCAAAAATTATCAAAAGACCAGCCATTAGTGCCCTTCCGTTTACAGCGCCATTAGTTGAGGAGCGAGCATATTTGCGAATTCCAATTAAAAACATGCCACTCAGCGTGCGCTATTTATAAACACTTTTTTTGTTGTTGCCTGGCATCGTTTTTTTTTTATTTTAAATAGCTGCCTTACGTTAATGAATTTGCTTTAAAATGATCTGCGTATACTTTTCAAATATAAAACATGCATAATTTTACTGAAAATTTATTAAATAACAAACAAGCAAAATGCATTAACTAAGTGAGTAAGCGAAAGAGAGAGTGAGAGTGAGAGGGAGCGAGTGTGTGTGAGACACAATTAAATGCAAACAAAAACACCGCAAACAACGTAATTTCATTAAATTGCTGCAAAGCAGGCGCAAAAAAAAAAAAAAACCGAATTAAAACAACAAAAACAAAGAAAAACAGCGCACAAATTTTAATTTGATAAACAAGCAAAAATTTAACGTTAAGCAAACAAATAAATAATGTTTGCAAACCGCAAATGAGCGCGCCGCATTCTATTGCTAGTGTGAGAGTGGGCAGCAAGTGTGTGCGTAATGGGGTGTGGAGGATTTGGAGCGTAAGGTACGCCGTGGAAATTTATTGTTGTAAATAGTTTTTGCGAAAATAGTAGCGCCAAGTGGTGCGTGCGCTCTGCACAAGCCTGTGACACAGTGTTTTTTTGTTGTTTTTGATTTTGTCGTGGCAACTGATTGCGTGTAGAGGTACCGCTCACATACGTAGCCTCCTGCTGCATGCAGCACACGTACGCAAGTAATTGCAGAATTATTACTAATTTGATTAGAGTGCAATGCGGTGTGTTTCGTTAAATTGTATGCCTTTCTCGAAAATAAGCAGGTTAAATACTTTATAGGAATTGGGTACGCTTGTGAGTATGATAGTGTAAGCATAGAAGGTGAGAAATAATTTGAGTTGATTGCTTTTATTATAAAGCGCTGTGTGCCAAAAGGAATTTTTTTCTTCAAAATAAAATTTTTTTTTTCATAATTTATGCAAATTCAAAATTTCACCTTTTTTTTGTTTTGTAAGATTTATTTTTTAAATATGTAGTAACTTTGGCACATTCTAAGGTGTACAAAATAGAAATATGTATAGGAAAAAATATTTTAATTTTTTTAAATTTAAACCTTTTTTAACTTTTTTGAAATCAAAAAAATTCGGAGGTGTGCAAAAACAAGAGTTATGCAACGAAAATTTCAATTCTTTAGTTTTAAAAAATTTTAAATCCCTACGAAATCGAAAAAACTCAAAGCGCTACAAAGGATCTTGAAAAAGAAATATAAATTTCTTACTAATTTGAGAAAATTTAAAAGTTTTCGATTTCGAAAAATTAAAAGCTATACAAAATTTAGCATTTTGGAAAAATAACTGAATTTCTAATTTTAGAAAATTTTCAAATTATTGAAATTTAAAAAAATGTAAAGGTGCAGAAATAAAATTTTGAAAAAAAATTTTAATTTATAATTTTAGAAAGTTTAAAATTTTACGAATTCAAAAAAAAAATTAAATTAAACTAATTTAAGAAAATTTTAAAATTTCTAAAATCGAAAAAATTTAAAACAAAAAAAATTTTATTTCCAATTTTAGAAAATTATAGAATTTTTTAAATCGAGAAAATTCTATAGGGTTTGTAATAATTTTGAAGAAAAAGTGTTAAATTGCTAATATTAGAGAATTTTCGAATTGTCAAAATTGAATTTCCATTAAATTTTGAACCCAATTTTTTGTTTATTGTACCATTGATATACATAATTAGAAATATGCTGAAATGTTCAGAATTTTTTTTTTTTCAAAAACAAAAATTTTTGAATTTTGACCAAATTTTTTTATTTTTTTATTTTAACTTTCTAGTAGAGTTCCAACAGTTAAATAGAAAACTCTACAAATTTGAACACTAGGTTAGACTAAAAGTTGTCAAGTAGAATTTTCACGTCTTTTCCACTCGTGAAAGGCATAAAGCCGCCCTTTGTCTGTTTTAGGTTTTTGTTGTTTTCTTTCTGAACTTGTAAGCCTCGCGTGCGTGTGTGCATGTTGTTGTCGTTGAAGCATAAATGCATTGCAATTAAATGCATTTGCATAATAAATTAGCAACATGCCGAATGCTGCCACATGCCCACAGAATTAGGAAAAAGCAACAACTGCATGTTGAAAAGCAACAAATACACACACACTCGTATAAACATACATATAAATGCGTGTATTATGTACATAGAAATTGTGGGAAATTGCTAAATTTTAATTATTATTTTAATATGCGTGAAATTCTGTGCGAATATACAACACCCATACAAACACGCAAGCGCATTAATTTTTGAATGCTTTCAAGCGCAAAAGCTTTCGCTACACCACAAACGCATACAAAGCTTGCTTGTATTTATGTATGTCTGTGTGTGTAATATTGGCATGCTTGTCGGTATGCTGCCACACCCATTGTCATTACAAGTGTCGCTTGTGCTACTTTCGCGCTCATTGTCAGCTAGAATTGTTAAAGTGCTTGTTGTTTTTGTTGTAGTTTTCTTTGCCAATGCGTTTTCCTATTTTATTGCTATTACCAACTGCTTTTGGAGTAAATTTTTCGCTGATTTTCCTTTTTCTGTGGGAAATGTTTATGTTTTTGTCTTTGCAATTGTGCAATGTTATGATATGCGTCACATGTGAACATAATGCTGTCAAAGGTTAGTGCATTAGCAACAGCAACAAGTAAATACTTCTATAAATAATGCTATTGGATTTGCATTACTTAACAAATTTTATTAATTAATGCCACCAATTCATTAGTATTTAACAAATAAGGACAACCATTCACTTTTAATATTAAAAATTTTACAAGGTAATGCAATTCAATTTACATTACTAGCTTAATATTGCTACAAAAATTTAGTTAAAAATTGATTTCATGCTAAAAAAAAACAATTAACTTTGACTATCTGCTGAGAAAATGCGTGAAATGAATTTTTTTTGACGATAATGCAATTTCATTTGCATTACTATGCGTGACTTTTTGATGAAGTACTCACGAGACTTATTAAAATTAATTAATTAATTTATTTATTTAGTTTACTTTACCCTTTTTTCCGCATATACACTTTGTTTGTGAAAACAGACAATTTCTCCGGAATTAATAAACCGGTTTCCTTGCATTATTCCTCGTACTGCAAAGTGCCCACATATGCTTCGTTGCTTGTATTTTCCGCAATTACAAAGCAATATTGTTGCAAAATAAGACTTTACCACAGCATAACGACCATGAAATGTGTTCCATATGTGGTGACAATTTCGTTGAATTTAACAGCAGCGACTCGGAGCCATACAGACGCCAAGTAATGTTTTTAGTTTTTTGTCGAAAGATGCATTACTAAGTGTGTACGAAAAGTTTTTAATTTTTTTTTATTGAGCAAGCAGCAGAACTTAAAAATATTTTTATCTTACTAGAGTGTGTATTTAATGACAAAAATAAGATGTGAAATGTGCGACGTCTACTAAGGTGCACGCTTGACAGTCGAATCTAAGTACTTGAGAAGTACTCATAATTTTGAGAAGGAACATGCTCTATTGGATAAGGAACTTCAGATGCTATTTATTCTAAATTTTCGTCAATTATATTTTCGATTTTTGCAGGTTTATTTCCTTTCCAAATATGTAGTTTCTGATAATTAACGATCATTTAGTGATGGAAATTGAATTTAAAAATATATCGATATATTTTTACCCAAACTAATAAATTTTTAATGATTTTATAACTTTTATTTTTATCAGAATTTTCAATTCGAATGCAATTTATGTCGAGTTTAATCTATTTTTATATTATTTATGGTTTACTAATTCTCAATAATTTTTATTCAATCTTAAACACTTGGTTTTCCATGTCAACGATGTGTCATCGAGTTAAATATTTTTGATTGTTTTTTTCGTCGAAAAGTATTGCATTATTTTATTTCAATTCCATAGTAATCGATAAATATCGATTTTTAGAACTTTTTTCTGTTGCCGCATAGTTGTTTGTAATAGAAAAATAACAATAATAATTTTAAAAATATTAAACTTTTTTTTTTAATTTTTTTTCGATTGCCATCGATTTTAAATTTTTTAATTTTTTTTGTTTATTTTTCATTGCTAACAAATTTTACAGTTTCTATCGATTTAATAAATTTTCGTCAAACTAACGTAATAGGTAACAGAGCTTATATAGAGTTTTATCAACTTTGGAAATATTTGGCGTTTTTAAACAATTTATATGAATATAAAGTTATCGATTATTATCGTATATGACATGGTTTACTTCATATCGGGGGTATTTGAATTCTTCAAACTTTTCTCTAGGAAATAGTTTCTTTATATGTTTGACGTATTTTTTTTACATAAAATCTATCATTGTAGTGTAGCATCAGTTATCGAACAATTATTATCGATTATTGGCGGTTTTTTGAATGCTAACAAATTTTTAAAATTCTTTTGATTTTATCGATTACTAGCACTTTATTGCAATCGGTTAATATCGACTATTTGTCACGTGTTAATAGAACTTTATCTATTTGGTAGCGACTTTTTAGGATTTTATCGATTTCGATATTTAAAATTTTATCGATTTCAGATAATTTATATCAGCACATTATTATCGATTATTCGCACTCAGCACGCACTTGATCAAAATGCATCTTTTCTATTCACAATACTCTCTCCTCCTACTGCACTTTTTCTCTCCCTACTCAAATTTCAAACTGCATTCGCTTTCGTTTAAACAAATTTGAATAAATAAATTAGGTTACATTTCAAGCTGCCAGCGGGCGACCGACATATTTACGGTTTTGTTTTTTTTTATGCTGACCATCTTGCAGCAGAGGCGTTTTCTTAAGCCGACATTTTCTAGTGAAAGTGCTCAGTATCGCATTTCAAAATTTTCCTTTTCGTTTACTATTTTTATTGTTTTACATATTTGTTGTAGGTTTTTTTGTTGGCTTGTTAACATTTTTGTTGTCATATTTAGTGCTTTCTTAGAGAGTGGAAGTGACACAAAATGCAAAAGTAAGGCGCGCGCACACCCAAACAGTTTAGCTGCACAATCACTTAACAAAAAGCTTTCTTCTTATAAAAACTCCAGCCGGCACACGATTGGGTGTCTTATGCGCGTTGCAGTTTGCTCAGCTGTCAAGTGTGTCATGCAATACTTTTTGTTGAATATTGTTTTCGTTATTATTTAAACTAATTTTAGTTTTATACATTGCTTGCCCCTTTTTTTTGTGTTTTTGTTTTTAGTCAGTCGAGAGGGTGAAAAGTGAGCTGCGGAAAGTGAAACGGACAGTTAAAATAGAAAACAGGCATACATAAATTTTATTAAGGAAATGTTTAGATGAAGCGTTTATAGGGTGTTTTATCGGGATTGCATTGGACGAGTATCAGACTCACAGAAAACTTGCTAAGGGAGTGAATTGTTATGCTCTCAGAAGTTTTGTATGATCACTTTAGCGAATCTGTAGTCTAAATATTAGACAAGTTGTGTCTTCCGAAAACCAACCACATCACTTTTACCGCGATCAACTATAGATTTTCGGAGTGTTTCGGGCCTCGAAAGGATGTAGCAATAGCTCAACTATTTGAGAAACTTGCAAAGCAGCTGTTTCAAATAACCAAATGATGCTATTCGATACCAAAATATTGTTAAAGTAAACATTATCACTATACTTCACTGTCAATTAAGATTTTCGGAGTATTTCGGAGTTCAATTTTTTGCACCAAAGGCAGCAGAACCAAGTAAGTAGCTTGATCCAAGTGATGAATAGATGCTTTGACACCGAAAAAAATAACTTAAATGAAGATTTTCGCTATAAATAGCTGTCACTATAGATTTTCGGAGTATTTCGGAGTTCAATGTTTTGCACCAAAGACAGCAAAACCAAGTAAGTAGCTTGATCCAAGTGATGAATAGATGCTTTGACACCGAAAAAAAATACTTAAATGGAGACTTTCACTATAAATCGCTGTCACTATACATTTTCGGAGTATTTCGGAGTTGAATGATTTGAACCAATGACAAAAAAATAAAGTAAGTAGCCTGATCCAAGTGATGAATAGATGCTTTGACAACGAAAAAAATAACTTAAATGAAGATTTTCACTATAAATCGCTGTCATTATAGATTTTCGGAGTATTTCGAAGTACAATGTTTTTCACCAAAAATATAAACTATTTAAAAAACCAAATAGGGAGACTCTATCAAGTGACGTATTGCTGCTGTAATACCGAAAAGCAACTTAATTGAATAAAATCGTTACAGCAGCACCCTATACTACGCTTTAAATGTAGATTTTCGGACTACTTCGGAGTTCGATGATTTTCGTCAAGGAACTAAAAACGTTAAAAAAAAAAATAAAGAGACTGATCCTATTGAGTCTAAACACCTTTTTAAGCCGAAAATATCGACTTAAAATAAAATACTCTCATTGTAACACCCTTTATATTTAGTCAGCAAAACGAAAGTGAAAGAAGCGCGTAGGCAAAATAAATTTAAAAATGAAAATATAGACAAGGCGTTACAAATGCGTCGCTGCTGCCGGTAAAAATTCAAGTTTGTCAAAATAACATTTGTGGGCGCACAACAAAAACATAAAACAACAACAACAAAATGCCAACAAAACTTTAGTCACCCCATTTAAATAACGATTATGCGCGTTTGTAAGCGAACGCGTGGGCAGAAGCTTAGATGTAACTAATGCATGGCTGCTTGTTGTTGTTGTTGTTGTTGCACTGGCTGCAGCTGTTCTTGTTGCGGCTGCTGCAACGCATCTGTTGCACTCATTTTTATGCTGTCGCACGACGTCAGAGACGACTAATGCGTTTACTCTTCCTCATTTATTTTTAATGCATTTTTAAAAAGCAAATCTTTTTTGGGTGTTATGGGTTTTTGAATAGACAGAGGCTGTTGTTGTTTTTGTTGTAATTTTTAACACCAATTTTATAGCTTGTTGGCGCACAAAACATGAACTTCCAAATTATGAACATAATTCTTGATCGTTAACAACTAAAAAAAAAAAATTTTATTTAAATTCAAAATTCGAAATTAAAATTTTTTTATTCAATTTTAGATTTATAAAGTTAGTGAACACGCAGTGTTTGCTTTTGTTGTTTTTGTTTATGTTTGTTTGTCAAACACTTTGCTTTCAATAAATTTTATTAAGTGTCAAATGCATCGTCGCTTTTGCCCTTTTTCATTTTTTCTTTGTTTTTTTTTTTAGTATCAGATACTATTTGTATTTATGCGCCTACATGTTTTCGCACT
The DNA here is from genome assembly GCA_951509765.1 of Sphenella marginata. NCBI lineage: Eukaryota > Metazoa > Arthropoda > Insecta > Diptera > Tephritidae > Sphenella > Sphenella marginata. The sequence continues at coordinate 64,930,805 of OX608082.1, forward strand.
TTATTCAATATATTTTTAATAAAATTAAATTTTCAAGCTTTGAATTTTAGTATTTATAAGCCACTCGCTTTCATTGCACCCACACGCACTAAAGATTTTACAGTCACTCACAGCTCATATGGAATAGCCAATTTTGAAGCCTGGATAATCTTAAAAAAAAAGTGGGCGTGGTTGTAGACCGATTTAGTTAATTTTGAAAAAATATCAATAGTAGTAATTTTTATTAAAATATTTTAATAAAGCTATACGTAATCACCTTTGAAATGACAAATATTTGCAAATCAAAAATTGGTGGTGCCACGCCTACTTGAAAAAAATTGTATAGAGCATGGCGCAATTACATGAACAGTCTATAGGGACCGTATTGCTTTAAAAATTATACAAAGCCATATTTTGTGCACTATTGCAGAATGGAGCCATGACCCCCAACCGATCTCACACATTTTCACAACAAATATTTGATGCTGCAGGGGTATAGCCACGCCCATTTCAATTTTATTTTGTTTTTTCAAATCATTTGCACTGAGTTTTTAATTATCACTCCATACCACAAAATAATGCAAATTTTGTATCCCCTAGATCTGTTTTTTCTTACATTAGGTCTTTTTTTAAAAAGTTTTCTAAAAAGTAGGCGTGGCTTTGCACCGATTTTGCTACTTCTCAACACTTTACGACTTTATAGGAAAATCGATGCTTCTCCTACATTTCTATAAAATAGCTTTATCGTATTTTCAGTTAAAACTTTTAAAATCTTCGAAAAATCTGCTCTTTTGGGTGGGCGGTGCCACGCCCATTTACATTTCTTTTGATTAAATACAGAAAAATAACTCGAAAAAAGGTAATTTTTACCATTTTACGCAAATAAATGACCAAATTTATTTTAAATTTAATTTTCTGAAATTTTATATATATAAAAAGTGGGCGTGGCTTTGCCCGATTTCACTAATTTTCCATAGATATAGGTGAAGATATATATCGAATTTTTTTAACATACATACATAAATATAAGTATGAACTTCTGGTTATTTTTTAGTACAAATTTTTATTTTGGGCAACGGCAGCCAAGTCAATAATTTTTGGAATTTTTGTTTGCTTAGAAAGTAATGTAAGTTTTATGCACATACTGTTAGAGGTTTAACTTAGTATTATATTTTAGAAAAAAAATAAAATAAAAAAATTGTGTAATTTAAAAAAAAAAATTCACTGTCTCGTTTTGCTTATAAGCTACTGTACCTAAATAAAGATGCACATATTTTATTAGCTTGTAGGCATATTGTTGCTGCAACATCCATCAAAACGAGTAACTAAAGCCATTCATCTAATCGAATTGACTTAAAAATTTATTATTTATCATTCTAGAGTGGATACCTACACACACACAAACACACAGCCACACATAAGTAGATGCATTAATATTAAAATTTAGTCGGTCACTATGTCTATATCCGCCCAAAATGTCATGCGCTTATGCATTTACGTGTTCAAGCGATTAGTCAAAAAAAAAAAAAAAAATATTATACGAAACCAAAAGCTTTGTTGCATGCAAGATATGGCTCATAAATATATTTCTAGGTGTATGCATGTATGTATGTACATATGTATGTATGTATGTGTGTTTGTATGCCTACGCGCCAGGCGTTTTTAGCTAAAACAAAACCTTTGGCGTGCAAGCGTATCTCTATTATTTATTATGATTTTGATTTTTTTTTTTTATTATTCTTTTTTCTTTTAAATTTTTTTTTTTCTTTCTTTGTGCCATCATTCGTTACGCTTCCACGTTTCTTGAAAATGCACTCAATAATTATGCCATTGGAATGTGTCAAATGCGTTGCAGCGCTCGCATTCATTCAACTGCCAGCCATCAGAGCCAAAAGATCAGCGATTAATCAGTGAATATTTGTTTTTGCTCTACTGCTGCTTTTTCTTCTAAAAAATAATTAAGTTTTGTGTTGTGTTGCAAGCAATGTCTGCCTGTTGTACGCGAGCTCTTTCAAGTTCAACGCACACGACTCGGTGATCTTACAAAGAAATTTTGTGCATTCAAACATCTTCAAGTCAAATAAATAAAGTGGAGTGAATGTTGTCTTTGTTTGTTTCTTTTTGTTTTGTTTTTTTGGTTCATATAAAATCAAAGCAATTAAGCATGTTGAAATGCTTGTAAAAGTTGTAGCAAACAACAAAGCAAGCAATTAAATAGAGCAACTAAAAATGAGTCATTTGTGGAAAATTCGAAATATGTTGTTGTTGCTGCTGCTGCTGCTGCATTTTGACCCAAATGCGTTAGTTATGCTGTTAGTCGGATTTATGGGTGAACAAAATCACATGAAATTAATTGCAATTTAAGTCAAATATTAATTGTATGCCGAAAGAGAAAGGTGCTTGTTATACTAAGTGGCTGAGTAATGTTGCGGTGGGGAAAGCTATGAAGAAAATTCCAAAAATATTTGAATACAAAAAATGTTGAAATTTGTTTTTTTTTTCGGCATAAAAAAAATTTAAAAAATAAATGTGTGGTTTTGACTAATAAATAAAATAATCGTGCAAGAATTCAAGTTAATTGTGTATTTTAATAATGAATGAGTCAAAATTGATTTGAAAAAAAAAAAAAAAAAATTTAAAAAATAAAAATAAAAAGAACTATAAAAAAAATTTAAAAAAATTTAAAAATAAAAAAAATATAAAATAAAATATAAGAAAAATAAATAAATTAAAAAAATGGTGTACAGCTGCCTAGGTAAGAAAACTTTCTGAAGGTAAACAAAAACGCTAGAAATTCGAAAACGATTATCAAGTCATTTGATTAAAAAATATTTGACTTTAGTTTACTTTAGTTTTGATTTCAAAAACAAAATTATTGATCGCTTAACCATATAATCACTTAGTCATACACGCAGGTTAACCACTCAACAGAGATGTAAAAGAATGCATTCTTTTGCGAATAATTATTCATTTGATTTATCGCAAAATGATCTGAATTCTTTGACTGGGACTTAAAAAATGAAGTCATCATTCAGACTTCATTTTGCGACTTCAAATTCTTTTTTCATTCATTTTTGGCTATTCATGTATTGCATTCATTGAATAAAAAGTCTCACTGAAGTCATTTGTAGTCATATGGTCTCATTTGAAGTCAATTTACCTGTGGCATACGAGACATGATCGTAAACTATTTTTGTTGCAAATAGTGACTTACTCGAAAAATGAAGTCAGTAAGTGACTCCTCTAAATGACTTCAAAGTCGTGACTTCAAAAAGACTTCAAACTTCATTTTTCCATTCTTTAGTCAAAAAGTGAGTCAATGAGGGCATTCGAAATTTGAAGTCATTGAATAAGAATTCAACTGATTGCATTCGAATATGAATGCATTCTTTTACAACCCTGCTACTTAACTAGTTAATCACATAACCAGAAAACCACTTAACAAGATAAGCTGATAATTAGACTCACTATTATAACAATCAACTTGGAAAGCCCTTTGTGATTTTCAATTTACAAATTTTTTATCGATTAGAAAATGCGTCCAAAAATAAGCTTACTAGTAACTAACCTAAGCAGTATTAAGGTATAATCTCTCTATCTTATAATTTTTCCATATTTAAAATAAAACTAAACGAAAAATAAATAATTATGTCTAAATTAAATATGAACTAATTTAAGAATTTTTCTTCTTTCTTTACAGAGTACTATTTGGGTTATATTGCTGGGATAAAGAGATGCAATTTTTCAGCTGTAAGTTTTTTTAAAACTACATATTTAGACTATTCATTTAATGTACGTCTCTTTAGATTTCCTTTGCTCTATCTATAATGCTTTATCTCGCTCTCTCCTATCCTCTTTATCTCCCGGTCTCTTCCCGTCGAATTGCCTACAGGAATAGCTGTAGAGGTATAGTGAATTGAGCTTTTCACTAGTTTGTGTTATTAAAAATTTTGTTTATATAGGAGACACCACCCCCCCATTTTGAAATAAGTTTATTACGCCTATGTCCTTCCCTAAATCCCATGTAATAAGTTGACAAAGTTCTAACGCAATCTGATAAACGGTTTGGCAGCTTGTCAAGCACAAACAAAAAACCCAACAAACATTAATTTTTATTTAAAAAAAATTATAACCTACAAAAGAGCCATATTTCCTGCTCTTAAATATTTTTGCAACCTAAATACCTTGCTTTCAAAATTCTCCATGCACTTGTCATAGCAAAATTAATGAAGTCACTTGCTTTTTTAATAACTTCATTGTCAACAATTTGCAGCTAACTAAATTACTGCGCTCATAATTTTTCATGCTAGCGTGACTAAATTAATATTTTTTTATGTTGGAAAAAAAAGCAAGTCAAAAACTACAACAAAAAATTATATGCCAACCATAATTATTAGGAGCACTAACAATTGACGAGGTTCCATGCAAAATTGCTGAATATTGCCTTTTGTGACGAAAAGTGTTGTAACCGTGTTTTAATGATTGAAAATGAGTTGTGAAATGAAAAAAATAATTACAGCAAGAAACAAAAACGAGGCGAATTGCAAAAGTTTCAAGATGAAACAAAAAAAAATGAGGCCGTAAAAGCAATAGTAAAAAACGGAAGTGTTGAAAACATAAAAATTCTTTAGTTAGAGCTTAATTATCTACAATTTGTCAAGCTATCGAGGTTTTCCCCCATGGAAGCTGTTGGTTGCTTTGGTCTTTTGGATTTGATATAGCTTAAAACACCTTTGTTTTCCAAAGGAAATAGTGCTAGAATATTTCTCAGGATTTATGCGGGTTATCGAGAGCATGTCGTTATCATTATCATCATCATTATTATTAACATTATCACTGTCACTGTCATTATTACTATCATAATCATAATCATTATCATTATCATTATCATTATCATTATCATTATCATTATCATTATCATTATCATTATCATTATCATTATCATTATCATTATCATTATCATTATCATTATCATTATCATTATCATTATCATTATCATTATCATTATCATTATCATTATCATTATCATTATCATTATCATTATCATTATCATTATCATTATCATTATCATTCTCATTATCATTATCATTATCATTATCATTATCATTATCATTATCATTATCATTATCATTATCATTATCATTATCATTATCATTATCATTATCATTATCATTATCATTATCATTATCATTATCATTATCATTATCATTATCATTATCATTATCATTATCATTATCATTATCATTATGCTCATCAAAACGACCGCTTAAACTGTAAAGAAACTAATCAAGCTTCGACTTAAAGTCTTTGACCTTTTCACTGACTTGGAGTTTCTTATATGTACATATGTCGCAAATTTCATACTTTTTAACTTCATTAAATATGCAACAACTTCAATCTATAGGTACTTCCAGCTATAGCCAAAAGTTCAAAAGAAAATGAGTGCAACAACACCAACAATTCACCACTACAACGAAAGCCGAGAAAATCCCTTTAAAAATACTTACAAGTTGCAACAATAAAGCAGAGTCAGATAGTAGCAACAAAGAATGCATGTCGGCTCACGCATAAGTGTCAGCGAGAAGGTAAACAATTGAATGAGGTGAGATGAGTGAATAGCGCTTCAGGTAGTGGTTTGGAAAAAAAGCCTTTCGAAATCCCCAAACCGTTTGCGCATTAAAATTTTGAGGTTGAGGTTCTGGCCTCAATGCTTCGTTTGCCTAGAGACATTGGGCGCGGCTGCGGCTGCTGCTGTTCTTATAGTTTTTGTTTGCATGTTAAAACAATATTTATATATGTATGTATATCACCTGCGTCGACTGTCACTCAAAATTCCATACATACTTACTTACGGGTGTAAATATAAACCCAAGCACTGACATATTTACAGGTGTCTGAGCTTGCTTTTTTCTACGCCGCAACGTGCAGCGTTGGCTGCATTGTTTGGTGAGCCGCAGTATTATCCGCACAGATCCAACGTTCAGCCAAACAATGAATTACATGAAAATAAATCACTGCCTGTGGGTTGGTGTGTGTGAAAGCGTATGTAAATATGTGCTTTTAATTGTTTACTTGGGTATTGTTTTAAGCGCATACTTGCAAATGTGTAAAGTATTAAATTTTTTTTGGTGTTACAACATTGTGTTGTTGCTTTTTTTTGATTATTCTTCTCTTACTTGCACTTGAATTCTTCTCTGATTTATGAATTTTGGCTCATTAAGCTCATTTAGCTTATTTAAACTACTCGACTACGAGAACTTTGCTTGAGCCTTTGCTTTCATCATAAAATAAAGTTCTCCCTAGAAAAAAAAATTGAAAAACTTTTTTTAGAAAATTAATGCACATTCAAAATTTCACGTTTTCCTTTTTTTCTTGTTTTGTAAGGTTTATTTTTTAAATATTTCGGAAACTACTGCAGTTAAGAATAGAAACTTTTATTTTAAATTTTTAATTTGAGAAAATCTTTCGAAACATGTACATAACCTAAAAATCTTAACTCATGGCCATAACCACCTTTTTCGTAGAAAGCTCAATTATGTATATAAATCCTTAAGTCATTTGATGTTTTTCCTCAAAAATGTATCGTATAGATAGTACAAAAATGAGTTTCCAGCTTCTTCTTAATTTATATTCCGAGAGTAAGCCCCGATCTCAGTGGATTTTTATATATTTTTTTGGTTATTCAAATCTTGAATGTGTATACAGTGGAGAGAAAAATAATTATTTTGAGTAGAAGAAAAGAAAAGAAAAAAGGCTAACATTAAAGTTCATACAAAATAAAATAAAAACCAAAAACAAGTACCTGATAATTAAAGAATAAAGAGTATAAAAAGTTTGGTCCAACAAAGAAAAATAAGAAAAAACCGCAAAAGCCGTCGATTGAATGTCGAACTTGATTTTCAACAAGTTCACGCCTTCAAAGTTACGTCAAGTGTAGTAATTCAGTCGATCATTTTGTGTGCTTTGAGGCAAACAATGCTGAAGTGTTGTTGTATGTTGGTTTACTGCTAAGTTGCTTTGGTTTGTTTTATTTTATTTTTTTATTTCTTTCATATTTTTTTTTCTTTTCTTAAATTTTTTGTTCTCTTATGTTCCATATGCTTGCTTGTGCATGTAGGTTTTATTTTTGATTATCTTTTTTGTTGCTTAATTTTTCATTTATGCGCTTATTAAGATTTCGTTTATGGATATGGCCCATATTCAACAAGTGCGCTTAGCTGAGTTAAACAAGAAAATGAGTGGAGAAAATAAAAAGTTAAAGTCGAAGCAACGTAAATGCATGTCAGCGCTTGCCACAAAATTTCTTTAGCCAATTTTTTTTAAATCTTTTTTTTCAATTTCTTTCTGCTGCGCATTAGTGAAATGATCTTCGATAAGTACAGTGGGTTATTTTGAAAAAAAGTTTTTTAAAAAAATAAACAAGAAAAATTTAAAGTAAATGAGAAAAAACCATTTTTACGCACTAAAAATAAGTGTTGTAAAATTGTTTTGAACCCCATTATTTTTTAAAATTTTTTAAAATAAAAAATTTCAAATTTTTACTCTCAAAAATTGCAAAAAAATTAAAGAGCTTAAAGTTTCACATTACCAACTACCTTAATAATTTACTCCATCTTTGTTGATTTCCGCTTTATTTCATCCACAACATTTCCTTCAAAAAATGTCCCACTGTGCGCCACTTTGCCCAAATTGCACAGCTGTGAAATGCAGTGAATGTGTAAGACAAGCAAAACACGCTGTAATAGCTCATATCTCTAGATCAAACCACAAAAGCAACAACAACAACAATACGTTATAACCAAAAAAATTATGCTGCAGCTTAAAAAGATTATTACCAATAATTTGTGGCGATAAACCGCTGATAAATTTATGTTTCCAATGGCAGTAGCGGGGCAAAAATGATCAGAAAAAAATTTTAAATTTAAAAAAAGACAACATTTAAAATTGGTAGAAAGTAGCAGTGATTTCAGGCTGTAAATCAATGCTGGGCAAAACTCAACCAATCACTTTCTTCGATGCTAGTAAAAACACAGAGAATGATAAGTAATTTCGTTAGGTTGCTGAATGAAGTAGTTGCACTATGGCTCCAAAAGGGTTTTCCAGCCCAATATTAGGAATATTAGGGAGTTTTTTAGATGTAAAAATTCACTTCTCGTTCATACAATTCATCGAACTTGCTTCGTGATCTTAGCTCGATCAACTTTGAACTATTTTTTAAATACTTCCGTCTTTGCTTGAGCTTTATTTTAAAAGCTCCATAAGCTTAATGAAAGAAACAAATTCTCAACGTGTGCTAGTGAAAGACAAAATACTTCAGCACACGTCCCAGCGAAGTGGGCTGCACTGCTTGAAACGTTCGTTGTTCGCCGGGCAAACTGTTAGCATGAGTAAAGGAGCTTTTACGCTACTTAAAGCGGTGCACCAACTTATCGGCGCGCTTGGAAAAGTGTTCAATGCAGCACTTAAAATTGAACTCGTACTGGGGCTAAGTATGAAATTTCGTTTAAATTAAAATTACCTTTCGCTTTTTTTAAATTTGTATACAGATTTATGATTAAAGAATTAAAAAAAAAAAAAGAAACCAACAAGAAACCGAAAGTCTAAAAAATAAAGTAAAAAAAGCCTCTTTAAGTAGAAATAAAAATAAAATTTAGGATTTCATATTTTAATAGGCATTTTCGAGTTTTTTACAGGCATTGAACACTAAAAATTAAGCACCCACCTAGTCAGCTTAGCAAGTCCATGTTAAAAAAATATGCCACAATATGCGGCTATAAAGCTTAATTTCATTTTCCGTTTGAATGAACAAAATTTTATAGCAAATAAAATTTCTTTGACAACGTTTATGCTCGAGTGAGTAGAGCATTAGAAAGCTTCACATAAAAGTTTATTGAACTGTGAAAAATTTTCTAAAAAGAAAAAATTGTCTGATAAAGCTTCTTAAAGCTTTGTCAAATTAAAGGCAGCCGTTATGTGATTTAATTTTTGTTAGAGCAATGCTCTCACTATTAAGAAAGCCGGTTCTAATTGTGAAAATATGGTATCGAAACTAGTACAATAATGTTTGCGATAATTTTGAAATTACTAATACCGGCAGTGGCATCTGGCGGTTGAGCTTATTTGGAACATCTTCCGCTATTTGCGTGTGCAATTTTCAAAGCTTTGATAAAGCTTTTATATTCCATCTCTAAGCTTATAATAGCAATGCACTACAGCTTGTTAAGTATATAAGTTTTAAGTCTGTTCAAAATTGTAGTGCGCCTCAAAGTATGCTTTATTAAATTTTCTCCAGTTTCTAAACTATGCGCAAACAAATTTAAAAGAGTTTCAAACGGAAGCTTATTGAAATTCTGTGCTATCTTTTTACTCAAATACACTTACTTATACGTTTAACGCGTTGAAAAGGGTACTCGCAATCACTTAGTAAACTTTAGCGCCTAAAAGCACACTGCTTTTTAAGAAATTTTCTTTGAAGAGGGCTTTTGAACCACATTGGTATTTATGCTCATTAAATATTTATATTTTACATTACTCAATTCCATTACTGACACAATTTCGAAAATATTTTATATACTACTGCTGCTGCTACATCTTCTTCTTCTTCTTATTTATACTTTCGTATGTTAGTTCAATATTAATTTATGTCATTTCGTACAAACTCATTTCAAATTCAACTCTTCCGAAAGTTTAATGCTTTTAACACAAGTTAATATATGTAAAATAAATATGTAATGTGCAGAAAAACAAAAAATGTATATGCTTGACAAAAACAACATTACATATCCTTGCAATTTTTATGAATTCGAATACTTAAGTTGGATTGCTAAGCAAGAATTTCAAGCTTTAGCTCATTTCAATTGTCATACATTTTAGGTGAGTGCAAAAAAATTGAGGAAATGCGAGCAGCAGTTAAGTAGGTAGTGCGGAAGAGGAAGATCAAGATAAAAATAAGCAGAAGAAGAGTGCTTGAAGTGAATATGAAATGCCTCACTACGAAACTCAATTTAATGTAGAACAAAAATAAAAATATTCAGCTTGAAGAACCGCAAGAAGATCACGCGCCTTGCCACAAGTCATGGCAGCGCAGCAGCAGCACCATCGACGATATCAACAGCGCACAACAGCAACACACAGCAGCTCTACACAGTCGCTATCAGAATGAAATTGAACAGCAGTTGAGCCGGTAGCACCTTTTCAAAATTCCAATGCTATTGTCAACGTTGACAGACGCGTCACTACCTACCATCAGCTAGTAGTAGATAACATACATTAGATACCTACTCGTTTTACCAACCCCTTGGCGTTTGGTATGCAAGTTGTCGTTAGCTCTCATACTCATAGATCAGACACTCATACTACAGCTAGCAAGCAAGCTATCTATCCATCCATCTAACTAAAAAAATCAGCTTGTTTTAGCACGTAATAGGAATAGTGAGCTGTAGCTGGGCAGCTGCTAAGGAAATATCTTTGAACACAAGTCGTTGTATATGTCGTATGTGTGTGTGTTTGTATTAATATGGAGCTATCTAACACCATCGCCACTGGCAACCAACATGTTAAGGAGCACTGACATGCTTAGTGTACAACGTGCTGCATGTTGGGAGTGTGTGCGACGTGAGAGCAGAAACTTCTTCATATAAAGGGTGTGGCATTCGATGAGATGTGGCTGAATATATTTCTGTTTGAAGGATAGTTTCTAACGTGTTTGAGGCCACTGCTTTCGAATATTTGAATGCTCTCTAAAAATATGAGCTTAAAGCTCAGTTGAGATAAGACTACATGAACCACCTTTCGTTGAGGATATCGTCAAGACTTTTAGAACTAAAGTCAGGTAATGTCCACTAAGAAAACTGAAACTTCCATTCAACTGAAATTAACAGTCTCATATTTGAATGCTCTCTGGAATATGAGCTTAAAGCTCAGTTTAAATAATACTATATGAATCACGTTTTCGTTGAGGATATCGTCAAGACTTTTAGGACCAAAGTGAGGCAATATCCACGAAGAAAATTGAAACTTCCATTCAACTTAAATTAACAGTCCCATATTTGAATGCTCTCTAGAATATGAGCTTAAAGCTCAGTTTAAATGAGACTATATGAACCACCTTTCCGTTGAGGATATCGTCAAGACTTTTAGGACTAAAGTGAGGTAATATCCATTAAGAAAACTGATTTCCGTTTAACCCTCCGATGAGTGAGAAAAAATAATTTTTGTATGTAGAATTTAGTTATAAACAATAAAAAAATTTTATATGAAAAAACATGACTTACAAACAAAGGTCCGTAGGGACCTTTACACGCGGCCGTGAAGTTTAGAACTGTCACTCATCGGAGGGTTAATTTAATAGTCTCATTTCTGCTCAGACAATAATGAAAAAATTCCCATGGGAACTAAATTTCAAGAAAGCTATGCTCTCAGAAAACTCTCAAATATATAGACCCATGGTTAAAAAAATATTTTTTTTTGCCATTTCGCTGCTTTTGACACACCCTTTATATATTAAATCACTCATATGTTTCACTGCAACAGCACCATCAAGCTGTAAAGCGGCGTGAGTGCAAAAGAAAACATTCCGGAAAACGGACAAGATGCATGCGAAATTGGGTAAGAAAATTGATGCAGAAAGCCTTAGCGCGATACGAGTCGACGAGCTCTTGGCTAAGTTGTGTGGCAACGATGCGGAAGCGGTAACTTTGTTAAAGCAAACAATAGCCTCAGCGCTACTAGTTTGTGGTTGTGGATATATTTCTCAGCCGACATGGAATTGCAAAGCATGTAACGGCACTTGATTGCACTATCTGTAAGTAAGCACTCGTATATATGTGCCTACAACAACACAAGTACATGTATTCAACTTGGCATTTACTTGCGGATTACCTATATTAAACTTGTTGAGATGTTTGGGTCACATTTGACCCATATGGAGATACAAGTTTATATATTTTTTTTAATTGATTAATTTTATCACTTTTAAGGCAGTTGAGTAGATGAATAAAATTTGTTTTAAGCCCGAAAAAAGTTCTCGGATCAAATTTGCCCCACTTTACGGAAGAGCAACTTTTAGTTCATTTGAATGGATTCTTTAAATTTTTATTTTCTTCTACAAAAATACATAGAAATCAATAGGTTTATTCTATGTTTTAAAAAATTTTGTTCCAGAAAATTATTTCCCGAAAAAAAGTTGATTCTGCGAATATGGTTCAAAGTTGGCCCATAAGCCAACTAAAGGTTAAATGCTTCATAGAACATACATATATAAGCAAGTATGCATGCTTGTTAGTACGTTCACTTATCTGGAGCAATAGTTGGCATTCAATTCTATCTTTCCATTGTCCTCCTTAGCACCAAAAGCAAATAATTTTTCATACGAGTTTCATTTCGTTTTTGCAATAGATTTCGATGTCAAATCATTGATGACAATCGTGAGCATCTCAACCGCTAGAAAGGTTATAATATATTCATGATAAATTTCTTTGATTTCGAGCGCATAATCAGTGTGCCAAAATCGAAGTTCTCAATTGAGTTTTTGCTTTTATTTTGGAACATTTTTTATTGAGCTTTAAATAATTTAGTCAGTATTTTGGTGGAGTCAGGAAATTACTTTTTTATTCGAATACATTGACTTAAAAGTATTAAGTTAGAGAAGAAAGGGCTTAGTGAATAGGGAAATATATATATGCATTCACTTTTTAATTTATCATATGGAAATATGTATTCTTTTTACTATTGAACTCTCAAAGTATCTCTTAACAGAGCGGGCGTTGAACACAAAAATACTTTATTGTGCAACTTTGGGCGCAAAATTCGGTAGACCTAAAGTCCCTATATATGATTCGAAAAAAACGATCCTTACTGAAGATTATGGCGTAAGAAGGTTGGAGACAGTAGAACTGTTCAGATAGATTCTCATGGTTTTTTAAATTGCAAAAAAAAAAAAAATCTTGCTCTGATATTTCTTTATGGATCTAAAACTATCAAAGAACCGGTTAGGGTAAAGTAAGCTGGATACGAGTTTCGATAAATACTGACACATAATCGATACTTTCATATTGCCAAAAAGCTTTTTCTACCTTATATGTATAACTTCAAATTCGGCTTCTAATGTCTGGAAGCTTTTTTATAGAAAGTTGCTTACCTTGAAAAATATTTTTCGAAAACCGATGTACTTCAAAAAAGCTTAAAGTCGATACTCAAACAACCAAGAAAAAAATATAAAATGCAGCAATTTTTACTCTAAATATTTTAACAGATGAAAAATGTGCACAGCAGTGCAAAACTTGAGGTAGAAAAAATATTTTTTTTTCTTTTTTAATCCACTCCATTCTATGGCATACAACATCAAAGCACTGCGTCACGTAGCAACTTGACTGTTTGAGACATTTTGTGGTGGGCATTCACTTAGCTGTAACTTGTAAAACGAATCTATATACAACAATGAAACAAAAACAAATAATACACATAAAATAAAAAGAAAACAACAAGAGCTTTTTGCTGCTCATTTACTCAGAAAACCAATATTTTGCTTAAGTACACACGTACCGACTTCAAAGACTATAAGCACAACCTACTAGACACAAATATATTTACAGATTATAGCATGGGAGTCAAGTATTAGAAATGATTTTGGTATGAGATTTGCTTAGAAACTAAATATTCCTTAATACCTACCGGGGATATACAACAAAATCTGTATGGTATATATGTTTTTGCAACACAGACAGCATGTAGGTTATTATCATACGATATATGTATGTATATGTGCATACAAATGTAGTATGTTCACTCTATGAGAACCGGTCTATAAGTTAACTGCACATTTTATAATCTGGAACAAATTCGTTAGCTTTGACTATGAACTTTAAATGTTGGCTACCATTGAAGTTGCCCGATTGAGTGAGTTAGTTGTAAGAGTTCGTAAACAAGGCGCACATGTAGTGTTGCATAGTCAAAGGAAATCGAAAAGTTAAGTGGCAAGGCAGCAGCATAAATTCAGAGGAGACCTACAAACGTCCACTGAGAATTGTGACGTTGCATAACAAAGATAAAAAGAGGTAAATAAGAAAAAAATCTGTTAAATAAATATTGCAACGCCAGTAGGCGTTTTGTTTCGCATATATGGTTCAAGAATGTTTGTACGTGTTGTTCTCAGGCCACACTCAAACCTAGCCAGCATACATGCTTAAACGAAATAAAAAGAGGAAAATTGATAAATAAAACAAGTTAACAAAATATAAAAGCTTGCAAATAAACTAAAAATAAATGTATTATAAATAAAGTTATAAGAAAATTTATGGACGAAAAATGTCGTTAGAAGCAGAAAATAACTGAAAAAGTGAAGACAACAAAACTTACAATAAGATTTTGAGCAAAAAAATAGGCTAATTGAAATTTTTTTTGGGGAATCTAGAGGAACATAGAAAAATAAATAGCAAATATTGCGCAATACAAAAAAAATTAATGAACCGCTTTCAATCAGTCATTCTGAAGTACAATGAACTATTTTGAAATATGTATATATTATGATTTCTGAAATACAATTGACTATTCTAAAATACATTTTGTGATTTCTGAAACCCAATTGACTATTCTAATATACATTTTGTGATTTCTGGAAGCCAACTGACTATTCTGAAATTCATTTTATGATTTCTGAAATACATTTCATGGTTTCTGAAATACAATTTACCATTCTGAAATACATTTTATGATTTCTGAAACCCAACTGACTATTCTGAAATACATTTTATAATATCTGAAATACAACTGACTATTCTGAAATACATTTTATGATTTCTGAAATACATTTCATGGTTTCTGAAATACAATTGAATATTCTGAAATACATTTCATGGTTTCTGAAATACAATTGACTATTCTGAAATACATTTTATGATTTCTGAAACCAACTGACTATTCTGAAACACATTTTATGATTTCTGAAATGCAATTGACTATTCTGGAATACATTTTATGATTTCTGAAACCGAATTGACTATACTGAAATACATTTTATGAATTCTGAAACCCAACTGACTATTCTGAAATTCATTTTATGATTTCTGAAATACATTTCATGGTTTCTGAAATACAATTTACCATTCTGAAATACATTTTATGATTTCTGAAACCCAACTGACTATTCTGAAATACATTTTATAATATCTGAAATACAACTGACTATTCTGAAATACATTTTATGATTTCTGAAATACATTTCATGGTTTCTGAAATACAATTGAATATTCTGAAATACATTTCATGGTTTCTGAAATACAATTGACTATTCTGAAATACATTTTATGATTTCTGAAACCAACTGACTATTCTGAAACACATTTTATGATTTCTGAAATGCAATTGACTATTCTGGAATACATTTTATGATTTCTGAAACCGAATTGACTATACTGAAATACATTTTATGAATTCTGAAACCCAATTGACTATTCTGAAATACATTTCATGGTTTCTGAAATACAATTGAATATTCTGAAATACATTTCATGGTTTCTGAAATACAATTGACTATTCTGAAATACATTTTATGATTTCTGAAACCAACTGACTATTCTGAAACACATTTTATGATTTCTGAAATGCAATTGACTATTCTGGAATACATTTTATGATTTCTGAAACCGAATTGACTATACTGAAATACATTTTATGAATTCTGAAACCCAATTGACTATTCTGAAATACATTTTATGGTTTCTGAAATACATTTTATGATTTCTGAAATACAATTGGCTATTCACAAAAGTGCCCAACACTGGTCAGCTATGTACAGAAATCAATCAGAGATGGATTGCTGTGGTAAGCTGAAGTAAAAGGGCAAATCATGAAATAGAAAAAAAACGTGCCCAAGTATTCAGTCATGTCACTAAGATTGTATGCCAGTGCTCATAAATATATACATATGTATGTTTATCACATACAAGAGCTCTGATGATAGCGCGTCCATCGACAAGTCAAACATGCAACACGAGATATCTAATGTATGCATGTCTCTATATTTGCTCTCACGTACTACCTAGTTGTACTTGGCCATCTAATGCTCTTATCTATATCTGTGTTAGTGCATATTCCTTTGTTATACTAGC
The DNA here is from genome assembly GCA_951509765.1 of Sphenella marginata. NCBI lineage: Eukaryota > Metazoa > Arthropoda > Insecta > Diptera > Tephritidae > Sphenella > Sphenella marginata. The sequence continues at coordinate 64,946,890 of OX608082.1, forward strand.
CATATTGTAAATATAAACGAGTAAACAGCCTCATATATGATGTAACTGTAAATAAAGACTAAAAGCTTTAAGTCGAAAATGGCCTAAGTGCTTAAAATGCTAACAAAAGTCAAGTGTAGAGTGGTTAGGCTAACAACTCAACGTATGGTGCCTTTCCCCCCTGCAAACTCTACCTTCTAGGTATCGCTATCTTTGGCATCAACAGCAGCAGCTAGTGTTTACAGCTATGTTTTAGCATACAAATATTTAGTACGTGCACATCGTCATGCCAAAGTACAAATAGGTAATGTCAAGATCTTCAAAATATGTACTGCAAGGTATATAAATAAGCTGGGAAATCTGAACACAGAAACCATTTGATACTATGGCGGTTTCAAGGAAGTTCATTTCTGCGAAGCAAAATATAGCTCCACAGCTTAGTTAAGCTCTGAAAAGCGTCCTATTCGTGAGACACATAACAGCTTTAAACCCATTGATCCTCCAAAATTAATTTCGAAATTGTAAAAGCTCTTTACCTATAAGTTCACTAAAGCTTTTTTGAGACGTCGAGCTCTTTCTAAGCCTTTTAAAGCTTTTTTAGCTTTATTGCTGTACCGACAGTAATCTTAAAAAATTCACTGTTGTTTCTGAAAAAATCGGTGTAGAAAGCTCGAACTTAAACTGCAAAAGATGTGTACTTGAGTACTTTATAAAAGCTCCGCACTACTTGCTTACCAATATTTTTGGGATGGTCTCGCACTGAGCTCAAAAAAAGCATCGATATTTATATAAACTTCTTCAGAATTCAAGAAAAGCGGGTCAAAGCTATAAAGCTTTCTAGAAGAGCTTTTTTTGTTTTAGCAATAATTTATCAGCTTTAATTTATGTGATTTAAATTCGCGAACGTGATAATTTTCAGTTATAATTATAAAAACAGCTTTCGCTTATCTACGAAGAGCTTTTTTGATTGCACCCAAATGCAAGCATATATCCTCAAGCAATGAAATATAGTTAACAATTAAAAATTACGATTTTTGTATTACGTTGTAATGAGAAGCTTTCATGTTAAATATAATATAAAAAGCTTTCGCTTATATGGTAAAACCTTTTTACTACTATCCTTGGACTCTGATTTTAAGAAAACTCATTGTAAATGTGTGAAAGATGCTGCCTTTATTTGATCTCTACAAGATTCTTGAAATCAATTTGTAAATGAGAGATGGGAAGATCTTATGGCAGAAGTTTCAGTTCTTAAAAGCTAAAGCTATTCGAAAGCTCTAACATGGCATCGAATGCAAATTTGTGTGGGGTACATTTAAAGGGTATTTATTTATCTGTATGTCTACAGAAATATGCGTTCAAATATATGTATAAGTACATACTTCTACAGACATGCGAGTAGTAAATCATGTGCGACATGCATGTGACTTGGCTTTTCAAAATTGCGGCCCAGCTGGTTTCACATGCATTAGATAGTTTCTTGGACAACGAAAACATATAGTCCAACAAACCCATGGCTGTGTTGATAAATGTACACACTTATCAGTTCAAGCGCTTACACAAACACCACATCACTCAGAAATACCCACACAACTTCACTTTCAGCTTCATGCCCGCCATTCGATCGATGGCACTAAACTGACATAAATATTTAGATGGTTGGGTTTGAAGAGCCTAACCAACAACAACAATAACAACAACTTTACACACATTCATTAAAACTACTTGGCCAACTATACAAACATACTTTCGTATTCCACTTGCCACTCAATGTGTAATTTGTGTAAGAGAAAAGCAAAATTTACATAGGCAATGGTTTATAACGATAAGTGGTAAAAAGGTTACTTAAATATTGCCTGAGCAGACTAAAGGATAGTCGTATGTATATGAATATGAGTAACTGTAAATACAAACAAATACATTTGCGTAAGCTTTTACACACAAATTACTTTGAGTAGCGGTAAGGCCAAAAGATAAAATTGTCTAATTTTTGGTTAATGAAGTTGTGCATAGCAAAAGCAGATTTTTTTAAGTAGCAGGGAGTATAGGAGATTAGATGCGTTTACTGATCCTGGTAAAAGCTTGTGGGTTGTTTTGTTTACTTTCTTAATTTTGGCTAACACTGCAGTGTAATTAATCTCAAAATGCATAAGATTTCATTTCAAAGGAAGTAATACGGGGATATATGTGTGTGTGTGCGTAAAGAGCTTCTGGTTTTGAAAAGCTCAAAAATGTGACAAATTTGGCTTAACAAGAAGATTATTGGTTATACTTTGAGTTTGAAATTGGTAGGCACTAAGTTGGTAATTAATGGACTTCGATTTAAAGCTTGCTATTTGAACGAATACTAACTTTGTATGTACATACATAGGTACTTTGGGATATAATAATTTGAAATGCATATGTATACTAATAAAATAAAATAAAATGAAATGAAATAAAATAAAATAAAATAAAACAAAATAAAATAAAATAAAATAAAATAAAATAAAATAAAATAAAATAAAATAAAATAAAATAAAATAAAATAAAATAAAATAAAATAAAATAAAATAAAATAAAATAAAATAAAATAAAATAAAATAAAATAAAATAAAATAAAATAAAATAAAATAATATAAAAATAAAATAAAATAAAATAGAATAAAATAAAATAATATAAAAATAAAATAAAATAAAATAGAATAAAATAAAATAAAATAAAATAAAATAAAATAAAATAAAATAAAATAAAATAAAATAAAATAAAATAAAATAAAATAAAATAAAATAAAATAAAATAAAATAAAATAAAATAAAATAAAATAAAATAAAATAAAATAAAATAAAATAAAATAAAATAAAATAAAATAACATCAAATCAAATTACATTAAATTAAATTAAATAATATCAAATTAAATAAAATAAAATAAAATAAAATAAAATAAAATCAAATAAAATAAAATAAAATAAAATAGAATAAAATAAAATAAAATAAAATAAAAAAAAATAAAAAAAAAAAATAAAAAAAAATAAATTAAATTAAATCAAATAAAACAAAATTATATTAAATTAAATTAAATAATATGAAATAAAGTAAAATCAAAATAAATAATAAAAAAATTTGTATTCGGTTGTCTCCGGTTCCCCGATAACACTTGCTATCTCAGTTCACAAAATATTGGCCTCAAATTAAGCAAAAGCGCAATAATGCTTGTGGCACTTGGAGCATGCAAATTGGAAACAAAAAGGTACTTAATTACAACTTTATAACTTAATAGACGTGTATATTCACACATACTACAAAACCAACATTAAATGTCATTTGTAACAACTTTATTTGTGTAGCCACATATTTTATAGAAATAAACGTAAACAATTGTCTGTCCCAGTTTTTTCAGTCACAGCAATTTTCGTGTCTTTTTATCGCACGAAAATCTACGGCATTAAATCTAAGCAAATGAACAACAGCAAACTGCTGTAAATTGTTAGTTTAACAACACAAAAGACTTTTTCTCACACATGCCACAGACTATGTGCAGCCAAAGTTTACATGTGCAATTGTTTTTTAAGGTTAAAAATATTAAAAGAAAAACTGGAACGCCAAGTTGACAACAAATTGATTTGCGAGCAAAGCGCTATCTCACAGGTGTCCACGAAACAAAGAAAAAAATAGCAGAAAAAATCAAACAAAGAATTAATAAAAAACGAAGAATAATGCACAACGACATAAAAATTGAAAGCTGTAAAATATTTAGACAAAAGAAAAATAAAATGAAAAAGAAGAATTGGGTTTCATGGAACTAGTTTTTGCATGGAATTAAATTTTTAATTTTTTTATTATGTTTAACTTTTTGCTTATTAATTTTTTTTTACTAATTTCATTTATATTTTTTTTTTTTTTATTTACATTTTTTTATTTCATATATTTTTTTTAGTGATTTCGAAATACAGGACTTGGGGTCATAGAATTAGTTTTTGCATGGAACTAAATTTTACATTTTTTTTATTAATTTTTTTTAATATTTTTCTAATTTTTTTTAGTTTTAATAATGTTTTTTTATTTTGATTTTTTTTTATTGGTTTCTTTGTTATTTATTTTTTTTATTTTATTTAATTTTTATTTGTTTTTCATTTTATTTATGTTTTTTGTTGTAATTTTTTTAAACATTTTTTTTTTTTATTTTTTTTCTTTTGATCATTTATTTATATTTTTTATTTAAATTTTGTTTATTTTTTTTTTATTTATTTTTTTATTGTTTTATTTATTTTCATTTTATTTAATTTTTATTTGTTTTTCATTTTGTTTAATTTTTTTTCTTTTGATCATTTTATTTATTTACATGCATCCGTTTTTGTAACTTTGTTTTTCCTTCCTCCATTTTTCACAGCAATTGTCTAAAGCTTTTGCAAAAATAATAGCCAGTCTTCCAAGCATTCACGCCATTAGACGAACGGCAGGTAGTCTGTCGTTGTATTAGATTTGTGACCTCATATTAAATAAACAAACTGGCTGACAGTTAGACAGCCAAACAAGTAATCAGACGTATAATTATTTGTTAATAAAACTTTTATGGCACAAAGCGGCAATAAATTTTGATTATTTTCCAAAATATAATTTCTATATTTGGCTAGCCCACACGCATGCGCAATGTATTCATTTGCATATGCGCTTATTTGTATTTTGTTGTTTTTTAATTTTATTTTTTTTCGTTAAACTAGAAGTTAAACACAGAAAGCTCATCTTAATTGTGAAGAAATAATTACTTTGCTGTTATTAAGCGGTTAGTTACGCAGTTGTAGATTTGATAATTAATACACCTGCAAGTAAATATGCTTGTAAGTGATTCGTTTAGAGACTGTTAACATTATGATTCAAGCAAAATTTTATAGGAGGGATCATTATTGAGCCAATATAATGCAAAATAACAGTTTTTAGAATTTGTGTCTGTATGTCTGTATGTTTGTACGCACATCACTCAAAATCTACTCAATGGAATTGAATGAATTATCACCACTACATTGACAGGTATCAAACTTGAAGTTTTAGACACCATTTCTTCCGATAGCTAGATCAACTTAGGTGTTATGGGCCAATATGTGGACCAGGGTGTCCCACATTTTTTAATGCAATATGGATATCAAACGAAAGGTGCTAATAAGTGGTGCAAAAAGCGATGTGATTAAGTTTTATAGCTCAACTAGTTTTGCAAATATTATGATGAAAATCGGGTTCAGTCTCTTACATATACATATGTTCTGAGAAGCTTTATTTCAATGTGGGGTAGGGTCAAGAACGACAGTAAAAAGCGTTTTTGTCCGTGCTCGCTTCATTGTTGCAACGCATAATAAATATTGCTGTTTAATTATGTGTATATATATTTTTGATGATGTAGTATATATGTATACTCAAAACAGCTGCTTTTCACTAAAGCAAATTTCTTGCGACTTGTTTAAATAATTTACACAATGGCAAAATAGTTCAGAATTTTAGCATAGAGTTTTTTCTTTGGAGTATTGAAGTGAAACTGTGGGCCACATATGGATATATTTATGGTTAGGATGGAACGAGCTTGTTTTGGGAAGAAGTTTTTGGGTTTTACAAAATATGTTGTTTTCGTTTTAAATTGGACTTGACCCAAAAAAAAATGTCAGTGAAAAAACAGTCATTTTGGTGACACTAATTGAATTCGAAATAAAAAAAAAAAATTTATAAATTTCAAAAATTTCATAAATTTGAAAAAAACCAAAAACACCCTTTCGAAAATTCCAGGATATCTGGAGTGCAATGCAAAGAAATTTTGCGTAAAATTTTTTTTTCCAAAATTTTTTACAATTAAAAATTACAGATTTTTTCCCAAAATATTTTTTTTTAACCTTCAAATTTTTTGAACCTTTAGATTTATCCTGGTTCGGTACAAGCTCTAAAATTTCTATAATTAGAATTTACATTTTCCTTTATTGGTGGACTGACGCCGAAATATCGCCCGACCTTATAAAATTTAGGAATAAAAACAACGTGTTTTATACAAAATTGTCCTTCAGCGCAGTAAAATATATGTAAATACATTTTTTTTTTACATATTTTTATACCTCAAAGTACTTTCTAAGAAATAAGCAAAGCTTGTTTTTTGGATACAGTGTTTGGCGAAAGAGTGAAAAAATAAACTTCTCAAAACAGGAAAAGAAAAAAATTGCAATTTTCAATTTGTAAATATAAAAATGATATTAATTTTTCTTTAACATCAAAAATTGTGTAAGAATTATTATCAACTGGTATTGAGCTCATAAAATTTGCAAAAAAATTTAAAAATCAAATAATTTTATTTTCGAAAACTTTCATTCAAAATAATGAAATTAAAAAAATCGCTCTGGCCTAATTGCATACTTGCATATAAACATTTTGGCTTTGTTAGTTTATTTACATTAAGTTTGCATTTTTTTATTATCCAATATTTACTTAGCCCACATTCCAGACGCTCATTAACACAGCAAATTGTGAATAAAGATAAAAATGAGAAATTATTTTCCATAACAGCAAACATGTGCATACTTAAAAATATTTGCTTACAAGTTGGCAGTGCATTGTATGCAAATAAACTGGAGAGCAATCGAGTGTTCGGGTTCGGACTTGGTCACCGAATAGTTCGGTCCTGAGTTTCAAGTTTTCCGCTGGGTTTGATTTTGGAAATCATAGCTAACTCCATGAAAAACCATAACTGAAAGAAAACACCCGAATCTTTGCTTCGCTTTAGTACTCCGCCGAAAACTATAATTCGCTTGAACACAAATTAACGCAAAGTTTTTAAATTTTTTAAGGAAAAAATAAAAAACTCCTCTATGAAGGCCGTTTTGTGCATTGTGACGGCAAATATGTCAGACACTTAAATGCAACTCTCCAACTGTCTATCTCTCAACACATACAATACATAATATACTGTCTGTTTGTTTGGCTGGCCGTCTGTCATACTGTCTGTTTTGAACAATTTTTGCACTTTAGTTATACATTTTTATGAATATGCCTTTTGTTCCGTTGCTATTGTACTCTAAAGTTCATTTGAGTGATTTGTTGCTTATTGAAATTGTTTATGAACTGTACATACATATGTTTTCATGGAGGCACATACTTTTCTACCTTACTGTTATTTATGCATTTTCCACTAGCAATCAGGCGTATGTGGTTTTGAAAAAATTTTAATTAATTTTGGACATAAATCTGAAAAAGAATAGAGTTTTAACAATAGATATGTTTTTTTATACGCATATCTATACACGTTTGTGATAAAAAAGGGCCATCGGCAATTGCGTAAAATCCAGGAAACTGCTAAGATGTCACACAAACAGATACATGTGTTCTGTTGCTTTTTCATTTATTATTAAGGGTTGATAAAACAGATTACTGAAAGTGGGTAAAACAGTTTGCAAAATATTGGGCAAAATATATCATAAAACTTGGCAGCACTAATTTTAACCGTCACTTCATCAAAGCAGAAGATTAAGTCGTACTCTGAGGAATTTTTAGAAATATGAAAAGAATCTCTCTCTCTCCCAGTTTGTAAAATATAGGGCAAACTATATTATAAAACTTGGCAGCACTAATTTTATCCGACACTACGTCAAAGCAGAAGATTAAGTCGTATCTACCCTCAGGAATTTTTGGAAATATTAAAAGTATCTCTCTCTCCATCAGTTTGTCAAATATAGAGCAAATAATAGATACAACTTGGCAGCACTAATTTTATCCGACACTACATCAAAGCAGAAGATTAAGTCGTACTTTGAGCAATTTTTAAGAAATATGAGAAGTATCTTACTATCTCTCTCTCTCTCTGCTCTTTTAGCTCTCTCATTCTCTCTCCTTTGATCAAAAGTCTATCCCCCGCGTTTTATTCCTCATATAAGATTTCCCCACATAGTGAAATGTGTTAGACTATATAATGTTAGGGCTTGATATCATACCTCTTTAGTGAACCTGTCCAGTCTTTCAGATACTTAGACCCCGCTTACCTCCTAGTACAATAATCACCTCTTCACCAGCGACTCGGAAATAAGTTCGAACAACAGAACTCACCCCCCAAACTCAGCCAAGATGCAATGAAGCTTAGCTGATGTAGCCCAATGCTGTGGCATTCAACACACGGACCCATTGGCGTACTTTTGTGCTTCTTTAGAAATTCAAGTGGCTTTGCTGTGAAATTGTAATGGTCAGTGACAATCCTTTGTTGCATGGCAATGAAATGAGCAATCCCATAACCGAAGCACAATCGCAAACAGCAACAAAAATAAATTGTGCGTCCACTTGAGCTCAACTCAATGTACGCTTGATTGACTGAGTGACAATAGCAATGATCTGAAGCAGATCACGATTTCGCAATATGAAAGCGCTAATCTTTGGTATACGAGTTGTGAGAGAAGACGAAGAAAATTGACTCAAATTGGATGCGCTTAGTGCGTTGGGGTATCAGGACTCAGAATCAGATATGATAGCAACTGGTGCTCCAGTGTTTCTCCAAGTTTATTAGTTGGTTGCTGTGAGTGTTTTTATTTGCAACTCGTCAACAAAAGATTGCTACTCTACTTACGAAATACGAATGGGTAAAGTGGTGTATGCTGTTCTGAATTTTATTCCTCATAATTCAATGTTGATGAGGCTCAACGATAAATTGAAGAAGAGCAACCAGTTAAGTGAAGTGCATACTTCCGAGTTTGCCGGCAATTCTTAAGAGGTCGAGTGAAATGTTGTACTTACATATAATATATATATTTGTGATGAAGTATATTATGGTTGAATTAGTAAGCTTAGGAGCTTTTAAGTAGCGCTAATAATTGTTTAAGTGTTCTTTATTTCGCTTACAAGAAATAGTCACAACTGCCATCATTCATCAACTGCAGATGACTTGGTATCTGGTCATAGTAGTAAGTTTTAGTTCAAAATTTCTTATGGGCCACAGAGTGATTCGAATGTTCAAGAAATTGAAAAAATTTACAAAAATTAAATTTCAACGCCTCTAAGCAAAGGTACTTATTTTAAATTTCACACAGTTTTTCGTTAATTTTCCGTCAACGTAAAGCATATTTCGCAATTTCAATATTTAGCCACAGAGTGATCTAAGTGTTGTAGAAACTTTCATCGCCCAAAGTAATCGTAAAACTATTTGAATTAAATTTTTAATACTTCTCGAAATATAAGTTTCAGATATTATTTAATTAACACAGCTAAACCTTAAAATATTTAAAATAAAAGTATTAAGTAGGATTATAATTTTTTTGATGTACATGGTGATTCACATGTCACAGAAACTGGTGTGGTTGTATTGTGAATATGCTTAAATGAAATTCTAAAATTCTTTAGCTCAGTTAACATGTTTTAAACAGTTTTAAGTGTCTTGAACTACATAAGAAGCCTTTTATAGCAAAATACAGAGTGACCAGTGTGTTGCAGGAACTTCCTACCTAGTATCATCAAAAAACTCGAATAGAAATGGTAATACTTCGCATCTCATTTAAAAAGTATAATTATAAGTATTTATTAATTTTCAGCATCGGAAATTATTGTTTAATCTGAGATTGAATTTTAGTATTTAAGTCAAGCACAGGGTGGTCTGAATGTTTCCGAAACTTTGCATTTGTGTTTTAAGGTTTTTTTTTAATATTATTTTGACATTTCGTAACTCATCGAAAATATTTTACAGAGTGTCTGTTATCTTTATCAACATATAAAATAATTTTGTTTTTAAACACAGAGAGACTCGAGAGTTAAAAAAATTTTAACGTAATACCACAAAAGAGCTTAAAATTAAATTTACTATCTCCCAGCTCAACAAATAAGTAATAATATGTTTCGACATAACTGTTTGATGTGAAATTTAAATTTATTACTAAACACAGGGTGACCTGAGTATTTCAGAAACTTATGTACTTTATTATACTTCTAATTTATTTCAAATTTCAAATTTGTTTAACTCAGTTAACATATTTAAAGCTTTCGTGTGCTCTTAGTATATTTAAGTGGCATCAGAGGGTGGTCTGAGTGTTTCAAATATCTTCGCGTTATAAAGGCACTTCAAAGCAGGGACCCCCGATAATGATTATTTTGATATTTTTAATGAAAAAAAATCAAAGGCTTCCCGGTATCGGAGAACAGTTTAAAGTATACGAATGTGCATGTCTCGTCATGCTCTATGGAAATCTGCATTGATTGAAAAAAATTTGAGTGAAACCTATATAAATTACATGTTGAGTTTTATTTTTTTTCACCGGTCAAAAAACTCAAAAAGTCACTGCCTCTATGTGGATATACATATGTATTTGTCTATAAATGTGTTTGAATTATTAAGTACATATGTTGACGAGATTATACCAACCAATATTTTTGATAAATTACTTGCCAAAACCTCGCAGCGGCCTAATAAAGCTAAAAAATAACTATTATTTTTGATCAAAAAAATAAAACTTGAAGATAACTATTATTGTTGATTTTTATTAAAAAAATCAGAAAATAATGATTAATTAGCAATTTTTATAATAAAACTCATAACAGTTACGGTCCCTGCTTCAAAGCAGTGTTAAATTATCTTAACTGATGACACGTTTTCTAAGTTTTTGTATACTTTGAAATGAATAAAAAGATTAGTAACTTAATCCACGTTTATTGTGCTACCTTAGTCTATCTATCTGTATTTTCTTTTTTAATACAGATCACTCTGTATATTTGAAAAACTTGCCCATTTCTTGCGTAAAGGATATTTAAAAAATTTTAACTCAGCAGATAACTTCTAAATTTAAAAGTGTTTTTAATATTTGAACCTTAAATTGTGTTATAATGTATTTTTGTGCCTCGTACAGGGTGGTCTGAGTGTATGAAAATCTTTGAACAGCATACATATGTAAATGTTTATCATTTTTGTTTGCATACATTTTTAACTTTTTTGCCAATACCTGAATTCTATTAACTTCAATGCCTACAGCCTGACTAAGAGTAACATTAGCAATCGTATTTTTTTTTTTTTGCTTCTTCAAAATCTGAATTTGTATGAGTCTATTCAAAGTGAAGTTGGGCCAAGGGGAGTATAGTAGCTATGCGGGTGAATGAAATTTAATATGCCTATGCTTGTATATTTGTTTTTACAAAAATTATTGCAAAACTCATTTGATTTCTTGCTTACTTAGCAAGTGTTTGAGATTTTCTTTCAATATTTTGTTTGTGTTACTCATCCAATATATGGTTTGCCATGATTTGTTGGTATAGGCACACATGAGTGCTTAATGTTCAATAAGCAAAAGTCACATTTACTTTCCATTTGCAATTGAATTCTATGACGGCGCGATGTCAACTGTGAGTCTCTCTTGAATCTGAGTAAAAGTCTTTTCAATGTTGGCAATAAATTTTTGCTTGCTTTCTCCACAATCGTCTTTACTGCTCAGCGCCTTTTTACATATTTTTTTCTAACCACAGGCATATAATTTTTCATTCCATGGAAATTGTAATTTTATTTTTGCTTATTCAATTACATATGCCGCTCCACACACAGGCCCACAAGCCGCTCACATTTTTCCACTGAACGCATTTATTGTGATTTTAATGCTTGAAAAAGTAAATAAATAAAATCATCGCTGAAGTCTGGTACCATATAAAATAGCCTTACTGTTCATTGAACCGCTAGGAGTCACATGCGAACTTCATAACCACCCGCGCTGTCACTCGGCACAGTGGGGCGTTTTGATGAAAGTTTTGGGCAAACTAAATATTTTAATGACAAGCTGTTTAACAACAAATCTTAGTACGAGCGCTGGTAAAAATTTGAAATATTTACTGCTGTTAAAAAAATTTTTTTTTGAGAAATAAGTTCTAAATTTTTTTTTTCATACCCTTTTTCATACCATTTCAGGAACTTTCTTAAAATGATGGATGAATTATCAAGAAAATATTAACAGCAAATTCAATGTTGTTATTTATTTTTTCGAATTTTTTTTTTATAATTTTCTCGTACATAAAATAATTTTTTTAGTAATTCGAAAAGTGGTTGCTTTTTTCAAAACTTTTCGAATTAAAAGTAATTGTTAAATAAAATTTTTTTTTCAAAGTATGCTTTCAATATTTTGTGTTAATACTCTATTTTTTTATACCACCTCAGGAATTTTTTTAAAATTATGGAAAAAAAAATATCAAGGGAATATTACATAAAAATTCGATATACTGTAAGACTGCTTATAAGTGAAATTTGTTTTTTCGAAATAATAGTCTATAAGGTTTAGTTTTCAACAAACAGATTAACAATATTTTTTAAGTTTTCAAAATATTTTCGAATTATTTTTTTTTGGTTGGAATTTTTTGTTTGTTTGTGCTTAGTCTAAATTTTATTTTTTTCAAACAATTATCTAGAGATTTTAGAAAATTCGCCTTTCAGCAAAAAAAAATTTTTTTAGAAAATTCAAATTAAATTAAGAATTCCTAGACTTCCGAAGATGGATTAGAAGAAATAACAAATAAAAAAATGATAGCCTAGAAATCTTAAAAGTAGTTTCAAAATTTTCTCAATTTTGGAAAGTTTGAAAAAGCTTGAAAAAGCTTTTTACTTTTTTGAAAATCAGCGTCTGAGTAGAAGAACGCTTCTGTTCAAATTTTTTAAAAAGCCTTCTTACTCAATTTTTATTTATTTTAAACACCTTGTTGCACCATTTCGTTTCTAGCACACCCTGTGATTTAATTCTCCTCCAAACAGCATACTGAAACAGGGTGCTACTGCGAAATAGTTCTTAGATAGCAAATTTTTTGAACATTTTCTGAAATAGATGGTTTTTTGAAAAATAGTTTAAAATACTTGCATCTCCCTCTCAGCTTTCGATTTTTCTACTTATATTTTTCAAAATAGTCCACTGCACAAAGTCACATTGCTCGTCGTTGGCTTGTAAAAGCTATTACACTGATGTTATTTACTAACCGTACACAAGCTCACTGCCATACAAACATATGTACATACATGTACACATATATTTAAAATTTAAGCTTTGATCATGAATCATATTGCAGCTATTTGTAAGTGTGTGTGTGTGTACAATAAATAAATATTGAAATTGAAAATGAAATTGAAATTGAAATTGGAGCATATGCGAGATAAGAAAAAATTTATAAAATAGCAAAATCGCGTAACGGTCGCTCAAATAAATAAATAAATGGATACCGATCGATTCAATATTAGCACACACACACACATACACTTACAAAAATGAAGTAATGTAAACAAATACCCGTTTATGTATGCGTAAAGTAGCTCACTTTGATATCAAATTCAATTGGCTGCAATCGAAGTCAACTACACATGTATGTATGTGTGTATGCGTGTATGTATGAAGTTGAATTGCCAATTCTGCGGTTTTGCGTTTATGCGATTTGTGATTGCTATCTCTCCATTTCCTTTGGTGTGCGCGTTCTTCATGTCTTTTTTTTTTGCTATCTGCGTTTGCGGTTTGCTTTTGCTTTCCAATCATAAATATTGCTACCATCAGCCATTACTGCGTTAGCTGCTGTGTATTGGATATGCTTAAGTTTATTTATTTACATTGAAGTGTATTGGAATTTAAATGTAAACAATACTTACTCAGCGTATTGATGACTAACGCTTTGTGTGTAGGTGTGTGTGTTTGAACTCATATCGAAGCTAGGCACTTAGTAACGTTGTTGCGGTGCTAAATTTCGTTGACATACAGTTTTACTTGGAAGCGCATTTGTTTGCTTTGTATTATTGTTGTTATTGGGTATGTAAGATTTGTTTTTGCTAATTTTTGCAAAACACAATTTCCGTGTGTATGTATGTATGTATGTATACACAGTACCAAGAAAGCTAGAAAAAGCGGCTGCAAAATCAATTGCGTGCTTCGACGCCTGAAAGTAGGCAATTTTTCTTCGAATTTTTGGTTTTAATCTGCTTTTTTGAAAAAAGTTGAATTCAGCTTTTTGTAAAAAGAAATGGTTTTGAAATTTATTAAAAACAGACTTTAAAAAATCAGTAACATATGTAAGTGATTTTAAACGTAACTTAAGGTAAACTTGTTTTTGCAAGCGTTTTAGCTGTCAAATAATTTGCATAATTTCAAGAAGAGTTTTTTTTTTTCATAATTAAATTTTAAGCGTAAAATGCTTGTTGACAAAAAATTCAGAAACAAATATTAGTAAATTTTCTTCTTTTTTTGTTGCAACTTAAAAAAAAAGTTTTCCTGTTCAATTCAATAAAAACTTTTAATAATTAAAAAAATTATCAAAAAAAAACCCAAAAACAACAATAATTTTTCGATGCAGAAAAAATTATTGGTAGGTCTGAAGCTCGTACCGAACCAGGATACTTCAAATATAAAGGCCGTAAAGCACTAGCAAATTGTTGCTGTAAAATCTCAAATAAAACATACAAAATGCCTTTCGTAGAAGCTTTTACAAGAGAATGATGAATATAAATATATCAAAATATTTTTAAACTCAGTATTTTTCTGAAGTACACCTTGGCTCAACATTTTTTCCAATAGCATACCACTTCAAAATTTGCGTTAAGAAAGCTTTATCTCAGAATGAGCTTCAAAATTAACCATGGAAAATTTTTAGAAAATTTTAATATTCAAGCAATTAATTTAGAAAAATATTATTTAAAAAGAAAAGTTGTTGAATCTCATATTTAGTTTCATAAATTTGCACAAATACTCGCATTCAAGCTTATTAATGAATTTATAGATGTACATCCTCAAGCTCAATAATAATTGCCATGCTTATCAGAGAAAAAAAAATAATAATGAAAATAGAATGAATGCACAAAATTTCACAAAAATCAATAAAACTAAATCCTTAAAAATTCAAAACCAGCAATTAAAATGTATGTGTGTTATATGAGTATGAGCTTTAGAATATACCATTAGAGAGTTTAAAAATTAATATTAAATTTTGTTCATGCATATTAGGGTGACGCAAAATTAAATTAGTAAAAAATTAAAATTTTTAATAAAAAAAAACAGCTTACCTTAACTTACAGGAGCATTGTTAGACTACTCCTACTATATCCTGTATATGCTGTGCTTTAAAGTTTTTCACTTAATTTAATGCAGATAAATTTCAAAATAAAAATTTTTTAAATAAATTTTCTCTTAATTAAAGCTAAAAAAAAAGTATGAAAATAATTATTGCTACATATGAATTAATATTTTGCACGAGCAGTTAAAATAATTTTTTTTTACATAAAGGGGTCACCCTAATATAAGTATATTTATATGCATTTGTGTACATAGGGGGGTTTTCCTAATACGTATCCCCTTCCATATATTATATAGATATGTATATAAATAAGTAGATATACTGTTAACAACAACAACAACAACTATATAGATCTGTACATAGTACGTTTCAGATAACAAATAAATTTTAAGTTGTGGGTGTGCGAATGCATTTTCCATCGTTGTGCATTCAACAAATATTATTTATAGTGCAACGAATTGGCATAAATAGAATTATGAATGCACAGTGGCCGTAAGTTAGTGTTGATGCAATGAATCTCAGCCACAGGCAGGCAATAATATCAATAAAAACATCTACATAAGTACAATTTATGAAAAAATATGAATGCAATAGAATGTGGTTTTGAATGAGTCACGGGTCAGGGCTGTCGTCTGTATTTTTAATAGAATTTTTTCACTTTAAATATTTTCAACAATTTATCAAAACTTATATAAACAGATTTTTCGATAAAAAGCAAATATTAAAAATGTTTTACTCTCTCATAGCAGGACATGGTTTTTATTAACCTTTTTGCGGCCGTAAAAAAAAAATTATACGAAACTAAGTGGTTTCTGCTTTAGTATGAACATAGTTTAAGTGACTACAAATAACATTCGATAAAGCTGAAGCCAAGAAAAAAAAACAGAAAAACGATTTTTAAAAAAAATCTTTGACTTTTAATTTCACTGAGTTTCTGCTGTTGGCAACTCTGTCACAGGTTCTTGCAACAATAACAAAAACTTAAAATATACATAGCTAGCGCTCAGAGGCGGTGAAGTGTATTAAAAATAAATGCGTAATATACGATCTAGTGGTTGGATTATGATCAAAGTTTTAATAAAAATAAATAATTAAATATTAAATTTATAGTTTTAAAATTTTCTTCACACATTTTGAGTGCAACAATAAAATTGTAAAAAAATAAAATACGAACTCAAATTCGGAAAATTAATTTAATAAATAAAAATATTAATAAAATGAAATTAGCATTACCTAATCTATATTTTTTATTTATTTAATATATTTTTAATAACACACTGAAAAGAAATTTTTCGCATACAAAATCGATGAACATGACTCGATTGGTTTCATCGGTTATTCTGAAATCGATTTATTTATCTCTAAACATAATGGAATTGCAACCATTAGATCACAGATGTTGCAAAAAAACTGATGGAAGGTATCATTGTTGCGCCAATAGTAATCAAAGCGAAAGGTTTTAAATTTTTTGTCTGTCTGTCTGTACGCTTGAACGCGCATCACTCAAAACCTGCTTTGTATAATTGAATATAGCTTACGCCATTATATTACTAGCCACCAAATGGAAAATATTGGATATTCTTTATTTCGATAACTCGACCAGTTTCGGAGTTATCGACAAATATGTGCAGGTGGGTGACTCAAAATATTTTTAAACAATATGGGTATCAAACGAAAGTTGTTGGTGAGTTCAGCAATAATCGTTGTAAGTAAGTGCCATAGCTCAACTGACTTCGGAGTTACTATAACTAAAATCGAACTCCATAGTAAAAGCTAGCACTACTGGGTATATAGATTTTTTTTTTTTTTATAAATCTGCATCTGCCTATCACGTCATATCTGTCTCGCTGTCGACACTCGAAAGTGCAATGTGTGATTTTGTGCCGACACGTTTTATTGAGCGGAAGGCAATTTAAATAAAAAAATATAGCTTTTGCACTGAAAAACGAAATAAATCAAACATAATAATATGTGCGTGCATGTGTGAGTTATGTTAATGTGTGTGTATGTATGTATGTATTTATGTCGTTTCGTGTTTATGCTTAAATGAACTGGGTCAAATTGTCAAGCAATTGCACGTAGTGCAATATTATTAATAACAGCAGCAACAACAACAAGAATACCAACACTAAGAACAACAAATACATTGCTCAGTGTTGCTGCTGCTGCATAGATAGCAACATTAACAACAACAACAACCATATTACTAACGCTCTCATTAGTAGTTGACATCAATAAAAGCAATTGATTTTGAATGACAATTTCCAATCTAAAAGTCAATACGAACATTACTCGTACGAGCGACAAATCACATTGGGAAATGGAATGCAAAACTACAAACAGATCTGAACCATTAAGTAGCGCGCTAAGTGTTTGCATATGGAATTTAGTGTGCTTGCATAAGGACGGGTGCATGTGCAAGTGCGTTGTTGTTGCTCCATCCCAGCATACGCTTTCTATGTAAATATGTGTGTGTGTGTGTGAGAGAGAGAGAGTGCGCCCACTTTACATTGCCATTGACATTGCAAATATGCAAGCAACGCAATTCAAAGCAATTTTTTGTTATTGTTGTTGTTGTGTGGTACTGCATTCCTTTTTGGTATGATGCTACACAATTCTAGAGCACTTTATACATACATACATATGTACTTGTATATATGTATGTTTGTATGTAGACAACTCTATAGACACAAATGATAATAAATTACCAAAGTCAATAGCAGCACTCGATACATCGCCAAGAGGCTTACAACTTTGTGAAAATGATGCATGTGCACGTCTACAGTGCAGACTCGCTTAAGCGGACGCTCATTTTGTGCAAATCGATTATGATTGTTTTATTTTCAGTGAGACCTTTAATTCATAAAAATTATTTTATTTTTTTATATTTTTAAATCATTTTCTTTTATTTATTCAAAGTTTTTATTTGAATAGTAATTGAAAATTTAGTGAAAATTGCTTTAGATCACTTTATATTGTTAAGAGACTTTTTCAGTAGAGAAATTTTGGTACATTCTGTTCGCCGTTCAGAATGAATTTTTTCTAGAGTTGAATTTTTCTGATAAATAACATATTTAAAAATTTTAGCTATTTTAGAATTGATTCATTTGGACTTGGATTTCATTCGGTGAAGAGTTTTCTTTTATCAGCAAATGAAATTCTGCCAAAAAAAAAAATAAGTTCAGCCCATGAAAAAAAAATTAATTGAATTATGTAAATTAAAATTAAAAAAAGTTTTTCTAACTAAATGAAAATTAAAAAATTTTTTTTTCTTATTTTCCTGTTTTGTAAACAATTTTCTTCAACTACTGTAGTGAAAAAAGTGAACTTTGGCACTTTCAAGGGGGATACTTTAAAGTTTAAACTACTTTGAAAAAAAGTATTTTAAATTTTTTTTTTTTAATTTGTAGATTTAGAAAATTTTTGATTTTCAACATCTAAAAATTAAAGTTCAATATACATATGTACATATCTCAAATGATACTGAAATTTTCACAAAAGCTTTTTTTCCATAAAAATATTTTTTTTTATTTTTCTGTCTTTTCAAGTCAAATCTTCACTTTGATTAAAATGTTATTTGGGGAAGAATTTTCTTTTTATCAGAAAACAGAAGTGCTTCCCAAAAAAAAACATACTTTTTATAACAAAATTTTAGCTTTTTGGGACCAAAAAAAAAATTTTTTTTTTTTTTTTCAATAAATGTGCAGTTTAAAAATGTTTGCTGTTTTGTGAAATTTATTTTTTTAATACTAATTTTTCTTAAACTACCTTGGTGAAATAAAACAAATAAACTTTTACTCCTAAAGGGAAATTATTTGGACTATAAAAAAATATATTTTTTTTATTCAAATATACATATTGTTTTTTTAATATTTTTGCAAGTTTTTCTTTTTTAATTTTTCAAACTTTCTAGGCCTGTTCAATTCACTGGAACATTTTTTCGTACCACTGGAGTGTAAAAACAAAAAGATCTAAAAATTTAAAAATTTAAAATTTTCTCTTATTAGAACAAATATTAATGATTTAGTTAGCCTTTGTCAAGATTTCAATGAGGGACTAATTTAAAAAAAAAAAAGATTTTTAATTTATGCAATTCTGTTTTTTTTTTTTCAACCAAGAGCGTGTCATTATTAGTTACTATCAGTCGTTTGGTGCAGCAAAAATGTTCTGCTAAGAGTAATGTCCGTAAAAAGAGGTTCCTCTGTATTTAAAAACACACATAATATTGAATAATGGTTGATAAATTGAAAGCGTAAATAGGCGTTTTTGTATGTTTACGTGCGTGGCGCAGCCTTGAACCACTCAATTGAGCATTGAAAATTGATATAAATGTTTATGATTAAATCAATAACTGACGTAGGAAAATTTATGTATGAATATACTCGTATGTTTTTGTTAAATAATATGCAATTGGGTACAGTTGGCAAAGCTCAAGGCTCTGTACACTAAATTCTTAGCAAAAGAAATCTGACTGGGTAGGTAACTAATTGAAATTTTTTTTTACAGCTTTAGAAGGCGAGAGGGGATTTTTAAATTTCTTTTACTTTGACAAAAAAAGCTTTTCCATTGGTGTGCTTACCTTAAAATAAAATTTACAGTGGAACTTCCTTATAATGAAGTCGCAGGGGACCTGAAAATCGCTTCACTATATGGAGACTTCATTATATAGAAATTCATTTTTTTCTTTTGTAATTTTATTTAAAATAATCAGTAAGTTTGGTTTGAATTACATTCTTCCATTTTTCATTTTCAACAAAAGCTTCCAGATCATTTAGACAATTCGATGCGTCATTTTTACTTCAATTTCTTAACACAACTGAACTCCTACTACAATGTACATATCTATGTATGTATTTTGATTTTGGGATTCCCCGTATTACATTTCTACCTTTCGTTTATTTCTGAGAATACGCAGTTACAAATAATTGAGTGTAACCGAAAACATATTTGAAAAAATTCACTACCTATACGGAGACAAAAAAGTATGAAGCTTGATTTTCAAGCAGTAAAATTTGTTCATTATATAGAAAACTTCACTATATAGAAATTCATTATAAGGAGACAAAAATGCACCTAAAGTAGAACCAAAAAGCTGTGTCTTCAAAATGACTTCATTATAGGGAGAGCTTCATTGTAGTGAAGTTCACTATAAAGAAGTTCCACTGTATAATAATTGCTCTAACAATGAGCACCACCTAAACCCACCTGAACTTGTTTTCATTTGTCAACTGTGGAAGTTAAGCTTCAAACTCCATTCAAGTGCAGTTCATTCAATAATTAAAAAATAATTACACAATTTTGAATAATTTCATATTTCCACTAAAAATTTCAACAAAAGATAAAACATAATTATGCTCATGTAAATGCACCAACCCATACAAGCACCTACACGCATGCGTACCGCTGCATATCTTTAAATCTACAAGGTGCGCTCTTACAACAACGACACGTGCCGCACACTGCACGTTTGACAATAAACGTATTTACTTTCTTACTTTTTCGTAACATAAAAATGTGCACAAAAACAACAACAACCAAATCATTCATAACACGCAACTGTTGAGATAAACACTTCCCGTTTCTGTTGTTCTTGTTGTTGTTGTTTGCATGCCTTCCAAGTGACCGCTTGACTCATTAGTTTGCCCATTGCGTACGTTATTGACCATCGTAAATTTTTGGATAGTAAAAAATTTGTTAAGTAAAATTTACGTTGCTGCGTATTTAGCTCACGTTTTGACGCACGCAATCGATTGTTTTTCTTTTTTTTTTTTGATTATATAATTGCTGTGCTTTTGTACTTTGCTCTAAAACTCGTTGCGCTGTATAGAAAGTGTGGAGTGAAAACAAAAATTGTTAAAAAAAAAAACCTTACCTTCCTGAGCTCGCATGTTGCATGCCACATACGCTTCTACGCACATTAAATAGGCTTGACACACGCACTTCCACTCGTTTTCCTGTGCGCTTGCTCACTTTTCAGTTTCTATTTTTTTTTTTCATTTTCGCTGCAAAAGAAAATTGCTCACGCCTTGAATTGTTAAACACTGCTATTTGGGTTTGTTTTGCTGCTTCCTACTTTTACCATTTTTCTATGGATTTTTTTTCATATTCACAGCCGATAAAGGTCAGTTCTTTGGGTGCAGGCGAGCGCACCTTTGTTTTGTATAACCACTTCCGCTGCATGGATATCTATTCATAGGCTTACTTTATTCATTTATCTAATGTATCTTTGTATTTGTGTCCGTCATTTGCTTTCAACTTGGCAACAAAGTGTATTGTCTCTTTATGCGTGTTGTTAATGACAATGTTGTCACCTTAAGTGCGCCGCATTGTGTTGCATACTAAAAATTTATATTCTTGAGGAAGTGTTTTTAGAGCAATAGCAGTAGTTTTTAAATTAATAAAGTGAAATTGTTGAGCTGTTCAAGTGAGCCTATAAAGAGTTGGTAATTCATATTCAGAATGTATTTAAGAAGAGGAGCTCATTACTTTTGTATCAATCCAATCTACAAGAAAACCGATATCGCAAATCGCACAAACTACACTGGATTGAAACTGCCTTTGTGGCTTCATATCTGATAACGTAATAATAGCAGATCTGTCAGTATTGTGCCGAACATCTCCTTTGGAGTATCTTTTCTACAGATAACAAGGAATCAATTGGAGAACACATAAGTGAGACTATCTGAAGGTTCAATCGCTCCGCCAAAGCCCTTTTACAACACTAGTAAGACCGATATTAGAGTATGGCTCAATTATTTGGAACCCTCGGTACCAAGTTCTAAGAGATCTGCCATGGGATTCCTCATACAACCTCCCACCCTATACATATCGCTTGAAACTTTTGAACCTTCCGACACTCTCCAGTCGTAGGGAACTGTTCGGAATCATTTTTATCATTAAATTATTAAACGGGTTGGTCTTTAGTCCATTTCTGCTGAGTGAAGTGAACTTTAACGTGCCTTTTCGCCCATCAAGACATTTTAAACCTCTTTTCCTGAGACAATGTAAAACTAATTTTGAACTGAATGATCCTTTCCGACGTTTATGTCATAACTATAACTCTCATTCCAGCACATTTGATATTTCTGACTCGCTTTTCAGCATTAACATATCAATACTTTCCACTTAATAGGCACATGGTTAATATTTATTTTTACTCAATATTTGCTTAGCTGATGAGTTTCTCTCTGTAGCTGAGCAGTTTTAGATCTCGACACTTAACAAATTATGCGGATGCGCCCCTCGTGTCGGTTGGGCGGAAATGGTGGGCTATCAGTTGGGAATTATTATTATAAAAAAAAAAATTTGCTTGCACCAGAAAACGAGTGTCGAATGGTACCGATCTATACCCAGTAGGCATGGGACTATTCGAACAAATACTATTTTTATTCGAGGGTACAAAAAATTCTAGTAGTATTTATTCGAATTATTCATTCGTTTATTCGATTAATAAATACTATTCGAATTTTTTGCAACGAATATTTTTTTTCGTGTATTCGAATAGTGTTTATTCGAATATTATCCAAAAAAATAACACTCCTAGTATTCAGTGAATTTTCTTCTTCATCTCTCAACTTTTGAGGAATGTTTTTATCCTAGAAAAAAAAAACAATAAAAACAACCTCTTCCAGCTACGAGTTCGTTTAAATAAGAAACTTTATACTAGGCGAGTTATTCAACTCAATAAGAAGAGAAGAGCAGTAGACCGTAAAATCTGGGTCCTTTCTCTAAATAGTTCTATTGGAAAGAAAATTTGTTAGCTTTGGAGTGAGTATGAGTCTGTAAGAAAGTTTTGAGTAGAACCAAGTCATTGTGCGAGTTCCATTCTACTCGCTTCGAATTAGTTATCTCACTTTCGATTGTAGACAATTTGGTATTCTTTATTTCGAAAGCAATTCTATACGGCAACAATTTCTAAGTAAAAATTTTAAAAAATACCAGCAAAAAAACAAATATTGAAAAGATATATGTATTTATGTATCTATTTAAAAAAATTTAGTTGAATTTAATAAAATTAAAAGTAAAAAAATAATAATTATTCGACTAAAGACCTATGTACATATGTACATATGTTCGAAACTGCGATCACACACGTGGTAGTCGAGGGTCTTTTCGATACAAAAATTGAGATAAGTAGGAGTTTTCCTTCACATGTAGCCGATACTATTATCGATGCACTTCTCTTTTGATGAAATCTCGATAGTAAATACATTTTCTTATATATTATACATTTTCATTAAAGGGATCATTACTGTCTCCCGTGACATACCTCATCAATGACAAAAGTATTACTGGATAAAATTAAAAAAATATTTCTAAAAAGATTGATCTCTATCCATGATCCCTCCATTATCATCTACAAATTTAATTCATAATGTTTTTAAAACGAAATCTAAAAAAATCCAAATTTATTTTTGATGAACGAACCCCAATCTGAGACTGGCAAGTTTTAAAAAATATAAATCCCAAGGTTTTATGAAACAGAAGCAGAAGTCAATCTTGGAGAAATATTTTTGAGCGATTTCATGTCTTGCTATATTACATGGTAATATAGGAAGTTCAGCCTTTTTCAAATTTGAAACGACTCTCCGTCAATTTTCACAAGAGACCCATTTCATTAGATTAGAACTTAATAGGCTATAAACTGCATACTCAGAAATTAATTTAAAATTCGTACTACAAATTTACAAATTTTTCAAGTTTTTTGTAATTTCGAGGAGTTTTTTTAAATTCAATTCAAACGATTTCTATTTAAGAACTGTGTATACTATTTATTTTTTTTATATGAGATTAACAGACAAAATTTAGCTGAAGGAGATTTCGTAATATATTAAAAGAACAAGTTGCTTAATTCAAGAGCAAGTCTTTGTAGAAACAGTTACATATTTTTGAAAAATGAAAAAAAATTAATAAATCAACCAAAAATCCTCCTAATTACCTTCTTCATTTGAATTTAAATATTTTTTTCTTTTGTATTTGGTTTTGATTACTAACAAATTTTCAAGTTCAACTAAACAAGTTTTTAATTAAAACTTTTTTTTATTCAATTTGAGTTAATGCTTTTGTTGCCCACCAATTAAGCTTTTAACAAATATTTAAATGTGTATATATGTAAGCGTATACTATACACCTGGTCTAATGTCGAGGTCAGTACGTCAAATGTTTGACCTGCACAACTCCATTGGGGCTACTGCTGCGGCTAAGCGTTAACAATTTAGTTAAGCGCAAAACTAAAAGGCAACTCATTAAGGTTTGTTCGCGCATACAAAGTTCATTATTGAAGCTGTCAGAGCCATCAGCTTCAGTGAGTAATGTAAATAAATGGTTTATGTGTATAAATATGTATAAAAACGAGTGGATTAGTGATGTTGCGGAAGTGCGCTAAGCGGAATTGGAGCTAGATTTTTTTTTCTCTTTCGAAAGAGGAATCAGCATCGAAACTGAAGTGAAAAGAAGCGTTCGAATTATGAAGTCAAATGTGAGGATAAAGTAAAATGAAGTAGTAACAAATATACCAAAGTACTGCGGTGAGATATCCGCTGGTATGGTGAATTGTGAAAAACTTTCGATCGAAGCTGCTGCGAAATAGGCCTGTTCAGCTGATTGACTTTTGTCAAATATTCCGATCTCGAACTTTCGGTACCATAATCAGCACTCCAATTAATTGCTAATCTTCGATGTGTCCGCATCGAAATAGAAACTCCGGCGCATCCCTCAAAGCTTAAACTACTGCAGTTCAGTAAATTCACAAAATTGATTGCAGGAAGCGACAAGCGACAAAAAAATACAATACTTTTTGATGCGGCAAAGCTCACAGAAGCAACGCAAATTAGGAAATTCAAATTTAATTTGTTTCGAAAATATTAATATGTATCTGATAAATTCATTATTCTAACAGGCACACATAATAGCCAAACATGCATTAATAATTACCAAAAAATGTTTTTAAATTTGTTAATATTTTTTCTTTTTTTGAATCAACAAAAGGGTGAGGTCTTCTCGATTTATGTTTTTTTTTTTTCAATGCATTGTTCTGCATATTTTTTATTTGTTTTTGTTGTAATTAAATTTTTGTTTAAACATTTTCGGCGAACAAGTAATTTATGTACTTTTAATTATGTTAAACTACCGAACTTATAAATTTTAAGTATGCATATAAATATTTCAAGTTTAGCGCTTTTAGAAGGACGTTTCGTGAGTAGTGTGTTAGAGATTGAATATATTAAAGATGCCGCCTTTATTAAAAATTATTCCAACAATAATCGGGTGAGACGTACCAAAATTACTCGACCTTTCTTAATAGACAAAGATCTATTATTTCGACGTAAGCCTTTCCAACCAATGCGAGCAGAAAAGTTACCTTTAAATATTGAACTTATTGAAGTTTGCAAACACTCTTCTTCATGGCCCAATTTTTGGCTAACACGATAAATATTTTAGAGTAGCGTATATAAAAGCTCATTTTTGTTTAGCTCAAGACCACAAAAGCTTCTTTTGCTCATCGATTGTTTTCGTATGTACATAAGCTGAGCTTTTTTTTATTACGAAATATAAAAGCTTTAAAAAATTTCTGCTTGTTATCAGCTGTGCAGTTAAAGAATGCAGTAAAGCGTAAATAAGAAAAAGCTCAACTCAAGCTTTGAAAGCTCATTCTTGTAGATGACTTTTAGCAAAAGTTGTGGTTAATTTTTTTTATACTTCGAATGGATTAAAAGCCACTCAAGCGCACTTACACGCAGCTGATAAGATTATTAGCTTGAGAAAAGCTTATTTTCCCGTCCACCTAAAAATCATAAAAGCTTCTTTGTCAATACATTTTTTACCTATATAACAGAAGCTTTTCAGAAGGATTGATTGCGATGTGAAAATATGGAGACCTTCTGTCTGAGATCAATTTTGTAATCAGACCTCAGAGCTTTTTTCTTTTTAAAGCTCTTTTAAACTCATTTAATTCTTCAAAAGCTCACTGTTGTAGGCAGTTTTTAGGAAAAAGTGTGGTTAATTTTTGTTAAGATTGGCAGTCTGAAAGATTTTATAGAAAATTGTTTCGCCAACAAGCTTCATAATAAGCACAAAAGCTTTTCAAACTAAGCTTTTACTCAAATTTCAATGCAAGACAGGTTTAAAAATTTTCGCAGTGCAAAATATGCATTAACATTCACAACAAATTACTGTAAGTGTTTAGATATTTACTTGTGTGCATGTGTTTGTGTGTGTGTGTAAAAGTCGTATTTGTGATTATTTAGCGAAAATTTCCATATGCCGCACATTTATAGCAAACGGAATGTGTCGTGTCGGGTGTCGCGGTCTATGCTTTTCTCGCTAATAAAAACAGCAATAACAACAAGAACCCCGTCTACAAATTAGCTGTAAATATGTTCATGTGTGGATCGTTAAACACCCGTCACTCACCGCAAACCACAGCCGCGTGAAGCGTTGCGGTTGAAGCTTCCGTTAACTGCGCTGGCCCTAACACCGCACAAGCACTGCACCAAGCGCTCGTTCTATGCTGCAAGTACTTTGTTAGCTTTTGCATCTAATGTTGTCATAAGGAGTGTAACTTTTTATGCATACACACACATGCACCCTCCCCACCCTCCACCTGCGTTGACAAACATTTTTGTGCTAACTTTGAATGTTTCGAGTGAGTGGCTGGCTGGGTGTTTCTGATTATGCTTTTTACGTTTGTTTTGGTTTTGTTGGCCATTTAAGTGTAGACGACGCCTGTGTGTTTGCATAAATGCGTATTTAAGCGCGACACTAACAACACTTACTATTTGTTTGGTGGGTACTAGGTATGCTGATTTCAATGATGCCACATGACTCATATTGTAAAGAGTGATGCCACAATGTTAATATTAATGTTTGAAATTTTGTTGTAATAACCAGTAGTCAATTTCACTAAATTTTTTTTTACTATATTTTTACTAACATTGCGAAAAAAAATTTTTTTTTTCATTAAAATCGATGGCCTCCATTCGATTACTTTTATCGATTATTGCGAAATCTAGTTATTTATTTCCACATATACAGATATTAAAGAAATTTTTAAAAAGAGGTACTGTTATTGAGCCATAAGAAATCATAGCATTAATTTTTAGAATTTTTGTCTGTCTGTTTGTATGCTTGAACGCGCATCACACAAAATCTGCTGAGTCGAATTGAATGCAAATTAGGCATTACATTACCAGAGATCTAACTAAAAATATAGGCAATTCCTTATTTCGATAACTTAACCCGTCTCTAAGTTATCGATAAATATGTGTACCATGGTGACCCAAAAATTTTTTAAACAATATGGGTATCAAACGAAATGTGCTAGTGAGGGCTGCAACAAGCAATGTTACTTAGTTTCATATCTCAACTGGTTTGAGAGATATAATGTTTAAACTCAGATTCAGTTTATTATAAGTACGAAAGCGCTATAGGGTATATAATGCGCGCCGCAACGACACGAACTTTTCTTGCTGCTTTATGCAACACTTTACTGCTGAAAACTTATTGTTGTTGTTTTTGTGCAATTTGTTGTTGCTGTCGCTCTTATCATTGTCGCCATTGTTTTTATTGTTGTTATGTAGCCAACGACGCGACGCTGACCTGCCCTACTGTTGCTGACATATTTGTTGTCTTGTTTTATGTTGCACAATGGTGTTGTATGTACATATGTATCTTGCCCCCAAACCGCAAATGCAACATTGTGGTTAGTGTTGTTGCATTTCCTTAAGTTTACAAGCACTTACATATATTTCTTGTTGCATGTGTATGTGTGTGTCGTAAGTTCAATGCAGTTCAGTTGACGACAATTCAAGTGGAACACTTTGGGTTGGGTCTTGACGATATGCAATCAAGCTTTATTACTTCATTTTGCATATGCGTGTGTGTATGTGTGTGTGTAAATGTAGTGGTGCTTTCTCCACACCCAGACATTCATTTGCTTGTATATAGTTGTAAATGGGTCATCAACATAAAAATGTCAAATTCATTCATTCATCAACTGAACCATTCGTTTACTCACTCACTCACTCATCCTAAAATGGTACTACCCCTCCTTCTTCATCACTGCCGCTACGGTTCGCTTTCAAATTGCTTTTGGCGCTATATTGCTATGTCAAAGGTCAAAAGCAGCTTTTGTACTCTCGATTATTTTCACCTTTTATACGTCGTGCTGGGTTTATTTTTAGCATTTTTTGTTTACTCAATCCAAACGCACTCAAAAATAAAAAGGAAAAAATTACAACAACAAAAACCATTTAACTACTACCACGAGTCGTTGACCCAAATAAGTAACTTTTGATTTTTTTTTTTTTTTTTTGTGTCAACATCACCTACATTGCGGTCCCTGTGAGCCTTTAAATATGCTACAAAAGTAAACCGCAAAGTTGAAATTGCTAGTAACTGGCGCAGCGTACATACTTTGGTACATTCATATTTTCATTTATCGATGCTGTTATTGCCACTGCAGTCTGTATAAAATGTAAGCAAGACAAAGAGGAATGGTAAAAAACTTAAAACAAAAAATGAAAAATTGAAAAAAAGGAAATAAAAATTAAGCGCACAAAAACAAATATTAATAAAAGGAAACCCATATCGACCCGCTTTTAGAAAGTTGTCCTTTTGTCAAGAACTTTAAATGGTACTTTCGCTAACTTTAAGAACTTTTCAAAAGCAGTTCTGTAGCAAAGTTACCAAATTGAAAGTAAAAGTTTAAAGCTTTTGATTAAAGTTAAATTGTGCATTAAATTGGTTTGCTAGCAATCGTATGATTGGATTATTGGTAAATTGGCAGCAGCTTTAGTTAGTGTAACCATTTCAATTGTCGCTGCACATAAAAGTTATTGATCAGTGAAAATAAAACAAATTTTTAGTTTGGTAAAGCTTTAAAGCTTTTAGCAACTGAGATTAAATGCGCGTAGCTTATATGTTATGAGCTCTGGATTAGCGTATTTTGTATTGAATAGGGCAGCTACTCAACTCTTTTTGATGAGCATTCACCGGCCAGAAACCGTCGAAGCAACAGCAATAGCATAAAAAAAAACTTTTTTTCACACCTAAAAGTATGCAATTTTTTTATCAAATCGCTTATTCTAAGACAAGCTGATTCTGGAATGAACTACTAAATAGAATAGAAAATGAAAAGTGATATTGAGAATATCTTTTAAATAAACTAGTTCCTAAAAAGCTCTCTTAATTTTTCTCACTACAGACACCAAATAAAATATTATTTTTTTAGATAAGCTTTTGTAGTTTTCCAAATGTAATATTTTGACAGAGTTTCATTTCAAAGATTTAAAAAAAAAATATTAGCTCAAAATTTAGTATTTTTCTCTATAAAGCTCTATAACTATAAGACTTCAAAATTTTCTCAAAAACTTCAAGCTAAAAAAAAACTAAAAGAAATAACAACATTTTGGTAGCAAAAAAAAAAACAAAAAATTTTTGTAAAACTGATAGATCAAAGTAAATAAATAAAAAAAAATTTATGAAGATCTGTAAAATAAATTATTTTGCTTAATTCAAAATACAAATTTTTTCTAAAAAGCTCTTGAAATTTTTTCAGCACAGATTCCGAGCAAAAAGGTAACTTTCCGAATGCCTTTGAAACAAAAAAAAATTTTGTAATTTCTTTTTATAGCCAAAAAGCTCTTTCTTCCAATAAACTTCCGAAAGCTTTTCGAACGAAATAAGAAGACGCGTTAAACTTTCACAATTTTTCATAACACAAATAGCATTCAAGGAATACCTTTAAAATCAATTTACGTATTGATTTTTAAATCAATTAATTTAAAATATTTTCCTTTCAAACACTCTTTAACAATAAGCTTTTGAATTTTTTCTAAACCGATGAATTTCAAAAAAACAAAAATTTAAAGTATCGTTCAAACTAATTAATGCAATTAATTAATCAATTAAATATTAACTTCAAAAATTAAATTAATTAAAATTCTTAAACAATAAGCTTTTAAGTTTTTTTCAACTGATAAATTCCAAAAAAAAAAAAAGAATATACATACATATTTTAAAATATCGTTTAAACTAATTTATTTGTTTGATTTTAAATTTTGTTTTTATTTTTTCTAAAAAGCTCTATCTACCAATATAGCTTTTTGAGCTTTTCGAAAAAAAAAATAAAATAAAGTTTTCATCATTTTCCATATCATACCTAAATTTCAAAAAAAAAAAAACATTTTTATTTTATAAATACCTTTCAAATCAATTAATGTATTTAATTTCAAATTTCCTCTTATTTCCAGATAAGAATTTCTACAAGCTATGCAATTGATCAACACAAACACATGTCAAGCACGAAAGCACACTTGAAAAAGCAAAGTTAAATATGCATGTTGGCAGTTGTGGTCACAAATGCAACAAAAATAAGTGCTACAAAAACAACAAAAAATTTAATGCAATAAAATTGGTAATAAAAAGAGCAATAACAACAAAATCGGTAACATTAAAAAAACAGAACAACAAGCAAACGTCCCTTGATAAACGCAGCTGCGGTACTTCATTGCTAGCCAAACACGCAAAGCTCACCGCCAAGTAGCAATAAAACAAAAATAATAAAAACTATTTTAACCAATCAAATTAACTGTAATTAAAATATTTATATACTGTGAATACTAAAGGTGTGCAAACATTTAAATGTGTAATTGCTGAGAGCACCAACAAAGTGCAGATAAAAAAGGTACGTGGCGTATGGAAATATTTGAAAGAAAAATTTATAAAAATTAAATATAAATTTTTTTATTTAAAAAGCGAATAAAGTTGCATAAAATATTTACTTTGTTGCTAGTTAATAATAAAAGTAAACTCTGTGCTTTCATGGGGAATTCCACGTTGGAAGAATTAATTCTTTCTAACTAGAAGATAAGTTTTTAAAACAGGCATAGAGAATTGTTTTACAACATTTTTTCAGTTCCCTGAATTGCAAATATTTTTCATAAATTTAAAATTTTTTTTTTTTTTTAATTATTTTTTGCAAAAATTTTTTTTTAAATTAATTGTTTAAGGCTATACACTTTTTCACACTTATTTAAGGGTATTAGAGTTAATTTTCGTGCTCGAATTTATTTCCCAAGGAATACATTTTGCGTGGAATGCCCCATATGATTTTTATGTGCTTTTTTTTTTTGTTTGTAAATCATATACACATAGTTCCTTTATGAATTATTGATTTGGCTATAAACGCTTTTAATTGTGCCCAACTCGTAGAATGCGGTCGCACACATTTAGGGAAATTAATGCGGTAAAAACATGCGACAGCTGCAACGACCACGCACACTTAAAAACTGATTTTTTCTTGGTTTCATTTTTTTTTTCATGTTTCATGTGTTAATAAATGTTTTATGCGTTGAAAAGTATGATAGGTAGTTGTGTTATTTTTTTGTTTTTTTTTTTTTTTTTTTGGTATTTCGTTTAATGATTTTATAATAGAGTCTATGATTTGATTAAATGCATGCGTGGTTTTTACTTTCAAATAAAAATTCGTTTGTAGATTTTTCACTAATTAATTACTTTCGAAAATGTGAAGCATTTTGTTCTAGCGCACGCTCCCTGAGGTAGGTGAGTCTAAAGATAAACATACATATGTCGGTACAAATTATTATTGATTCGCTTTTTCAACGCAGTACAGCTGTTTACATCAAAAAAAAAAAGAAGAAATTAGTCAAAAATATTAAATTATACATTCCAGCTGTTTCAATCAAATACTCACTCTGTTCATATTAAATTCCCTCATGCTCATACTAGCGTCTCATTACTCTAATTAGTTAATTAAGTTTTGCTCTGAAAGTAGAAAAATGCATCATAAAAAATATTTAATTCTCTGCTTTTCTTCATTTCATACTCCGTTGAGCTTCTTAAACGTATAAAAACAGAAATTCTCCAAGCAAATAAAAATACTGCAAACACTATACACATACATATGTACATACATAAGTACATATACATATACCCTCATGTGAGTTATATTAAATTTATGAGCGCGTGAAATTTTTGTCTCGAAAGCATAAAATTTTAATTTTAATTTATTGTCGACTCGGCTAGCAAATGAAGACCAATTATAAGTTTCAAAAAGCAGAGGCGTCTGCGGCAACGTGCTTATTGGGTTAGTAGCAAGCAATGTATGACAATTTTTCTCCATAGGTGTGTTCTTTAAACATTCGGAAATAAACCGAAAGCGCCCAATTTTTAATTTATTGGTATTAAAATTTTTAAATCTGATTTTTCTAGTAAGTTTAGACATCGTAGAAAAAGCGCTAGCGAGCTCGTTGGAAGTCTTAAATGTCTTCAGTGGTATAATGAGCAAGAAATAAGCTCTCACTCAAGAATCACTCTGATGTTGTTTTTGTTGTAACGACAAAAATTGGTCTCTCGAGTATTTTAGGTGCATGAAGGGGATGGAAAAATTAAAAGTGGTTGAATGAGTAACGTCAAGTAGGGAAGTGGATAGATAAAAAATTATTCCTTTAATCGATAATTTTTTATCGTAAATTTTTGTTTATCGATTTAAAGTTAATTTTTTGTATCAATGATAGAATTACATATATGCAAAAACCAATTATTTTATTAATCAATTTACATATCTATCTTTTATAAATTATATCGAGTATTTAATAATCGATTTTTTCGATAACCGCCGCTAAAGTCTTCTTACGATCATATATTCGTTTTGCTAGAGAGATTTATAAGAAAGAGAGATTTATAAAGAAATTAGCTTTGGATATTTTTTATTCGTCATTTCGATATCAGAAAAAATTTTGTCTGCTCGCTTAAAATGTTTTAAATCAAAAAACAACAACAAAATAAGCCAGCTGAAAAAACTACAAACACTCACAATTTTTGTTGCTATCTTGCAAGCGACTAGTTTACATTTCATGATCATAGAACCTTCGATAAATTCGCTTTTGTTATTCAAAAAATATTTCAAATTTTCAAAAAAAAAAAAATATTTGTTTACTATTTTATTTATAAGTCGCTTAATGCTTACGAATAAAAAATGGTGATTGTTCACAGGTTAGCTAGTAGATATTTTTATGCAGAAATATTTAACTCAAGGTGATGGTTTTTGAGTTTCGTGCACTTTTGCAACTCATAATTGTTAACGAACAATTTTGTGTACAATCTCGGGCGATCTTGGGTTACCAAAGGAACATTGTTCATATAGGGGACTACAAACGAACAAACCTATTTAAATACATATGTATGTACGTAATTAAAGTAGCGCAGAAAATAACCACAACATAAAGTATCCGAATTATTATGAAGCAAATGAATGAATCGCGCTCGCATCTGTTGTTGCATCCACATCACCGCATCCACATCGTACTGCCAATGTACGATAAGCAAAAACATACTCGTATGCATGTACAATTTATGTATACATATACTAGCTTGTGCTTGCAACATGACTGCAACTATGCAATTGGTGTTTGGGTTTGGCGACAGACCGGTTGACTACCGTAGCGCATACGCTTGACAATTGCGTGACAATTATAATTTCTCTGGACGCAGAGTCGACGCCGTGTCAATGTTGCAAAGTGTTGGCTGTTTGGCTTTCGATAACTTGCCACATGCATACATAAATTAATAACTCGATGTATACATTCATGGATGAAGTGAATATTTAACATATATTTCATACATATATACATATTTATGTTTGTATGTCACTTGTTTGCATGCCCATGTTGAACCACGAAAGCTATATTTCACTTGGCTTTCATTTCGTCACGCGTTCAAAATGTTCACTGTTGCATGCACTTAACAATTAAATGAGCATTCTACATGCATACATCCATATGTACGAGTATGTGTGTGTGTGTGTTGCACGAGCTTTGTCAATAATTGTACCAGTTAAGCAAAGCACACACACAAAGCGTGTATGTAAGGCAGTGGATGCAGTGAAGTGAGCGCCACCATCTCCACCATCGCCAGCTCATTGCAGTTAAATGCAGCATTTCGAAGAATAATTTTTTAGTTGTAGTGCCACAGCATTTAATTGCATGACAAAGGGCGCAGCTTTAACAATATAACCTCTTGTCGTCTTTCTTCCACTTCGCAGTAATTAGCGCAAGCTTGTGTATTTAATAAATTATATTTATTATGAGGCGAAATGATGCTGTGATACAACCTCACTTGTTAGTAATTTTTGAATCGAAAATTGTTTGTTTTTAAAAAGCTTCTTTTGCAGGGAGCTTTTATTCGAAAATCTTCGAGTAGAAAGAAAATAATATTTGATGCTGTGATACTACCTCACTTGTTAGTAATTCTTGGGAGGAAAGAAAAAAGATTTAAGAAAAAAATCTGC
The DNA here is from genome assembly GCA_951509765.1 of Sphenella marginata. NCBI lineage: Eukaryota > Metazoa > Arthropoda > Insecta > Diptera > Tephritidae > Sphenella > Sphenella marginata. Next base: position 64,981,171 of record OX608082.1, read on the forward strand.
CTTAAAAGTTCTCTTTTGCCCTTTTTTCTTACAATTTTTTTTTCGTAAGAGCTTTTTCCATTTTTGTATATTTTTATTCCTATTCATCCAAATTATTGAAAGCTCTGACATTGACCTTGTTTATACTTGTGAACCATTAAATAAGTTTAAATTTTGTTTTTTCAATCATTCCTTATGGTATGATTTCTTTGAGTGTTCCCTTTTCTGAATTTTATGGCAGCTTCTTCCTCTTATTTGGCTCTCACAATATTTGTCAACAAAACTTTTTACTCCAAAAGCTCGTTCCCCTAAAGCTTGTTTGCATCAAACATCCATTTCCATTTTCTTCCACGAGCTTTTCCCCAACATGCTTCCATCTTCCATACTTTGTTCTGCGAGCTTTCTTTCTGCATTTGGGAGCTTAAGTTCTCAGTGCTTATTCTTCCTTTTGCAAATTGTAGAAACCCTCTCAAGTTTTTTTTTTTTTCAGAACTATTTTCTCAGTATCTTGACAGCTTTTACTCAACAAGCTTTACCCCAAAAAGCTTTTATCATGAACATTTTTAAGCTTTTTCTTAGTAAGATTTCTACTGAAAGCGATTATGTGTGTTCTCAATTATTTAATATCTCTTTCCTTCTGTTTTTCAAAAGAGCTTTTTAATTAAAAGCTTCTTTCGTATATTCTTCCGATCGGCTTGTAAGACTTTAATGCGTATTTTAAGCTTTCCCACTCTAATGGGATATAGTGCAAATTTCAGAAGTTTATTCATTCATTTAAATAATCAAAATTTAAAAATTTAACAACACTGTTTTTGGACTAGTTATAACTTAAAGATTTTTTCGAAAAACTGTTTTTGGACTAGTTTTAACTTAAAGCTTTTTTCGAAAAGCTTTTACTTCAAAATTTATATTTCAAAGATTCCCATATACTACTCCTCAGGATCTCTGTTTTTAAACAAATTGCACACAAACAAAGGATTCAAAAGAGCTTTAAAAAAAATTTTGCTCTAAAAGGAAATACCAGAGCGCCCTCTATTGACTACTAGTACAGTCTATGTGCTTTTCTCTATTTGTGAAAGTTTTGGATTTCTAAAAAAATTTATGTACATACATATGTACCACTTCCTGTTTTTCTATGAATTCGTTACAAAAGATTGAGCCTCTATTTCCGTCTGACTTCTGTAAAAAAAAATGAACAACAAAAGCTTTCACAACTCGCACAAAAACAAATTCAAAAGAAAAGTTTATTATTTTTGCAATTTTATTTCTTGTCAAATAATATTTTGCAAGAATTGTTTAAGTTAGACGCCAACATACGACCTTGAATTGGAAACTAAGTTATGAATTAGTTTCCGAACAACAACAACAAAATAACATAAAAATATTGAATTAGCAAAAACTTTTTTCTTTGGCATTGTTTTAAATGGAAATCGCTTAAGTGAAGAGCAATAGTGCTGTAAGTGTGCTCTCGATGCCAAAACAGCGTGGAAACAGAAAACAAGGACATGAAAAATTCATAAGAAGAAATAACTACGTCAAGGTGATCTAGTGACCTTTAAAAGTTTTCGCATACTGAGTAATGGCATGTTGACAAATATGGAAATGACTGGAGTGGGAATAGAAAAGCTTTTAGCGTAAAAATATTTTTGAGAACTTTTTAAATTTTAGAAAAGAATGTACTTGAGTTGTTAACACTGGGGGTGGTGAGGCCTTGTTACTATGGTTTGTTATTGTATAGAGGAATTGATATAGATAAAGGTTTCCTAGGTCTGGTGGTGCTTAAGAGGATGGACATTGAAGAAACTTTAACTAAAGAAAGAATTATGTTAGAGGTCTCACTAAGATTCACTAATACTAAATCTTCTTACCAAAAAAATTGCTAACCCGATTGAGAAAATGAGGTATCTTAGTATAAATAACTTCGAAGACGTATTCACATAAAATACAACTTCAAAGTGTAGTGCCGGAAACTATAAATATTTAACTTACAAGTTATATTTACTACAAAGTATAAAATGTCGAATGCTGTCACTTACAAGCTTTGAAAACTTTCTCAACACCTTTATTGCTACTAAAAATCGAAATAATTTTAAAGTTACAATTACTGGTAGAAACTACTTCGCAGCGTGTACGGCTTTATCAACTAAGGTGAGGAAGCCCGGAAGCTGCAATAAATAACTTTGAAGTCGCAATCACGAAAAGTCACAAGTTCAAAACAGAATTCACGACAGTAGCAGAAACCATTAATATTTGACTTACAAGTTATATTTACTATAAAGTATCGATGACTTTTGAAAACGGTTAAAGTTGATTTACTAGTAAACACGACTTTGTGAATACCGAAAGGGTACTTGGAATCTAAATAACTTCAAAGTAACCATTACTGGTGAATTTCTCAAAGAAAGTTATTTATTCATCAAAGTAAAGAAATTAGTGGCAGTTACGTAGTCGTTACTGTATTGCTGGGAACTGTTATTTAAGTTAAAGCTAAAGACTTCCCTATCAACACATTCTGCTACTCATATTTTTCTCAAAATGTCCACTACAACTACAAGCAACCGTGCGAGCATGAAAAAGTGCATGAAATTTGTGGCTAACCATTAGATGATTCAGTTGATCTAATAAATACCAACGTTCCTGTATGAGTACTTTATGTATTTGGCAGTTATCTCTAACTGGAATTTCCACATTTATTTACACACACATTTCGTATGACTTTAGGAGAGCACTTTATGGAATTTTATAGCTTTTATTTGCTGCTTTTTGCTTCTTTTGTTCAGTTTTAAGAGCAATTTTTAGTAGCGCCGCTTCTGTTAATATGCCCATTGGCGCTTTAGTGTCCAATGACTTTGGTCATTAGTCTGATAGACAGTAGAGTTTTCTTTGTTTGTTTAACTGGTGTTTTTTTTCTTGTTTGTTTTTTTTTTTTTGTTTTTCTTTTTCCTTGTTTTTTTTTTTTTTTGGTATGGGAGACTGCTGCACTTGAAGTTCTTTGAATTTAGAAGTTAATGACTCAGTTCGGGTTGCCATTGTGTTTTTATCTTCCAAGTATACTTCGCATGTTAGAACAGCACAACATTGCATTGTGAGTTGGCATTTGTCAAAGGTCAAAAAAAATGTTTAAAAAAATCCTTCTTTTCATATATAAAAAATTCTCCAATAAGCAATAATGAAGTGCAGTCCTAATATGAACTCCCCCACTGAAAGCCTGGTCCGCTTAGTGCCCTTTTTCGTGGGGTAATCTCAAATTTATTTTAATAGTAACTTTAAGGTTTGAGTTGAATTCAATTTTTTCTTGCGTCGACAAACTGACCATGAAAGTTTTGAGCTAATAAAACTTACTCAAATGAAAAAGCTGGGCACATAAAATAATATTTTAAATATTTTCTAACTGTCTGGAAACTTCAAACCGATTTATCACATTTATTGGTTGTTTAAAGATGTTAATGTTTTTAGCAAGCGCTTGGGTGGGGTCTGCCAATATTTGAGTTACAATATAAAAAATATTTGCAAGAGATATGGATGCTATATTTTATATTAGACCTTCACCAATACATGGGTGAAAACGTTGTTCAATTCCATGAAGAACTATATTGCTGATGTGATTACAAACAAACCGACAAATAGACAAAAATTGGTTGTAGCGTTACTTTGATACAGCGAGTAGTTGGTATACAGACTAACTTATTGTTATAGGCGGATCGGTATGCTTCACATTGACTCGTCGGTCTCTTGCCTAAAATTTAGTTAACGAGCAAAGAGTTGCGAGAAGAGAAGAGAAAGCGAGTAATACTCACTGTGTGCGTACAAGAGAAAATTTTCTTGTAAATGTACATACATATGTATATATTTCCTTAAGTACTCGTATATGCACATACATACATATATATAAAGCTAAATGATTGCCAAGTGTTCGAATTCTTTAAGAAATTTTCCCTCACACCCACCTACTTAAGCATTTCAAAAGTACGAAGATCCGCTTGTCTGCTTCCTAAAATGCTTATGACCTTGTCTGTTGTGTGCTAATATGTATACGAGTATATGTATGTGTATATATACCAGTTCATACCACATCACATACAAAGACCACTTTTGTTGCATGCCACCATTGTTAAAGCAAATAAAATGAGAAATATATTACATATTTTGGCACAGCCAGAAGCTGGCGCAAAGTTGAAAAGTGTCTGCGTTGTTGGCAGCTTAAATTTATGACAACTTTGAAAATTTTTATTTGCACGCTAATAAGTGTAAACACATACATATATAGATACCCTGTAGGAAATAATTTGAGCTCTCAATGCAATGGCACTCGACACCAGTGACGACAGCGGAAGACTTCTCAATCATTCCAGATGAAAGAAGCAACTCCAACTCGAGCTCGATACGATGACTAGTCGATCTCTCCCTTTCAACAATATTTTTAAAGAAGCTCCTATCAGGTAACCTCTCGGCTGCAGGTGGCCCCAAAGTATTTCTGCCATGAAAAGCTCTTCAAAAATTCACTAGAAATGCAGTTCGACTTAATATTTTCCATTGGCGCTCTAATTCTTAGCCCGCTTCTTACTTGCGCTTTTCCTGCAGGGTATTCACAGTTTTTATTACTTCGTCATGCTTACGTGAGTGTATGTGCGCCTTGGTCTGTCAACAAGTTTTAGTACGCCAAGCGCATTCTTGTGGTCGACTTTACAAAAACCGAAGACAAGAACTTTTTTCAACGTTTGCAGGCCTTGAAAAATGTGGTACCCCGCAATACGATTTGTATGTACAGTAGTTGGCAAAATATTGGCCAAACGAGACAACTTCTCATTAAAGGGTTTTCATCGAGCTCCAATAATGAGATGAAAGAAGACTCGAGTTTTTATTGACTTTTCTTGGACCACCAAATACTCCACGAAGCATTTGATTTTTTATAATTTTTTTTTTTTTTTAAATGTTTATAGGCACTTAATAGTTAGCCACCAGTATTACAAATTGAAAGTAAATAAAAAAAAACAAATTGGCACTACTCCAATATGTTTACCAACTAGCTTAATTAGAATTTCAAAGATAAATGACTTTCCTAGAGAAAATGTGCAACCAAAAAATGGTCCCACAAACAAGGACCTACAAGCAAACATACCCGGTATACAATTAAGTAAGCCATGTGTGCTGCATATTTACAAGTAAGACGTTTTTCACGAAAATCTTAGGAAAGTTGCGAATTCTAAAAACGAAAAGAAATCCCATATTACTAAATGAGTATATTTTAAAGTAAGAATCTATGGCAGACACACTGACGCTGTTGCACGAAAACCCTCAAATGAAAAACCGCAGCAGAACTTTTTTACGCAAAAAGAAAAGAAATACAAGCGTACTCGTAGTAGAAATGTGCAGAAAATTCAAAAACAAAACTTCTTTTTATTAACACATTATCGCAGATACTTGGCTAGTGCCAAGACTTTTTTTCGATTTTTAAAACTGAAAAGGAAACTAGACACTTGCTTATGATTTCTTCAAAGAAAATTTTCACTAGAAATGTGTCTCTCGTGGGAAAAATAAACCAGCAAAAAATTACGAAACAAAAAGCAAATGTGAAGAAAAATCTGGAAAATAAACCAACAATCGTTGCAAGCGTGAAGGTGAAAGAAATTGAGAAAACTAAAAAAAAGTACGCATTACAAATGCTCAGAAGCATCAAGATTTTAAAATTGTGTAGTAAATTTAGTGCACTCGAAAATATAGTGCCTCACAGAGTACCACAGTGGGAGAAAATAAGATAAATAAAATAAAATAAAATAAAATAAAATAAAATAAAATAAAATAAAATAAAATAAAACAAAATAAAATAAAATAAAATAAAATAAAATAAAATAAAATAAAATAAAATAAAATAAAATAAAATAAAATAAAATAAAATAAAATAAAATAAAATAAAATAAAATAAAATAAAATAAAATAAAATAAAATAAAATAAAATAAAATAAAATAAAATAAAATAAAATAAAATAAAATAAAATAAAATAAAATAAAATAAAATAAAATAAAATAAAATAAAAAAAAAAAAAAATAAAATAAAATAAAATAAAACGAAATAAAATGAAATGACATGAAATAAAATAATTAAATTAAATTAAATTAAATTAAATTAAATTAAATTAAATTAAATTAAATTAAATTAAACTAAATTAAATTAAATTAAATTAAATTAAATTAAATTAAATTAAATTAAATTAAATTAAATTAAATTAAATTAAATTAAATTAAATTAAATTAAATTAAATTAAATTAAATTAAATTAAATTAAATTAAATTAAATTAAATTAAATTAAATTAAATTAAATTAAATTAAATTAAATTAAATTAAATTAAATTAAATTAAATTAAATTAAATTAAATTAAATTAAATTAAATTAAATTAAATTAAACTAAATTAAATTAAATTAAATTAAATTAAATTAAATTAAATTAAATTAAATTAAATTAAATTAAATTAAATTAAATTAAATTAAATTAAATAAAATTAAATTAAATTAAATAAATTTAAAAAAATGAAATTAAATTAAATTAAATAAATTTAAAAAAAAATAAAATTAAACAAAAAAAAAATAAAATAAAAAAAAATAAAACAAAATGAAATAAAACAAAAAATTAGTCTAAAAATGATTTGAGCGACATTTCGTTGCAACTAAAATGTATTTTGCGATTTTTTAATTTTGTGTTTAAATGTCTTTTGAACATTTTTTTTCAAATGCGATTTCTACTGCATCACACAGTCAGCTAAAATGCTTTCAACACTTTTAATGCATTTCCGTATGCATTTCGTTTATGTCGCTAATGTTGCAGCCGCCATCATATGTAGGGCCCTCACCACAATCCGCACCCAACACAGCACCAGCGGCAAACATTTTTTTTTTTTTTTTCAATTTTTTAAGGTATTGCGCCGTTTGGTGTTGAATTGAACATGAAAAGAAATGTGCTTTTAAACACCGCCATCATGTTGTCGTTGGGATGCTATGCAAAAACTATACACACACACACACACATATAAATATAAAAAAAAAATTGTAAAGACTGCATATTTATGCAAGAAAAACTGCATAACTCACTAGGCAAGCGCGGAGATCATTTTCAATGCAGAGCAAAGCACAAACAATTTATGCAAGCCATACAAACACACACACATACATATGTATGTATATTGCACGAGCAGAGCTATGCGCCATTTAGGCTTGCAAAAATGTATTAAAGTACAAAAATACAGGGTGTACCCTTATTAACTGGAGAACCGAGTGTTTATTCGCTATCCTGATTTCAGTTTTCACTATAGTCAAGTGTGGTTTTTTATTTTATTTTGTAGTAAAATTCATCAAATCATCCGATTGGTCCTGAATGGATCACTATTTGGCAAATTCCGGCGCCCCCCATAAATTCAGACAGAAAAAATTCAGCAATTAAATTTTTCGAAACATTTTTTCAGAAATCATTTTTCAGAAACCAAAAGTCAGAGGGAAATATTCAGAAAACTTTTTTCAGAAACCAAAAATTCAAAATCAAAAATTCGAAAACACATTTACGGCCATGCATTAACCCACTCGTTATCGACATTTTTATTTTTATAGCGATACTATGAATGATTTTTTGGATAGGTTTGAATGGGTTGTGCTGCGCTTAATTGATAAATATTTAAAATTATAAGCCATGAGTGGCCATAAGTTAACCCATTGACGACCTCAATTTTCTTTTGACTCTGAAATCAAATTTTTTCACATCAAAATAGTTTTACATAGGCTAAAGTAGTTGATTTTAAGCGTTTTAACCCTTTAAACGCCATGCCTTAACCCATTGGTGACCAAATTTTTATTTTTATAATTTCTAAATAAATTTATTTGCCGGTACATATGTTTAGCGTTAGAACACAAGTAATTATGCATTAACCCTTTGGTGACCAATTTTTTTTTCTTTAGAATTCAAAATCAAATTCATTAAATAGGAGTTGCTATAAATATTTGTAAGCTTCTTTGGCAAAGTAGCCTATCTAAACATTCTGAAAGTAAAAATTCAGAAAGTGAAATTCAGATCTAAAAATTCAGAAAGTAATGAGACGGCAGAAAGAAATTGAATTTTGCTCAAAGTTTGGTTTTTTTCTGCCGTCTCTCTCTGAATTTTTAGATCTGAATTTCCTTTCTGAATTTTTAGTTTCTGAATTTTGACTCTCTGAAAAAATGTGTTTCTGAATTTTTGTTTTCTGAATTTATGGGGGAAACCGGCAATTCATGTACGTAAAAGGTTCTAACGAAACTTTCAAATACACTTTTGTTACACCCTGTGCGCGAAATGTGTTGAGCCCAGACAAGAAGTGTTAGTTCATCCGTCAGTTTGTAGGCGCATGCATATTTACCACTTGGTAGCGAGAGCCCATTTTCGCAAGACATCAGTTAAGTGCGGCTGAAATTTATGCACGGAATGCAACACTAGTTCAACAACAACAACAAAAGTAGCAACAACAAGGGAAATTGTTGAGTCCAGAAAAAAGTAGCAACAGCAACAAAAATGAAACCATGAAAAGGCACTAACTTGAAGTCACAACGTTCGCTATTTCGATGCTTGGAGGATCTGTACAGGAGGCGCAACATAATAGTTGTTTATAGATATGTTGACGAATGTACATATGTATGTGTGTGTGTTTATAAGCATTTAAATGTATGTAAGTCATATTTTTGCTACGTCTAGCAGCATTGTTTGTGCGCTTCATAGGGCTGATAACGAGGTTGTTGCTGTTGTAGTTAATGTGTGTGTGTAGCTGTGTTGTTGGTGACGCTTGGTTGCCGGTTGTTGGTGGCTTGCGGCTTACGGCAGCCAGCCTGCGGACAGACGATGTGGTTGTGCCGTTTATATGGTGAACATATCTGCTATTTTCCAGGCACTTTTCACTTTTGTTTTAATTTTTTTTTTTTGGTGGCTCATTTTTTTTTTTTTTTATTTAAAGTTTTTTTATACCCAGTTGCAGCGATGCGGTGTTATGGAGAATCGAGACCGACTTAGTCTTTTATGTAATGAAATTATCAAGAAGAAATGTGTTGAGCCTTGGTCGTCTCAGAGATGTAAAAGATTGCATTCGTTTGCGAATAATTATTCATTTGATTTATCGTAAAAAGATTGCAGTAATTTTTTGAATTCTTTGACTGGTACTTCAAAAATGAAATCACCATTCAGACTTCATTCTGCGACTTCAAATTCTTTTTTTTCATTAATTTTTTGGTTATTTATGTATTGCATTCATTGAATAAAAAGTCTCACTGAAGTCAATTGAAGTCAGTTGGAGTCAATTTACCTGTGGCATACGATACATGATCGTAAACTATTTTTGTTGCAAATATTTAGTGACTTCACTCAAAAAATGAAGTCAGTAAGTGACTTCTCTAAATGACTTCGAAGTCGTGACTTCAAAGAGACTTCAGACTTCATTTTTTCATTCTTTAGTCAAAAAGCAAGTCAATGAGTGCATTCGAAATTTGGAGTCATTGAATAAGGCTTCAACTGATTGCATGCACATATGAGTGCATTCTTTTAGCGCCCTGGGTCATTTACTCTGTGGTCTTCGGGCAATCTCTCAAGCCTGCGTGGCATCCTTCTTCGAAGTTTCAGGCGTTGTAGATTTCGATTTGGGTTTAAGCTAGATTTCTTAGACAGCTAAAAACGGGTGGAAGTTCAGTGCGCCTGCAACAGTTAGTTATGGAGTTTTATCTTGAATCCTATATAGTAGACAGAAAACCACCTTATATTGGATATGGTACGAAGTCTTACTTCCTTACTTCCTTTTTTGTTATGGAACAATTTTTCCAACAAACGAAAGTTTGCAAAGAGCAAAGTTATAAGAAAATGAAAAGAAAAATATTATTCTGAATGTGGGTAAGCAAGCACATACATATGTATCTACATATATACATACATACATATGACTTCCATGCAATTTGTTTTCTCATGTGTGCCGCTTTGTATGGAGTGTTCCAAAAGCCTGGGAGCACTGTTATGAGACGAAGGCTTTAGTGCTGTTGCGATGCAGTTATGTTTGGAACTTCGAAAAAGAAAGCCATACCTCGACCGAATACTTCTTGTGCAATTTTGGAATATTTATTTTGCGAAAACCAACACATCGACCGTTGTTTGGAATATTTCCAATCACTTTGAAAAAATTTATTTTAAGCATATTTTTGTTTTTACATTCCACGGAAACGGAACTTTAATTTTTTCGATTATGAAAATTCTAAAATTTCAAATTCGAAATTTTTTTCAGAATACTTTTGTTCATACATACATATATCTAAGAACCCCTTTTGAATGCTTTCTAGTCGAGTTAAAGAAATAAAAAAAAAAAATTTAAAAAATTCAAAAATTCATATTAAAAAAAGCGCTGGTCTGAAAATTTCAGAATATATATGTATGTATTTTTAGTCCAAAATTAAATGGCGAACTTTAACTTGCTCGAAATTAAAAAATTGAAAATTCTCTAAATTTTTCTAGTTTGTCAAACTTTTCAGAATAGTTTTTTTCATACCCCCGCTGAACTCTTTGTCGCCAAAGATAATTATAAAAAAAATTATTTTTAAATACAAAAATTCATATTTATTTTCCATGTATTTTGTTTTTGTAAATTATAGGTTTATTGTCAAAATCGCACTGAAAAATTAGTGTAATGTCGAAATTCGAGAAAAAGTGGAAATCAGCTGGCCTATCAACACGATCTATATTATTGGATCATGAGAGTATACTACAAAGAAATTAATAAATGTAATAGTGAACTTAAATTTTTCGATTTTAAAGTTCGAAAATTTTCTAAAATTAGATAATTTAAATTAAATTTTGAGAAAAAAATAGTAAACAAATAATTTAAATTTTTTTTCTTTGCAAGAACTTTGATAAAAAAAAATTCTTCACCAAATTTCATTTAAATCAGAAGCTGTCTATTCCAACAACGTGACAATTTGACAAGAAAGACTCATTAATTAATATTCAAAAAATCGTTCATTTTTTGGTTTTTATTTTTCAAAAGTGCTTCTTTTTCTGAAATTTATTTCGGTCTTATGCTTCCTTGTTTATTTCGGGCTCATTGTTTAAAATTTATTTTATCCCATATGGTTTTGGTTGCATTCTTTTGGGGTCGAAATAAAGTTTGCTAAGAAATACCACATCTGCCACCTAAACAAATTCTTTTCGCAAGGGAATACGAACATAAATATTCGCCACATCACTATTTTGCCTTCACATGTTTTGCATCCACAACTCGTATGCTCATTTCATTTAAATTTAGTGCGGTTCGCTTATCAAGCACACATTCTGCTTGCACTCATGTCTCGTATGATTGTTTGCCTAGTGTAAGATTTTATGGAATTTAAAAATTTATAAAACAATTTTTTAATAATAAAATTTTAATTGAAGCGCAAGAATTTAATTACTTTAGCGCGCATAACATACAATTCTATATAAACATTTGTGCATTTGTTCAAATTCCTAGCTACATTTCTTAGTTAGTTAGCGATGCTTAGTTTATTAAGCGCACTCATATGGGAATGCAAAACAAATTAAAGCGTAGAAACAAGAAATAATATCATACAAAAATGCTAAAATAATTTACATAAATATTATCTATAGAAAATCGTTGGTATTTAATTTGAATGTGTTTAACGCGCGTTAATTAAAGTTTAGTTGCAATTAAGAGTGTATAACATTTTAATTAGAAGATAATAAAAGTGTATTTTATTCGTAAGCAATTAGCGAGTTGGGAATAAAATAACAAAGTGATTTTTCGGTTCTTATTTCCTTTGAAACTTAAATGTAAAAGCATCACTTGCGTGGCTGCGCTGAAATAATGATTATTTTTTATTCGAATATATTTTTATTTAATCGATTTTTTTTGTAAAAATATCGATTTATAATAACATCTGTGGAATGCATTCCGTTGTTTTATGAACAAAAATCGATTTCTCATAAATCGATTTATTGTAAAAAAACAAATATTATTGAGGTATTGAGATATCAGATATCCGATTCGAGATTACTACTTCAAAAATTGATATTTGACAAATCGATTTATCTCTAAACAAAAAAAGAAACAACTATTAATTAATCGATTTTTTTCTCTCGATTTCACATCCCTAGCTAATAGTAGTGATATCCTAAAAGGTACGACCTTAATCGATTATTTTTATAGAATATTTAGTGAAAATCGATTTCAATCTTAAATCGAGTCTTATAAATAATACGATTTGTTGAAAATTTTTATGAGATTTAGAAAAAAAATCGATTAAATTTTTTAAAAGTCTATTTATATAAATCACTTGGCTTTTAAATTAATTTTTTTTTTGTAAATATCAATTCTTAATAAATCCGTTTATCGGAAAAAACAAATTATTATTTAATGAATTTTTTTCGACTTATCACATCCCTAGCATTAGTAATGATACTCAAAAAATTTACTACTTTAATCGATTATTATTTTTATACCCAGCGTACTAGTACTAGTACAAGGGTATATTAATTTTGTCCACATAACGGTACTATGTAACGGAGCAAAATAATCGAGTTAGATATGGGGTTCCATATATGAAAGTTCTTAGGTTGAAAAGAGGAATTTATTAAGCCATGTCCGTCCGTCCGTCTGTCCGTCTGTCCGTCCGTGTACACGATAACTTGAGTAAAAATTGAGATATTTGCATGACATTTTGCATACAGGTTACTTTCTGGCCAAGGTAGGTTGCTATTGAAAATGGGCGAAATCGGATGATAAAAATTTCGAAAAACGTATAAAACGGTTTAATTCCATATCAGAAGCAGCTACAATGATAAAATTTGCAATATGTATTGATTTTAAGGCGGATTTTATCAAATTTTTTTAAAAGGGGCGTGGCACCGCCCACATATATTTGAAGAAATTTTAAAATTTTGACTCTTAATAACTTGAGAACAGTTTATGCTAGTATAACGAAATTTTGTAGAGGGCATACTATTGTTGTGTTAAATTCAGATATAGAAAATAAACGAAATCGCTTGGCGACCACGCCTACTTTTTTATAAAAGTTATATTAAAAGGAGGTGGAAATATTGAAAAGTCCATATCTAATTAACTGATGCCGCTATAATAATATAATTTGGTACATACATCAATTTTCACATTCTTTACATTATTTTTGGAAAATTTTGGAAAGTGGGCGTGGCACCGCCCACTTATGAGTCAGGCAATTTTCAAATTCGACTGCTAATAACTTCAGAACGGTGTGAGATAGGTTTACGAAACTAGGTACCGGGCATGTTATGTTTATGTAGAGTACTACCACAGAAAATAAGAAAAATCGGTGAACGACCACGCCCCTTTTTGGACTAAAGTTCTCTAAAAGAGAGTTAGGAAACCGCAATATGCAATATCTGTTTAACTGATAAAGATATAATGCTAAAATTTAGTACACTCATTCACCTGATGATGTTATTAGTGATGTTTAAAGTTTTTTTGGTAATATTTTGGAAAATGGGCGTGGCACCGCCCACAAGTGAAAAAACAAAATATCAACATTTCACTATTAACAAGCCACTGTGAAAGTATCATAACTATCTGCAATGAAAACTGATCTTCAAATAGGGACAAACAACATAATAAAATCCGTGGGCGTGCCACCACCCACTTTTTTAAAATTAGGTAAATATTGATTAATGGACACATATATCCGTATATCAAAAAAATTCACAAAATACGTTAAAAGTTATGGGCATGGCACGCCTTCTTTTCCAAAGTTATATATAGGACATGGTAGATATAACCCTTGTAAAGATCGATTCAGTACTTTTGGCTCATGTAAGCGGTTAAAGCTTTATAAGCAAGGAGCGTGGCCGCGCCCACCAAATTCGCTATTGTTTAGGCTCGGAATAGATTGGTTCTTAAAATGGGCTAAATCTGATGAAAACTACGCCCCCTTTTTCTGAAAACTAACGCTGGGTATTTAATGTTCGGTTCACCCGAACTTAGACTTCCTTACTTGTTAATTATACATTTTTTTAATCGATTTTTAATAGATCGATTATAATATTCTAAATGCTAATAGAAACATCTGCGGAATTATGAAAAAAATCCACAATTTTCCTAAACAATCAATTTCCTACAATCAATGGAACTTTTCATCAAACAAATCGCAATCGTTTTTCCGACTCTTGGTCTCATCCCTAAATTCGATTGAGCCCAAAATCGAAAGAAAGTGGACAACGAGACGTTAGCGTCGTCTAGTTGTAGTTGAGTTTCCATATTTTCCACCCGGGGTTCAATATTTTTGTAGATTACGAAATAAATTTGAACGCTTTTGCGGACCGTGCTGAGAACACTAACTGGTAATATCATCGGAATAAGGACTTCAAAGTCTGTTAAGTGCTGAAAAGTGTGCTTCTGTAAGTTAAGTCCCTATGTTTGTAGAAATATTTGCAATGAAAAAGCTCTAATTTTCCTTTCTGACGCATACTTCACATTCCCATCTCCAACTAAACTTTTACTCTTCCTTTTTTTGTTTGCTCATTTGCCAGTTGAGTTGAATTGTTTGAAAAACTGCCAAAACATGTAGCTTCCCTATGCTCAGTCAGTTGATAGTCCAGCAAAGTGTAAGCCAAGCAGCTAAGCAAACAACTAACCAGCCAACCAGACAAATATCCAACATCCAACATCCCAAATGTGCCGGTTTCAGTTTCGAGTTCTACTGTTGGTTGGTTTTATTACATTTATTGACTTTTACGAAATTTCATTACGTTGTTGTTGTTGTTGTTATTGTTTTGTTATGCTGCATTTTTGGCATCCAAATGAAATTGCAAAATAAATGATTGTTTCTGATTTTATGCATTTCTCAAACTTTTTGCAGTTTATTCAAAGAGCTAAAAATTGCTTTATCTTTATGTGTGGCGATGTGTGTTTGTGCGTCACGAGAGCTTAATCGGCAGTTGCAACTTCTATGCTATATATATCTTTGTATGGGGCAGTCATGCGGTAAACGAGAGTTGCGTCTGGAGTTGAGCGCACAAATACCCAGTAAGCATAAAAATGATAATGATGACGAGGTGGAGTCACTAGGTCGGAGCTCGCATAAAAATCCGGAAATTAAATTTTTGTCAAGTCAGGGGAGGTAAATTTTTTTTTAAATAAATTGTAATTCTTATTAGGTAAAGGCAGCAATTCAGGGATAATATCGCATCGAATTCGAAGCAGATTCAGCAAAAAAAAAAGTCGAAACGCCAAAGAGCAAATATCGCGAGTTGCCAACTAACCGAAAAATTCAAATGCCCGAATGTTAATGATAAGTAAATCTCCCGCGAACTCAATCTCGTTTTGTATAACCACCGAATTCATTGCGCTTACTGGGTATTTGTAGATATTTTCCCCAATGCATAAACTCATATGGGGCGAGGCACAAAATAAAGTTGGCGGAGTTGCAATTTTTGGAAAATTAAATGAAACTTATAATGAGAAAAATTTGAGGTTTTTGCTGAGTTGGAGATTTGCAGTAATTTGCTTTTTATTGCATTTGACGTAAAGTTTTTAGCAGGAGGCATCTACGAATACAATTGCCAAAATACAGATAGGAATTAATATTTGTAGAAACAAAAAAAGAATTATATTAAAATCCGTTACGAGTTGCCAAATAGCAAAGTGGAGATAACAAATTTTGTTAGGTTAGTTTGAATGTTGCTCTTGAATAGGCTTTTCTGGTAAAACCAAATGGAAAATAAGAAATCGAGAACTGAGCGGAAAACGAGCCCATTTTGAAATATCTTTCAAGAACGCCTTAGCTCAAAATTTGTTTATAACTTTGAACAATTAAAATTCGAATTGGGTAAAGTCATTTCACTCGACAACCCTGCTGTGTGCAGGAATTTTATTGTTTTAATATAAGCCATATGCAGATTAATATAAACCATATTAATACGCCTATTTGGTGGTGCAAAATAGGTCAGCTGTTTAACCAGTGCCTGCCAAACTGTACGTCAAAGTCACAGTTCTAGTCCACTGCCTTTAAACCTGCATAGCTCTCAAACTGTTAAGTAATATTTATTTGAAACGTTGTTGCTCTTATTTTGGCACCCTTATTTCAATTGTTCTCCATCCCGTATTTAACTCATTCCATGTACGCTTAACGAAAAGTTATTGTTTCAAACAAAAATGAATTGCATTTCTCTTTTCGAATTTGCATATAAATTATTTTATAATACAACTTGTCATAACACCCAAAGGCTATTCACACCAATAAATAAAAGCATGCGTAATAAACAAAATAATTTGAAAAAGTGAAAGGATGTGTTGCCCAAGGGAAAATTAAATTTAAAAAAGGATAATTTAACAAGACTTTCGTAATTCAATAAGAAGTGGTGTTGCTTTGAAAAATTAAGGGGATTCACAAGCATATTCGTGTAAGTTGTTGCGCCTAAAAGCGGGCTATAAATTGGAGCTGGTCGATGTTTTCAAAGTTTTGAACTTGTGGATTATACATAAATAAATTAACCTTTTTTATTAAATAAATAAAAAGGAAAGTGCAAAATTATAGAACACAAACAATGCAAAACTTTTTTTTTTGGTTACCAAAAAGGAATTGACAAATAAAATAACGTGATGAAAAGGGTCTTAAAAGTGATACTTCTGAGAAGGACAATGAAATATTTGTACGAAAAAAGAAAACAAAAAACTTTGTTAACATTCTAAAGGAATAAAAATATTTTGTTGTTCTCAAATGGTAGTATATTACGTAAAAGAAAAGTGTTGGAAAATTGGCGAACCCAGCAAAGCAGTAGAAGAAATTGAGTCCAAACTCGCAAATCAGCTTTGAGTTATTGCTTAAAGGCAACACCCAGCATGTGGATCTAACCAGCATCTATCATGCTTTTCACCATCAACTATGAACCGACATGGATAAGCTCACAGTCGCACACTTCCAGCTTAACTTGTCACCAGCGTTGTCTTGTACAAAAACACGCATACTAGATCCAATAAAATACATTTTCGGCATCCTTGGCGCAGTTTTTCATCATTTCAAAAGTAAACGAACAGCAAGCAGTACAAAGTCAGACGTTTGAAAGCATCATTTCAAATAAATAAAGAATTTAGCCAAAGCAAACGGAATTGTTATTGGACGGCTGGAGTTACTAACATAAGCTCGTGGCGGTCCTGTAGGGAACTCAAACCCGAAAGTCTTACTTGTCTGTCTTGTCTACCTTAAATTACCTTCAATCAAATACTTTGACGCAAAGAAAACGATGTCCATTTTCAACTAGGTATTAACTAGTTATTTAAAAACTAACTACAAACTAGCTATTTCTAAATTAGTTTGTAGTAAGTTGAATTTTTTTTTTGTTGGAGGGGTTCGTAATACCTAATTTGAAAATTATGTCGGCACAAAAGTGGGCCTAAACCTATGAACCCAAGGCTCACTGGGTCAAAAAAAATTGCTTCTGCTCCACTAGAGTTGGTACCAGTAAAAGGGAAAATGAGGAAAAGGTGGTAGAGTAGGATAAGTATATCCGAGATAGGGATCTCAAATATCCTCGAGTTTATCAACAACTCTGGTTGGTTGTAACAGATATCCATACTACATAAGTAGGTTTAAACGAGTATTTTATGGCATCAAAACGGCTTCTAAAAGCTACTTGGGCGACCTGGGTCGCAGCCATTCCACCTACCTACCTACCTAGGATAAGTGTTTTCCTGTCTTGTCTACCTCAAATTACTTTTGGTTAAATATTTTGACAAAAAAAAAAGATGTGAATTTTCAACTAGCTACTAACCAGTTATATAAAAACTAACTACAAACTAACTATATATAAACTAGTTTGTAGTTAGTAGAATTTTTTTCTGTCGAGGGGTTCGATAGGTAAAAAAAATCGTTGCTGCTCCAGTAGAGTTGGTAGCAGTAAAAGGGAAATGAAGAGAAGGTCGTGGAGTAGGACAAAGCGTGAAAATGCGGGAAGAAAAATAAAGATTAATTGAGGATTAGAGTTTAAGAAAGCCACTATAACCTGAATAAACCTCTACAGAATTCCCAACAGGGATACAAAACGCAAAGAATTCCACTGCAACTGCGTGGCTCCTTGCTGAGGTTGTATTGCGCGCTCAACCAAGCAAATGTTAAACTTGAATTCAAAATTTTATTTCTGGCTAGCTCATGTAAAGTCTCGAAAATGAATTGCTATGCACCACAAAGCTAGATAAATTTCAACGCATTTCGTCATTGTTGTTGGTGTTGAGACTGTTGTCTTGTTATAGTTTTTGTTGTGCTTACGCTTGTTGTTGTTTGCAAAACGTTTTGCTTACATTACGTTTGTTGTTTTCCTTTATGGATATATTTCTTTTGAGCGCTCACAAAATATTGGAAGCAATGTATTATGCGTTAAATCCTCGTAGAAAGGGTTATTGAAAAAAATTGGATCATGAAAGAAATATGAGCGCGAATTTGAATCTTCACTCTGCTAGAAAGTCACAGCACGCAGAGTGCGTTAAAAGAGCTGTGTTTGAAGTATAATGAATTTGATAGATCGTTTCAAGTTTTGAGAATTTTAAGGGTGTTTTTAATGAAGTATTGTGGTACAAGGTAGACTCTAGGACTATAGGGTCGAAGAGACGTCTGTGCGTGTCGCCAAGCATGACTTTATCAAACCTTCAAACCAATAATGGTGGAGTAAACTTCCCAGCTTATTGCCTACAACCAAATTCGTTTTAGGTGGCTACGCTTTGCTATACAAATTAAGACGCCCCCCATAAATTCAGACGGAAAAAAATTCAGAAATACAATTTTTCGTAAAAATTTTTTCAGAAAACTTTTTTCAGAAACCAAAAATTCAGAATCAAAAATTCAAGAACACCTTTACGGTCATGCATTAACCCACTCGTTATCTCCATTTTTATTTTTATAACGATATTATCAACGATTTTTTGGTTAGGTTTGAATGGGTTGTGCTACACTTAATTGGTAAATATTTAAAATTATAACCCATGAGCGGTCACACGTTAACCCATTGACGACCTCAATTTTCTTTTAACTCTGAAATCAAATATTTCACATGAAAATAGTTTGACATAGGCTTCAGTAGTTGATTTTAATCGTTTTAACCCTTTAAACGCCATGCCTTAACCTATTGGTGACCTACATTTTCATTTTTATAATTTCTAAATAATTTTTTTTTATGAAAAAAATAAATTGTCCTACACTTCAATAGTAAATATTTGAAGTTTTAAATGCATGTATTAACCCATTGGCGACCTTAACTATTTTATCAATAACGAAATAAAATGATTCACCGCAGAGTAGCATTTCATTATTTTATAAATTCTAAAAATTTTGTTTATGTTATATAAATCTATTACTGCACACTTAAAAATTGAATGTTGAATTATTAACCCATATTTGGGTCATGTATTAACCCAAAAAATAAAGGCATTTTTTTAAATTCTGAAATGGAACCCAAAATAAACTTGTGTAGAAATACGGAACTATTTCTAGGAATTGTTTAGCATCTTATTCGATTTAAAATTTTACGAATTCCATTTCACTCGCAAGTTAAATACTTCCCTACACAACTCACCAAAAAATGTGTTTAGTCTAGAATGGGTCTTGGCTGAGTTATCTATCAATATGAGCTGAACTGTTCACAACATTTGTCTGAGAATGTCCGGAGAGGTGACCAATTTTATCTATTCATATCCGAACGCATAAGACGGAATGGTTCCTCTTTCCAGCTCTACGGTTATGGCTAGGCTACGCAAACTAAAATTGAGATACCATTACTGTGTGAGACTATAATCCACTGCAGATGAGAGCGAATTATAGTGAAAAGGTATCTTTGTTCGTAGAAATAAATTTTAATACTTTTTACAAAGCAGCCACACCCTGTCGTGTATTCCCAAAATTACACGCACTTGAACTGCTCAATACATATGTATACCCATCTAACATAACCTAACATAGTTGTTGTGACACAGTTGCTTGTTTTGTGGCAACATTTGGCTGCTTCTTGGCCTTTCAACATTTGCTATTTCTTCGTTTATTTGAACTTTTATACAAACATTTGTGTGCTTTCTTTTTTTCTTTCTTTCTTATCAACATTTTATTCAAGAAAATTTCAGTTTGTTCCCTTTAAGGCGTATTTACTTGAGTGTATGTGTGTGATGAGAAAAGTATACAAAAATTAAATTTCAAAAGAAAAGCAAAAGCTACATACGCAGACTTTTTCCCGTGGGGCAAACGGAGCAATGTCGGTATGTGTGTGTGTGTGTGTGTGTGTGCGAATTTGTAAACCTACCCTGCGGAAAGCTCAGTAAGTAATGAGATAATATTCTAGTTAAGACTTGAATCTAAAGTGTCTGATACCAACTAGTGCGATAGTAACTAAATTTGGACTAGTTCAAAACCCGCATTAAGTAACCAGAACAAGGCATTTTAATTTCATTTTGTTTGAAAACTTTGTTGTTTTAAATGTTTTAAAAATAGTTGCCCCACATTCAGAAAAAAAAATTGTTATTAAACACATTTTTTTATAAAAGCTTTATAAGCTTATTTTATTTTTTATTCATAAAGGTATTAGTGTCTGAATATTAACTTTCATTTTGTGGTTTTTTATTTTTTAAATTTTAAGATTTTGTAAGAGAAATTATTTTATTGTTATTTACAATAAATTTTACAAGATATATTTTAAAAAAGAAATTATTAAAAGTACTAAAATAATTTATAATAAATATTGAGAATTAATCAAAATATTTGCCGTCTTATTTGATTATTTTGTAGAAGTCCTTTATTGATGAAATACCTTTTTATCATTTTAATGATATTTTCAAATTGAGTTAAGAAAAATATTTTTAAGGATTTGTAACATGAAAAAAAAAAAATTATCAAAAAAATAAGGGTAATAATTGATTTTATTGCAACGAAAAAGTAAAAAAAAAATCAATACTTGTTTAGATTAGTTTATTTTTTTTGGTTTTTAATTAAATAATCGTAAACAAAATTACATTTTATTTTTCAATATTAATCAATTGTAATTAATAATTATTAACCGCTGATTTCTAAAATAATTAAATTAATTGTTTACAACTAAAAGAAGCCAATAGAATTTTAATTCTGAAATAAAAAAATTTAAAAACTTAATTTTTAATAAAAATTTTTCATAGAAAAAAAAAATATTAATAATTTTTCATTTCATTTTCATATCATTTATTATTATTAAAGCATTAGTAAAAAAGAAATGTATATTCTTTTTTAGTACAACAATAGTAATACGGCAAAAAAAAGAAAAAAATGCCAAAAACACAATAATACAAACAAGCTTAAGTGTAGTTAACGACCATGACTACTTGCCATAATATAAACATAAGAAAATTAATTAATAAATTAATATAAGGAACATATAAATTAATAGAAGGAAATATAATTGAATGAGCTTTTCTCAAACAATAATAAAAATAAATTTAAGAAATATCAACAATTTATTAAATATTTGAGATGGTTCAAAACTGTCAAAAAACTACGCAACTACGGACGCAACTAGTTCCAATGTGTATGTTTATGAAGTGGTTCAGAACTATCCATATAGGGAATAAAGTCGTACTACAACTAAGTCTTAGGTTTCTACTTGATCCTTTGACTGCTGTTTATAAATTTAATACCATACAAATTTTACAATTTCCACTGCCTGGCGCAAGACCATTTTCCATTTGTTAATTGATTGAGAGAGAACTAGTTGTATTTCTGCATGCATTAAAAATATTTCCTACAGGGTATTTATTAAATAAATTTCTTTACATTGAGATGTGTGCTCGTGCTAACCAACAACAAAAGCATTTAAATTTCTAAAAAGGGAGCCTGTTCAGCATAAGGAGCAGTTCGTGAATTTACTTATGACTCCCATCTTACAAATTGCAGAAATTCGTGTGAGTAAACAAAAGGTGTTGTTGCAATGTGTTGAAGGTTGATGATCAGGCGACACAAAAGTAAATATTATACAGCGACAAGCATACAACAACATTTAGACAAACAGGTTTGTGTGCAGACATTAGGGAAACTAACTCAGTGATTTGTTGCTTTTGTTAGCGGCGTAGGATGCCATGTAGAAATTTATGAAAATAATTAAAATAAGGTGTTGGTTACGGATTCGGATTTGTGACTTGTTTGGGTTAAAATGAGGGTTTCAGGAATTTACATTTTTGTCGAACTTTTTATTTCAAATATTTGAATAATAATTTTTGAATTTGAAAATAAAAAACTGGGATCTAAATTTATTATTTGAAATTTTTTTTTATACATATATATTTTATAGACCTTTCAAAATTTCTTTGGGCTTTGAAGTATTTTCAAATTTAATTTTTAACCGAAACAAATTTTCAATATATTTGCAAAGGCTTATTTAACTACAATTCTATTGTTATAAGGATCTTTGGAATAGCAGAGCAATTTTTTCGAAGATTCCCAGACTTCTCTCTTTCTCTACTGCTCTTTTTTGTAGTTCTTGGTATAACCTTCTGCGCCGAAGCTTCGTTGCTCATTCGCTTTCCATTACGATTCCGATAAACTCACTTCCTTCACATCTCTAACATGTAGGTACGTTCATATTTATATTTGTCGACACGTGTTAGTAAACAATCACGCTTAGCTATGTGATTGCTAAAAGTTACAAAGATAAATTCAGCAGTGCAAAGCTAAATGAATTTGTCAACATTCCAGCTAATTAACTAAAATAAAATGCGACGTAAGCATAGCTCGTTAGTGACTAAAGTTAAATTGTCTGGTGAGTAACTGATATAGCTCACATATCTACTAGAGAAGTTTGGTTGCTATACGATTTCCATATCCGACAAGTGGTTTTGAGCGGGGGGATGCGTGTGCGATAAAAAGTTTTAATTTTTGTTTTCTAAGCTTTTCTCCACTTGAAGAAACTGCGTTTAACAGAGTTAGCAGCTTAAAGGAAATTTATTATTTTATTATTTTAATAAAAGAAGGTGACGAAAAATTTTTGAATTGGAGCACTAAGTTTTCTAATTGCGACTTGAATTATTTTTTTTGGAAAAATTCTTGCCAATTTTTTTTTGCAAATTTTTCTTCTCCATCGCTGTTATATCGCATTTGGAAATAATTATAAAACATTTTTTTTTTAATTATTCCCAAATTTTTGGAAAATTCGACTTCTTCATCGCTGTCAGATCACGGTTTGCAATAATGTTGCTGGTCACACTTGTAGCACAAATACAAAATTGGGGTCCCAAAATGGGATCGAAGTATTTTAACTTTCTTTCTCAAACACTATATTCTGATATCCCAAGAAAACAAAGTTTTGGGTCAGATTTCCTAGCTTGAGTTTTTGTCAAAGTTATAGCTACAAACCTATTTTCGAAGACCTATATCTTTTGTCAATTTTCTCGAGATGGAACAGTCCGATTTTATTTATTCTGAAAACATATATAAAAAATTTAATTTTTGGACAAATTTTTAATTTTTTTTCCCAAAAATTATTCTAAATTTTTTTAGTATTTTTGACTTCTTCATCGATGTCAGATAGCGTTTTGAAATAATGGTGTTGGACATTACACAAAGTAATCAAAAATTGTAATCCGACAATGGGATAGGAGTTATTCAACTTTGTTTCTCAAACAATATATCCTGATATCCCAAGTTTGCAAAACCGGAACCCAAAAATGCCAAACTACCATTAGTCACCGAACAGTCGTTTAAGGTGACATTGTACTTAACTTTGTTTATTTTGAGCTTTCTTATAGAAAAAGTTTTAGTTAGTTCAAAAGAGACAAAAAACTCATTAATCGAGGCTAGCGAATTATTCGACTTTGATTAAAGTAAAAAGCTCTGTCGGTTTTGTTTTCAAACTGCATACTACGGTATTACTCCATGTTCTGAAATTGTTATTGGCCCCTGTTTCATTGTTTAGGGGCTTTAAAGGGGTCGTTGTCTATGCATTTTCGATGTAAGAATTGTTTTAGTTTTTCACTAAATTTTCGAAAAAAAAACTTCATTAATTTTCTGGTACACAAAGTCAATAAATTTTTTGTACTACCCTCGTATGCCCCAGCGTATAGGTAAAATGCTGCGCCATCACAGTTGTGACCGCAAAAAAAAAAATAAAAAAAAAATCGCACACATTATCATATATTAACCATAACCAACTTGTTGGACGTGCATTAAGCCACACTTCCACGTGTGAGTATGTAAATTTATATGACCATTTAACGGAAGGAAGGAAGAAATTTTCCTCATATCAGTTAACATTTTAAAATGACAGCGCACTGCCAAAACCTTTCTCTTGCTTGTTGTGGCAGTCAGTCTACCGAATCTATCCAGCTGTCTAGCACACAGTTGACGTTGTTGTTTCATTTCGGCATTTGCTTTTGCTATATAATTCGTGTCATTCACTTATAACTCAATTCCATTTTCTGCATGCCTTACCTGCGCATCTCTTCTTTAACTTAGCCCATTGGATTGTACGTTAAGTGGAAGCAACCCTTTCACATATCAATTCAAACATTTTTATGACACAGCATAAGCAACAACAATAAGCAAATCGGCTGGAATGGTAGTTGGGCGCGCTTAGGTGATAAAAAGTCGACACAGAGCAAAGGCAACTTAATGGACTGGTAGGCCTTGTAATATATGGTGTATTTAAAAGGAAAAAAAATTTTTTTTTTGTCTATTTTTGCTTCTTCTACGTTGTGTGGCAAAAATATATACAACGACTCAGCTGCCATTTACTTACATCTTACGGGCTTTTAAGACACACAACTGTCATGACCGAGCGTTAAAGCAAAGGCGTACCAATGTATATAAACATACACAAAAACAACAATAAAGAACACAGCGGAAAGAGTTTCTTAAACGGAAGCATCGTAGGTAAAACACAATCTAAGTGAGCCTCAAGGCTTTTGGCATACAAAACGGTCGATAAGTAAAGTGAATGTGTGAATTTTGGTTTGAAAGTGGATGAGAAAATAAAATTTGGTTTGTGGAGACTGCTGCTGTCGCCAGTTTTGGTAGAGATATTGAAGCCAAGTGACTTACCCATCAGCTGAAGAGGTTCTTTTTAAAAAAATTGGAAGAAAAATTGATGAGTATTAGCGAAAATACGCCACCTTTCGGCGCATATTCGGAATCTCCCTAGTTATATAAACACATCTTCTTCAGCCCTATCATGCATACTCTTGCCATCTTTGTGTTGCTTTTTAATAAATAAGACTCACTGCATGGTGTACCAAAAACACCTGCAGGCTCTCGTGGTAGCTACGTATACGTCATGGTTGTCTGTCATGTAAACAAATATACATACATATATACAAACAGGAAAATATTCAGGCCGGAAGGAAACCATCAGTTTAAAATATCCATTTACTCACACTCACTCACATTTCACGCACATACTCGTAAGAGATTAATATTTTCTCTGCGCTTAAATGTGGATCGCCCAAGTGTTCGACCAGTTAAGGAAGGACTGCTTCAGCGCATATATAGACTACAATTTAATGTAAGCCAGACGCTTTGTATAGCAATTTTTGTATTTTTGGTTTTTTTCTTCTTTTTCTCACTTTTATTTTGTTTAAAATTGGTGCAATGCCTTAATGGAAAGTTCGCATGTAAATTGAATGAGTAAGTCGTGTGTAAGAAAGTACGGAAAATACTGAAATTACGTATACGCCATGGTAGACGTATGTAAATGTTTGTAGATTAGGGTGACACTTAAAAGTGCAGCAGATTTACGAAGCCCCATTACTAAAAGATACAACGAAATCACATTTATAGCTTTCTCCATTTAATTTAAAATTTTTTTTATTTTTTTAATCAATCGGGACTATGATATTTTCGACTCTAATTTTATCGATTTTGGGTATTACAAAAAAAAAAATTATTTTTATTTTTGGTTCAATCGTGATCAAATTTATACCTGGTGCCGAATATAACAAAATCTCTACTAGGTATTAAATTTTAGCTTAATTAAGATAGTGTATTAAATAAGAAAAAATAATTATTTTTCAATATCAAGTCTTTATAGGGTACTCGGAAATTTTAATGCAATGCGATTAGTCTTAAACGTCTCCTATGATTTGCTGAGAATATTTAATTTTTGTTTGGATGAATTTATAAGAAAAGCAAAAAATTTAAAAATTTTTTAATTTTAATTAACTTTGAAATATTTAAAATTTGTTATTAATTCTCGCCAAATTGAAATTTTGATTAATTTGACTAATTTGACTAATTCTAGGATTAAATTTGAAAACGAAATAAATCCTCATTAGTCCTCACCAATCGAACACAAAATTTAGTTCTAATCGATTACTTATTCTAAAAATTGTCGACTATCACAATTAATCAATTAAATTAATAGAGAAGTTTAGTATAATTGATTTTTAATAAGGCATTTACCAAAAAATCTAAAACTTTCTATCTTTCAAAAGGTGTTCGGAATTTTTACCCCAATGCTTAACCCCTTCACAGTCTCCAAAAAACATTCATTTAATTTTTTAAAGACCACCCTAATGTATACTTGTGTGTGTGTGTGTGTGTTTCAATCTTTAACAGAAATTCTCTACATTTACTTACCACTTGCCGTATAAAATACAAACAAACCGGAGATTGCTGTGCTCCGGTAAAGTTTTATAGCTTGCCTGCAGGTGAAATTTTTCGGTGATAACGGTATTTATGTGGTAAAAAGTGTATGCATACAAATAAAATGAGGTAGCAGAGACTCTTTGGTTCAACAAATTATGCAGAGTTTTTAAACAAAGGAGGTTTGAACAAATTTTTTAAAATTTTTCGAAGTCTATTGGGTTGCCAACTGCTCTGTCCACTCAAGTGGCCAATTATAAAGGCATCGAAAAGCTGGTCACGATATCATTGATATCCATGATATCCTAAAGTTCTAGAAGGTACTATTCCAGACTGGTTAATGTACTTCGGTATTCTGGAACTAGGAGTTACTAAGGAAAAAACAACACAATTTCATCTAGACTCTAGATTCTAGAGCCAACTGAAGTGCTGGTTAGATTGTTCGAAAGAAAAGTTCTTCGAAGAAGTTATGATGTTATTTTTTGACAAACAATAACTTTCTAAATGTTTTTTAGCCTGAACTTACACTTGTTTTAAAACTGCCAACTGTAGAAAACTAAATTCCCCACAGGAAAAATTTGATTGAAAATACTCATTCTGATTAATCAAACTTCAAACTTTGGTTGGATTTCTGATTTCAAGTTATGGGTTTTAGAATTTCTCGGAAACATAAATGAAGGAACAATGTAGAACAAAATAACAGAAAATCATAAAGGAAGTTTTACCCTCTCCAGTTTCGATACTGATTTCCACCTGTGACAAATTCTTAATCAACTTCGTTGGAAAAGGAAGTGGTTTCTTAGAGGGAATTTGACCCAGTCTAGTGTTTGTATCGACTCCCGCCTGTGACAAGGGGTAGCCTTCACTTCGTTGGAAAAAGCAGGTGATCTGAATTGTCCCTATTTGTCGAATAAAAGCGATTATAATTAAATTAAATTATTAACTTGAATGGCTATTAAACGTTTAAGTATTTTATAATTTATTTAATTCACATGGAAACCGAAAACTGTCAATTTGGTTATTAAAATATACGAAGAAACCTTCTTCAGCAAAAACTCATTCGTGAATACCATATGAATGTGTGTATAGTTCTTTAAGAGAAATCTTTTAAATCCTTGCTTTCAAGCTTATGCAAAAATCCCAAACACTTTTGGAAGATTCAAAAAAATTTAGTGAGAGTTCTCAAGCTTAAAGCAGGGATTTCAAAATTATTTCTGAGTATGCAGTTTTGCAGCCTAAATAATTGTGGTCTAAGAAAACCGGTCTGAAGGATTCTAACCATTTTTTATTTTTTTTTTCAATCTGGTATTCAATAATTTTTTGCCACATAAATTGAATTACTAGTTACGACAAACCCATAGGAATATAAAAATATAAACATAGCCTTTAATGAATATATTCATTAAAATTGTTAAAGAAAAGGCGTAGCATAATTAAGAAAATATTTCACATTATATTTGTCTCCTGAAACTGTTTTTATCAATATCTAAAAAATCATTTATTATTTCTTCTTTCAGATTGTTGGAAAAACGTATTCGTTGTTGAGTCACTACACAATATTTGACCGAATTATCTAACGGATGTTCAAAACAAATACATATTTGCTAAAACACAATAGCAACTGTAACAGCAAAATTATAGCACAACAAAAGTTGGAATTATAAAACCAGCAACAACAAAAATGCCAACGAACGAGAACGAAATGCAAGCAACAAGCGCTAGAGCGCGCACACGAGCACAACAACACACACGCTTGTCATACCTTCCCCAACACCACCCCACCTACTTATGGCTTATGGGGCTATGTGCGCTAACAATTTGTCTAACACCCACCTCAGCGCTAGCAAACTGTCCAAATAGTTGTCAATGTGATGATGATACGCTGGTGGTTAAATGTGGTGAGGGTACGCTCGATGTGTTGCCCATTACGCTCAATCCATTCTTACAACGTCTGGTAATACAGAGCAATAAAATCAAAACTATTGATTCATCATTGCAATTCTATGCGGAATTACTCTTTCTTGATCTCTCCTACAATGAATTAGTCACGCTACCAATGCGCACCTTCTCATATCAACATAAACTACAAGAGTTACATTTGAATCACAATAAAATTGGACAAATTAGCAATATGACATTTTTGGGTTTGGACGTGTTAACCGTACTCAATTTACGTGGTAATTTGTTGGCCGAACTGGAACGCGGCACCTTTGCGAAAATGTCCAAGGTGGAGGAGTTAAATTTGGGACAAAACCGCATTAATCGCATCGATCCACATGCATTCGATGG
>OX608082.1:65010220-65075220 GCA_951509765.1 Sphenella marginata
CAAATGCAGAATAGCTCCAACTCTCTAAAAAAAAAAAAATATATTGGGATCGATAGGTATTTTTATAACGAACATAACGGTGTATTTCTTTTTTGGTGCAAACAACAACAACAAAAGTTATTCAAGGTCAAAGTTCATAAAACTAACTTTTTTGTATCTAAATTCCTCCTAAAGTACTAATCCGATTGCCAAAATATTGGCGTCGTTGGATAGGTAATTACAATACCTTTTATTTGATATATGTCTTAAATATGTAACTGCAAAGAATTTCCTAAAATAATAAAATTTTCTTAAAAATGTCTCCAATTTTTAAAAAACTTAATTTTTTTTAATTTAGTTGCTATTTTAACTATGTGTAAAGATAATTTAGTAACATGGGAAATGATTTAAGCTTTCATTTTAAATACTATATAATATCTTTAGTTCAATCAAAACCGGTGCGAAACCGCGTATGTGCGAAAACTGGTATACACCATTCAAAGTCCTTCTGCATAGGCAGCCTTCGAGTCAAATAATGATTTAGGGGCCCGATCCATGTTTTTTATGTGCAGAACACCTTTCCGCGTAGGCGGCCTTCGGCCGCGCTTCAAAAAATAACCCTGGGCTACGCCATTCCAACTCCGGGTGGTTGCCCTGAACGGTGGCAACATGCCACCGTTCCGACTCTATGGGCGGGATCCATGGTATTTTTGTGCAGAACACCTTTCTGAAGTTACGTGTAAAAAGGGCACTAAGTGAGATGTGCCCCGTTCTGCGTAAAAGGGCTTATTCGAGAGAAGAATCGCGCGTTTTCATGTACAGCCTAATAATATTACAACAACCACATGAAAACTAGCAACTTTGATTGCAAATATCTCTTCACAGAAATAAAATTTTTAATTTCCGCTTTCGAAATCTTAATCTACTCGTCAATACGCGTCTTTTGATACCCCACTTTCCCCTTTTGGACCACTACTACCACAGGCTTTAAATAAACTTTGACCCTTAATAACTCTTGTTGTTGTTGTTTGCACCAAAAAAAATTTATATATTTATACTCATCTCAATGATATCTACCAATCCTCACCATTTTTTTTTTAATTTGGGAGTTGGAGCTATTCTGCATTTATACCCAATTATGTAACTTTATGTAAGCTTTGTAAATTTACGTGTAAAATCGGAAAAATACGTGTATTCAGCAAAAGCATTTTTTTGTATAAAATGAATTGTAAATTTTTTAAAAAAAACTTATGTTTGATAATGATTATAATTTTTTAATTTTAAATAAATATTATTTGTAAATAAATATATACATATGTAGCTATAATTATGTAACATTAAACGCGTATAAATTGAAATGCACAAAACACCAAAAACAACAACACGCATACATACATAAACCGTGATCTGATAAAACAATTTGAAAAAAAAAACTTAAAATTTTTATTCACAAAATTATTTAAATATTTTATGAAGTATAACAGCATAAAGCAATTAAAACTATTTATGCAATTTAATTAAATAAAAAAATGCGCAATTTAATAAAAATCAAAATTTTGGACACTTTAATAACAACAAAGAAAAAAAAACACAATTTATTTTAACTCAACTCAGCTTAGTTGTGGCTAATAATTTTATTATTTTTGTAATTTTGTGCGTGTGTTTAATGTTGGTGTGCCGTAATTGTAGTCGTTGCAAAAAAAAAAAAACAAAATAAAAAGACAGTAAAAATGCGACAATTATTTTCCAGTGATCTATATAATAAGTTTGAATTTAATTATTTGTAAATATTTATAATTAACGTGCAAACGTTTAAACTTAAATAAACATAAACTGATATATGCAAAGAAAAAAAAATTATAACAAAAAAAAAATTATTCAACTACCAAAAAAGAAATATCACTTGATTATGCAACAACAACTAGAACACATAAAAAAGCAGTTATGCAGACAGTGAAAAAAAAACATTAAAAGCAAAATTTTTATATTAAATAATTTCCGTTTAAAAGCAACTGCTATATGAATGGGTCATTCCAGCGCAAATTGACTAATGTTGCAAAGCCCGGAATTCTTATTTCGAGGTATTAATTTTTCAAATTAAAAATAAAACAAAAAATTTGCAATAACAAAATTTTTTTTTTCATAATTTTTTTATCGAAAATTTTAACTTTTTTATTTAAAAACAAATTTCTTGCTGTACCTTCAAACCCCTTTTTCAGCGTAATATAATTAAATATTTTTTTATATTAATATTAGTTAAATTTAAAAAACATGTTTGCAAATGTTTGTTTTTGTAAAAACTGTAGGCTACAAAAAAATTTAAAAACTATTTCTTCTGCTCTTTTCACTTTTTCTCAAAGATCACGTTTTCTAAGCTTATGCATTTTGTTTTGTAGGAACAAAATATTTATACAAAAAAAAAACTTACGAGCTTTTTAAAAAAAAATTTTTGCAACAAAGTTCTGCATTCTGAAAAATTTTAGTTGCAAATTTTTTTCGCAAGTAAAGAAAAAAAATTTTTAATTTCTCCAAATTTATTTCAATCATTAGAAGATTTGTTGTGGAATGACCCAAACTTATATTAAAAAAAATAAAAAAAAACACTTGCAACAATAACATTGGCATAGCAAAACTAACTAATTTGAAGAATATTTATTGAAAAAGCAATAATTGTATGAAATATGATACAAAGTATAGCATTAAAAAAAAAAAGCAACGAAAATAATTACAAAAAAAAACCCAAAAATTATATAAATGTAAATACATAAATATGCGCATCTTTTTTCAGTAGTATTGAATAACTATACGTTATAATTAATTAAAAATTGAAAAATGTGAAAACAAAAATTTCATAAGGCAGCAAATAAATGTGTTAAGCACATTTTCAAGCAGCGTAAACATTAGTCACTACAGTCAGAACAAATACAACAAACAACAGTAAAATATTTGATATGAAACATATTTTAATTTAAATTTTTTAATTTGTTATTTTTATTTTACATATTTTAAATTAGTTATTGTTTATGATAAATGTATTTATTGCAATTTTACGATAAAATAAAAATACACAAATAATAAACATAAATATATAACAATTCAAAAAATAAATATATACACTTTTTGTTTATTTTTTTATACATGGAATATTTATTTTATTGTGGTAAGTTTAATTGATTAAAAATTAATTTGCAATTTTGTTTTAAAATATTTTATTTTAAATAGTAGCGCTGCCATTCCTGTTCCTTCAGTGTACTGCCCGTAATCGTAAGACTTCCCCAAAGTTACGCTCAATTTTTTATGATTTAATGTAAAATTTCAAAATTTAGTAAACAAAGATTAAGTTAATAAAATATTTGAATTTCAGAATATACACATTTACATAGTTCTGAATCTGCATCGAAAAATTTTATTTTTAAAACATAATTGCTGACATAGTTACAGCTCATAATCCCAAGTCTTATTTGTTTGTTTTGTTATTAAATTTAATCTGCATAAATTACTTACCTAATTCTAACACATAAATACATATATTAAAATGCAAATTAATATGATATTATTATTGAAAATATATTTCGCTTTGATTTTTGTGTCAGCAA
Source organism: Sphenella marginata (assembly GCA_951509765.1). Taxonomy (NCBI): domain Eukaryota; kingdom Metazoa; phylum Arthropoda; class Insecta; order Diptera; family Tephritidae; genus Sphenella; species Sphenella marginata. The sequence goes on from OX608082.1 coordinate 65,013,796, forward strand.
ATATATCGTTTTCATTATCACAAATTATTTGCAGCTTCACTTTTCACAAAATTTTTCAATCTGGCTGATTTTATTAGCATTCCTTTCAAATTCATAACATATTTTTCGTCAAATTCATTTTAGGGTGAACCTTATTTTGTATATTTGTCAAACTTAGTATGGTAGTCCTAAAATTTTGTGAAACGTACTGCCGACTCTTGGCTTTGTTCTTGAATGTGTTCTTGTGAGTGGTGAGACTATGAGACCACCGAGTGATTCGATAGAAGGTTTTACTTCGCTAAGTCAGGGCAGCCAAGCATTAAAAAAATCGCTGGGAATCATGCAAAACAACCGATTTCTATTTAGAGCAGATCTTTCAAAAGAAGGTTCCGGAACAGGTTTGTTCAAAGTCTGAGTCGAAAAAAATTGATCGAAACGGAAAGCCTATAGTTTCTGAAACCAATACTTATTTTGCAGAACGAAAAACCTCAAAGCTGTGACTGGGTTGTAAATAAAATTAATTTCAAAGCACATAGCCAAAACCGAAACCGCATCTACTTTTAAAGACCCGAACCGAAAAAAATTCGCAAATCGAAATTATAAACGCACCTTTATTGTTTAACTTATTACCAACATATTCCTAATGCATACTTTTAGGGGCGTATGCTTATGGAAGAATTTAAATTAAACAATTTTAACCCTAACACTGCCATGCTTAAGAGCAAGAATTATGTATACAATATACTGTAGAGCGAATTTAAAGTGTGGAAAATTCTGAACAGCTTTGCTAAAGAAAATAGGGAAGAATTTAAAAAAAAATTAAAAATTTCAACAATGAAGGTACTCAAGCAAAGTTGTTCAAAATGATCCGTAAAACATCTCTCCATTTTTGAAAACCTTTTTCTTAAGTTCTGTTTCTCAAAATTTGAAATTTCTTTTTTTCTTAGCATAGTTCTACAACACTCACACAAGTATATGTATGTATAAATATATATTAAAGAAATAGTAAAAGTAAATGTTCAGCTAAATACTTCAAAATATTTAAAAATTCTAGTAAATATTATGTATGCAAAAAATAAAATAAAAAAAAAACGAAAAAACAATTTATAACAAATTAAAACCGATACAAGGGAGTTTATATACTAAATAATCGTAAAATATATTATTAGTGAACCAAACCGAAATTAAGTCTTTATGCATTTAAGCCACTAAGAGATTAAACATTTAAGTAGTTAAGCATAAATCTTTGAAAATTATACATATACAATTAGCATAAGAAACTACAACAGACAAGGGAGTATCAAACAAAAACAAAAATACAAAAGAACAAAAAAAAAATATTTAAATAATATTATAAATTAAAGTAAATTATTACATATATTAGTATTATGAAGCAAAAGCAGCACAAGGGATTATTGAAGAAGAAGCAAAAGAAATTGGAGACTTAGAAATAACAAAATAAAAATAGAAAATAAAATAAGAATAAAAAAATAAAAACAGAGAAGAAAAGTTTAAGCGAAGTATGGCAGCAGACGAAACTTATATAGACAATAGGCTGGTTCAAGATTTTTAAACCTTTTTAATTTTTTTTTTGCGAAAGTGATGCTGAAATTAGTTTTCAAAATTTTAAAAATATTTAAAAAAAAATTGTTTTCTTTAATTTTTGTTTTTTAAAGTGATGCTGAAATTATTTTTCAGAATGTGGTAAAAAAAAATTACTAACAAAGTTACAAACCTTAAAAATTTTTTTTTAATGGTCTATCATTGTTTTCGTAGATAAATAAATATGAGACTCTCTCGTTCTCTCTTTGCGATCTAAACTTTGTTAGTATTTTTATCCACCTGCTGAAAAATTTTATTGAAAAATTTAAAAAAGAAAACTTTTCTTTTGATCCAGTCTAATAAAATGTGTGCGAAGAAAGAGAGCAAGAAACTATACAACAACAACAAGTAAGCAAGCAAACGTAAATTAGAATAAATAAAAGATTAATCAGTCAGCAAAAGCACGAAGGAATCAACAACTTAACGAATGAATAAATAATCAAATAAATGTGTAAGTTGCGCAATACATACAAACAAAAGGATATAACTACAATGGATACATATATAAGATTCACATACATACATATGCATTTAAAATAAATAGTAGTATTATAAACAAACAAAAGAAAACTTTTCGAATTTCAAATTACAAAAGACAAAAACGACTAAGCAAACAATTTTTAAACAAAGAACAGAGTTATGCGCCATTAAAGCTATTTTAAACGCCCTAAAGTAGGCTAGACCAACGGATGGGAAAGCTATGCGCCTGGATTTAAATTAGTCTACTTTTAGGCGCTGAAAAAGAGCAATGCAGAACTTTGCTAATATTTCTTTAAAAAAAAGGAAAGGAAAAGAAATGTAGCGCAAAGGAAGTTTGATTTTTTTTATTGATAAAAGATAACACTGTGCAACATATTTGGGAAAAATTATGTAACAGAAAAAACTTGATATTTTTCAGTGAATAAATTATACAAAGATTGAGAGCTTTTGAAAAAAAAAATTTTTTTAATAAAATTGAAGAGCCGCAATTGTTGACTTTTTCTTCGCTCCTCTTTTAAACACTAAATTTATTCTGTTGCAAAATTGTTTGCTGTTGTACAGTGTAATCATCATGAAACATCATCACATAGACTAAACTATTATATAAAAATATTTACATGAATATGTACGTACATACATACATACTAAGAAAAAATAAATCGTAAGCAAATAGCAACAACAAATAATCGCTGATTCAATAAAACTAAGAAGTAACAAAACTTACCATTGTACACAGTCACATACAAAGGGCGTTAGATACTCACTCGACTCACAAAATAAAAGCAAGCAAATAATACAGAGAATTGAAGTAAAGATTCCAAGTCAGAAAATTTTGATAAATTTAAAAAATTTTGAATACAAAGAAGCTCACCAGCACACCTTGAAATATGTACTGCGGTGGCTATTTTGCAGAGACTCAACTCGAGATAAAATTTATCACAAAAAAAAATTTTTAAATTACTATGTATTGAAATTCTTCATTTTAAAAACTCAAACAGAAAGGAGAGTAAATAGTTTTTAAAATAATTGAAATACTTGGCTTTGAAGTGCTAACTAAAATTTGAAAATTAAATGTTTTCGAAAAACTTTCAAAAAGTTTTCGGAAATTTTTATTTTTTTTTTTTGCAATTTCAAAATTTCAATATTCATTAAAAGTTTGGATTTTAAAAAATAAAGAGCAAATTTAAATTTTTCAACTTTGAAGTTTCTACTAATTTCGTAAAGTAAATGCACTTATTTTCGAAAAATTTGGGAACTCCGAAATTGTTAGGTTTATTAAGAGCTTGAATTTTGAAAAATAAAAGGCAAATGTTTTACAGAAATTTTTGAAATATTTTTCTTTTGTACCCTAAATTTCAAAACTTTATTTACTTATGGTAATCCGAAGTCTCAACCTGAAACTAAACTGAGTGAAATTTTCAAGATAAAAAATGTCTTTTTCTTTTCTTTTTTTTGAATGAAAAAAATCAGAAGTCGGAACTATAATTCTCAATTTTTTATTTTCAATAACTTGTTTTAATGCTTTCACTACTCTATTTTGAAACTTATAACAAGGTATTAAAAGTTTTAAAATATTTGTAGAAGATTCTTCAATATTTTTTATTTTTTTTTTTTCAAAATATTTTAAATCTCAATATTTATTGTGCGCTTTAAATATCCTATTTGCGTTTTGACAATTCAAAAAAAAAAATTAATAAATTTTTAAAGTTGCTTGAAAGTTTTAAATTGTTTACAGAAATTAAAAAAAAAAAAAACCAATTTTCTAAATATTTAAAATTTCACTATTTATTGTGCGCTTTGAATGTCCGCTTCGGCATTTGAAAATACAAAAGAAAATTCATAATTTTCAAAATCGCTTCAAATAGGCCTTTTTGATGCTTAAAACCATATAAATTTTTTTACGTTTTTGAAACGTTTTTGAAATATCACATTTTATTTACTTAGCGAATTAAAGCTAATTCAGTGCAGTCTAAATAAAATCTTATATTATTTTTAATTCAAAAAAGTTGACCAATATATGATTCCCGAAACAGACTTATGTATCTATATGTATTGCAAGGGGTTTTGGAACAAATGCAGAATAGCTCCAACTCTCTAAAAAAAAAAAAAATATTGGGATCGATAGGTATTTTTATAACGAACATAACGGTGTATTTCTTTTTTGGTGCAAACAACAACAACAAAAGTTATTCAAGGTCAAAGTTCATAAAACTAACTTTTTTGTATCTAAATTCCTCCTAAAGTACTAATCCGATTGCCAAAATATTGGCGTCGTTGGATAGGTAATTACAATACCTTTTATTTGATATATGTCTCAAATATGTAACTGCAAAGAATTTCCTAAAATAATAAAATTTTCTTAAAAATGTCTCCAATTTTTAAAAAACTTAATTTTTTTTAATTTAGTTGCTATATTAACTATGTGTAAAGATAATTTAGTAACATGGGAAATAATTTAAGCTTTCATTTTAAATACTATATAATATCCTTAGTTCAATCAAAACCGGTGCGAAACCGCGTATGTGCGAAAACTGGTATACACCATTCAAAGTCCTTCTGCATAGGCAGCCTTCGAGTCAAATAATGATTTAGGGGCCCGATCCATGTTTTTTATGTGCAGAACACCTTTCCGCGTAGGCGGCCTTCGGCCGCGCTTCAAAAAATAACCCTGGGCTACGCCATTCCAACTCCGGGTGGTTGCCCTGAACGGTGGCAACATGCCACCGTTCCGACTCTATGGGCGGGATCCATGGTATTTTTGTGCAGAACACCTTTCTGAAGTTGCGTGTAAAAAGGGCACTAAGTGAGATGTGCCCCGTTCTGCGTAAAAGGGCTTATTCGAGAGAAGAATCGCGCGTTTTCATGTACAGCCTAATAATATTACAACAACCACATGAAAACTAGCAACTTTGATTGCAAATATCTCTTCACAGAAATAAAATTTTTAATTTCCGCTTTCGAAATCTTAATCTACTCGTCAATACGCGTCTTTTGATACCCCACTTTCCCCTTTTGGACCACTACTACCACAGGCTTTAAATAAACTTTGACCCTTAATAACTCTTGTTGTTGTTGTTTGCACCAAAAAAAATTTATATATTTATACTCATCTCAATGATATCTACCAATCCTCACCATTTTTTTTTTAATTTGGGAGTTGGAGCTATTCTGCATTTATACCGGGGTTTTCTATATTTTTGAAGAAGTTTTGATAATTTTTTAGATATATTAAATCTGACAAATTTTTGAAAATTGCAAAAAGTTTCACAAGTTTATTTTTAACTTATTCATCTTCAAATTGACACTTTTCAAAAATCGTTTCAAAGCTTAGTTTTAAATTTTTAATATTCCAAAATTTTCGCAAATGTTTTAAAGTAAAGGTTTTAAGGTTCTTAAAAGATTTTATTCAAAACAAAAAAAATAAATAGCCACGGCTTTCAAAAGAATAAAATTTTGAAGTTTGTGGGGAATATTTTGTACGCCACTGTACATACATGCATTTTGTTTGCAAAGCATTCATTCTGATACAAGAAAACCAGTTGAATAAAAATAATAATAGATAACAAAAATAAAAATCACGTACGAGTATAGTTAACCAAAAAATAATCTTACGATAATGAATGAAACAAGGAAATAGTGTAGTACATAATTTAGTAAAATATTTTAAATAAAGAACATTTAAAAGATCTAAAATTTAATTGAACTGATTTCTATTTAAAAAAAAAAGTTATGATTCAGAAGAGAGGAGAGTAAGTAAAGAAATGCTAACGGTTATCACAGGATTCGCCAATATTGCTTTAGAATAGAAATTAATTAAGAATGGGACAGCCTTTGTAAAATGATGCGGTAAGTACCGGCAACTGTGGTAAGTATGTATGTATGTGAGTCTTGTGCGAAACCAAACTCCTGTCCTTGACACATCACGTGATATTTTTGTTCTGAAAAAATATTAGTGATTTGCATAAAGCTCACAAACCCTGCTTAAACGAATCGAGTGATGAATGTAAGATATGCTACAAAAAATCCTCCTCACAAAGATATCGTAAAGATGTCGCATCACTAAGTCATGCCACATTTATGTCTCCTCAACGACTGACATCGCATAATTTGCAGAGAAGCGTCTCATACACCTGTGATGTCATATGAACAGCTGATGTCATATCAACGACTAATGTCGTATCAACAAATGATGTCGCATCAATGACCGGAATGATATAATTAAAAGCTTTAAATTCCAGTTCAACGTGTGATGTCACATCAAGGACCGATGTCGGGGAATATGGTGGCCCTGCAACTAGTTATATCACATATGATGACGCATCAACGGTTGGTGTCACATGGGTAATAGATATTGGAAAATTAGCAGAAAAATAAATCCTAAGCACCATGTGACCATACAACTAGTGATGTCACATCAACGACTGATGTCGTATCAACGAATTATGTCGCATCAATGATCGGTGTCATGTAATTAGCAGGAAAAAATATATTCTGATCATCATACCCTCATTATAAGCTTTAAGTTCCCCTCCAACATGTGATGTCACATCAAGATCGGGGAATATGATATCTATTCAACTTTGTCACAATTGATATCGCATCAACGATTGATGTCACATGAGGAATTGATTTTAAAAATCCTAAATCCTAAGCACTATGTGACCCTAGAACTAGTGATGTCACATCAACCACCGATGGCGTAGAACTTTAAAAGCGTTCTTTCAACTAGTGATATCGCATAAACAACTCATGTCACATAATCAACTGATGTCACATCAAGCACCAAAGTCGGGGAATTTACCGGCCACGGTAACTAGTAATGTCACATCAACGAACGATGTTGCAAGTAATAGAATCTAGAAGGGAAGTACAAGGTGCCTGCAAGCCAGATGGAAAATATTAAAAGAAAAACCCATAAAAGTCTACCATTTCTACCATGAAAATCACTCAATGCTGCCTGAACAATGCTCTTTGCATAAAATATTTAATATTTGCTCAAAATATTGTTGAAAACCAATTGTCACGTTCATGGTCCTTTATCGACGAAAGCGAAAACTTTACTTACTTCCTTGTACCATTTGTTGTTGTTGCTTTAATAATAGCATGTTTGGTTTGCAACTCGCTATAACCAATTTATATGTAAATTTTTTGTTGCGGTTACTTAAATTTAAATTTTTCAATAACTCAGTTAGGTTGATTTAAAATTGAGTTAATGTAAACATGACAACAACAACAACAAGAATGGCAATTGTGTAGTAACATTGCGTTATGGCAGTTGCTAATTTTTTTATGTTTCGCCTTTGATGTGGGTCGAAATTAATATTTAGAGAAATTTGGGTTTCGGCAGAGAAAGGGTTAATTATGTATAAAAAAAATTTAATAGATTTCAATAAAAAAGCATATTTCGGTTGCTATCTCCACAAGCCGGACTCTTAAACATGGTTTCAGGCAGTTCGAATAAGCTAAATGCATGAGGCAGACCATACCACCAATGATTTCTTCTATGCGAGTTTGAATCCCACATATGAGCACAGAGCTAGGCTCGACTAGAAACGTCCTATATAAAGCTTTCGTTTATAATGGAACCCGCAATCACTGCTTCTATTTACAAATTTAAGCTGTAGAGAGTAGTATCTTGAAATAGGTTAGGGGCTTATGGATCACTAATTCAGATCACAATGGTCTGATAGATAGGGTGCACTAGGGTGGTCCTAAATATATCATGTGTAGGTTTTTTTGAAATAAAAATAGTGCCAATGAAGAAGATTTTTTCTAGATTTGGATTGGATAGCGCACCGAGTTTTTTTTGCTCTGATTGTAACTCTTCTCCTAAAGGGAAAAGTTAAAAATAGTGTATATTAATATTATTATTGAAAATGTTCAAACACAACCTCAAAAACCCTAAAGTCGTTGCTTGTAATTTTGCAGTGTTAAAGTCCATACTCCTTCTAGCGCCTCTTCAACCTAACCTAAACTAACCTAACCTAACCTAACCTAACCTAACCTTAACTAACCTAACCTAATTTAGCTTAAATTCCTTTACACCAAAGCTCATTTTTTACATTTTTTCGTTACATCCTTGAGTACACATTAAAAATACTTAAGCTATTTGTAGTTTAATTTTCTCTATTTGAACGAAAGATGTAAGCTTTGCGCTCCAGCACTTAATGCGTGGCAACATTTCAAGCATAAAGAAAGAATTTGCATAATTTCCCAAAGCGTGAAACCAACGCAATGTCGCATACATTTCGGTTGCTATTTTTTATGATATTTAGGACTTTTCAGTTTATTTCAATGAAATTTCAATGAAATTCATGGAGAGGGAAATGGGAGTGTTAATGCGAATGAGTACTAGACTGGATAAAAAAAAAATATTTTTTAAAATTTTTTGTTTGTAAGTTTCACGAGCTTAATTCTTAGTGTATTATTATTAATTTTTATTTAAGGAAATATTGAATAGCATTAATTATTTTTTTTTAATTTAAAAAACATTTTTTTGAACTTATGAAAAATATAAAAATATTTTTTTTTATAAAAAACAAATAACTATTTTTGTTAGGCTTAGCAACTGGATAGTAATTTTTATTCATTCATTATTTTTGTATTTACTTTTTATTTTTTTATAAATTTTCCCTAAAAAAAAGTAAAAATATACTAAAAAAATTAAATATAATAATTGCATAAGAAATATTATAAACTGCTCTGAATTTACAAAGCTATGTAAAATTAAACAATAAGAAATTATGAAGCATAATATTTTTCAAGCTAAGAAAACAAATAAAGTTAAAGTTTCAATACTTAATCCTAAGTTTTAGAGGTCTATCATTGCCAGTTTTTTTTTGGGAGAAGGAGGATTTTTTCATTACAAATGGCAAAATATTCAAGTAAAAAAATTTTACTGTGTAAGAAGTTCGATGGAAAATTTCCGTCCGCCGGGAAGTTCCGGTGTAATCAAATGGAGTATTAGTTTTGGTCTAACCTAGAAAAGTAACTTTTTTTTTGGATTCAGGTCGAACGTAGCAGTATTCAATTCAGATGGCATATTCGTATTCCAGATTCCATTTTATTCAAGAATCTCTTATATATTTTATTTATTAATTTTTGAAAATTAACATAAAAATCGGAAAACAAAACACCATCGTTCCACACCAGCTTGATTTTACTGAAATTACTCTTTTGACTTAAATTTCCTTTCAGAACATTTTTTTTGTGATATTAAACTTTATTGCACACCAATAATTAAATTGCTGTTTTTTTGGACCGAAGATGTTAAATTATTCATGACTATAAATATAAACTCAGGGCCATACTAATTTTTATTTTTTGTTATACAATTATAAGTTAAATAATCAATTAAAAATTAATTATTAAAAATAAAAATTTTCATAACAAAATAAAAAAATTTTATTTAATATAGCTCTCAACATTTTTAAAGTTTTTTCAAATGTCATGACTATGAATGAGCTCCAAGACTAAGTTTTTTTTTTTTTTTGAAGAAATAAAATACCAAAAAAAAATTTAGCTCATTTATTTTAAAGTATGGTATACAAATGCAATTTAATTCTATACATAGCTAGAAGCAGCTAAGTTGTTTTATTTTAATTATGTTAATGTTTAGAAGTCGAAAAATTATTTTTAAGTTTTTTTTTTTGTTCATGTTATAAAATAAAAATATATGATTCATATAAAATAATTAACTAAAATGTTGGTCCCAGTCTAATGACCAAAACAACACAAAAAAAAAAACTTAAATCAAATTAAAAAAGAAAACAAAAAGCAAATAAAGATAAATGCGTATGAAAACGAGTAATACGTTTCTAGAAAAGAGCAAGGACAACCCATTATGTTTTAATTCTATGCGCTTCTTTTTTCATTCTTTGAATCACAATCAAGTTTCAAATATTTTATTTGTACTTTTTTCACTTTTTTATAATTTTTTTGTTTTTCTGTTTTTTCATTTGCTATCCTTTTATCTACCCAATCCTTACGCTCCTCCATATTTGTCCCTTTATTATCTCACACAACAGCAACACACCGAGCAAGTTATGATGGATGACAACAACGTTTTTATGGTCACTGAAATTAACATACAACAACACGTGGCAAAAGCACAAACAAAAAAAAATAGAACATAAGGCCGGTCGGTCGATGGCTCTCCTCACACACTTTGCAATTGAAAAATAAAAAAAAAAAATGTTTAATTGTAGGCACAAATTATGCAGACATAATAGACGGTGTGGCTATGAAAATAATAAAATACTCATACAAAAGGGATTTGAGCTATAGCCGAAGGGCTTAAGTGCGCATGATAAGGTTGGACAATGAACTAAAATGAGAGTTCATAGAAAAAAGGACGGAAATAATGGCAAAAGCTATAAAAAACTTGTCTGATAAAAGAACAGATTTTTAAATATTTAGGGTTTTTTTGTTTTTACTTTTCTTTTGAATGGTAACTAGATTTGTGGTTGTATGTAATTAGATACTGTTAAAGTACGTTATTTATGGTTATGGTTCTTCTTTTAAGGGTTCCAAACACAACTTCTTATGTTAGGCCCCTTTTTATTAGAAGTATAGCCACGGTTTTAGCAACCTGAAGGTCAAGAGACCAAGTGGGCTTAAGTGGCCTGCGCTTAATTTCTTTTCTCCACAGTCACTATAGCTGTATTCTGAATACGAAAAGTTGAATTATTGCAGCATACCTTCAGGAGCACTCAACTTTAATAACTGTTGCATACTTTTAGGGGTAGCAAGTAAACTTATCCTATCGTAACAGCAGGCAAACACAATGGATCTGCCTAAAAATACGCCTTCCGGCATGAAAATGTACACTCTCTTCAACTTTTAGGCAGGTACTGAAATTCACTTTCAGTGGAATTTGCTTGGTTTAACCAGCAAATGTACAAAGGTTTAATAACCAATGCCCGAATGCCAACCTTTTTATTTAAAACTGATCAACGCAAATTTAAATCATTCTACTATACTTCAACAAATTTGTTTTTTGCGCTGCAGCTTAGCACTACATTAAGTCCAGTCTCTAGACAGCTTCTTCTTCCTCCAATCTAGTTCTCAAAAGTGTGAAAAATTGATATGAAGTGGTGCAAAGCTAGAAAGCAGATATAAGAAAAAGGTCAATTCAGGAACCAGGCAATATGCTCAACAACTGCTTCACTCTCACTTACCGACTTGAAGCTATCCATAGAGATCTCAAAGAATTTGAATGCAGTCAAATGTGCATATCTCTGAGATCTGGCTATTGGCAAAACTAGCATACGCATATATTTATAGTTTCCATTATACCAAGCTTGATTGTAGAAGGCATCACTAATGCCAGAGCTCTGGGAGAAGTGAGAAAAAGAAGTTTCCTTATTTTTATATAAATTTTTAATTTACCGACGTGTTCTTTCTTACCAAATCAATTAAATTATTGCCAAAGTAGGAGATAAAGTACACATGCACCATGGTTGCTATGAGAAAAGCGACGAATTTGATCACACTCAAAAACTCTGTGCCAGCCACCACTTGTAGACCGATTAGGCAGAGCACCAAAGAAGAACCCATGTAGTTGAGCAGAATTGAGAGACTGAAGATAGAATCGATTTCTTCGGCGTACCTGAAATTAAAATAAATAATAATATCCTTAGAGTATTGAGCTCAAAGCTACTGCTATACTTTCATCCCTTTTCCACCACACAGTGTATACCCCCACTAATAATTTCAACACATATGATTATCAATTATATACTCACTCTAATATATCATTATGATAGGATAGCAAAGGTCCCAACAAATTCATATCTGCATCATTACCAGTCAATTGTAGCTGCTCAATTTGTCTACCCAAATATTCCAAATGCATATTGACTAAATGTACGAGCGTTATCAGCAATAAATCGCCACCCAAAAATAATGTCGACATATAATACGAGCCCATACATTGAACAAAATATGATAGTATATAAAAAAATGGCGTTTTCTCATTATAATAATACCACATCATAAAAGGAAATGTATAACTATAACCTTGATTTTCATCTTCGCGTATAAAATATTCAATAATTGATGCAACCAATGGAAACAAATTAAACATTGTTGTTGTACACATATGCCAAATTGTTAGATATTTATTGTAGGCATTGATTTTCTTATAATATGGCACCAAACGATATGCCTCACTCTCCTCAGCTGTTTGTGGATGTTTGGCCATCATACCTTTTAAAATGAATTCAATTTTATGACGTCCAAACCATAATGTGCCACCCTTCATTAATGAATTTAGACCGAAACTCCAATAAATGGCAAGTGCTGTATAATCGAGCGCCGATTCCAAATGATCAAAAATGAAAAAGAGTATCATGCATGAAAAATTATAAGAAACCATTGTACTGAAGGCGCGTAGTGCTATTTTGATATATCGTTTTGGTTTCTCATCGGGTGTCCATTTGAAAAGTTTTTCGCCATTTAGACTTATTAGGAATAGTGGTATCTTGACGAAATCGGGTATAGTTGCGGCGGGTTCTTTTGTATCGAAAGCTGAAGGCATTTCCGCTCCAAGGAACGAATATTTTTATAATTATGAAATAAATTTTGCAAGACGACTGTTGTATTTACTGTCTGTGAGATGGTCTTTATACAGAAATTGCTTAGAACATGGGCGGCATCATGTGGGGGGTAAATCTACGTAAGGTATAGCTGAGCTCTGATTACGCTCTTGTTGCTGTTAGTTTCATTTACTTTCAGTTGATTTAATTTTATTTTATTTTTATTGTATTTTATTTTATTTTATTTTATTTTATTTTATTTTATTTTTTTTTTTTTTTACTTTATTTTTTTTTATTTTATTTTTTTTTTATTTCATTTGATTTAATTTTATTTTATTTTATTTTATTTTATTTTATTTTATTTTATTTTATTTTATTTTGTCTTATTTTATTTTATTTTATTTTATTTTATTTTATTTTATTTTATTTTATTTTATTTTATTTTATTTTATTTTATTTTATTTTATTTTATTTTATTTTATTTTATTTTATTTTATTTTATTTTATTTTATTTTATTTTATTTTATTTTATTTTATTTTATTTTATTTTATTTTATTTTATTTTATTTTACTTTATTTTATTTTATTTTATTTTTATTTTATTTTATTTTATTTTATTTTATTTGAGATCCCTTTAGTTACTGCACCTCTGCACAAAAATATTTTAAATTCATTATCTTACTGTTTACTTAAAAATAATTATAAGAAATGATTACGTGGAAGCTCTGTCAGTTGGTTATTTGCCAAGAATTGTTTTGTTAATGCAATGATAATTAAGTAATTATAATAATGATAAAGAATTTTTTTAATGGAGTGATATATGTAGAAGCATTCAAATTTTCTATCACGAAGTCAAAATTAAATAAAATAAAATAAAATAAAATAAAATTAAATTAAATTAAATTAAATTAAATCAAATGAAAGTAAATGAAACTAACAGCAACAAGAGCGTAATCAGAGCTCAGCTATACCTTACGCTTTTTGACCAGCTATTATATTTAAATAAACCAATAAAAAAACCAAATAAATTTTTTTTTTTTGACCCACCCTAATACAAATATATTTACAATACAAACGAGTGTATATATCTTTAAACCCATCAGTTAATACAATGTATTGTGTGGATTTGTTGATTGCAGGAATTGTCGTAAATAATTGATTGTTTTTACAAAGCGCCACCCCCGCACAAAGAAACTCGCTGGAGGGGTTCGTTCACTTTTCTATGCGACCATATAAACGTTCAAGTTGTAAAATAGAATTATTGACCATTTTGCTAAACAATAACTCAAAACATTACCAGTGTTAAATGGCAAATAAGCAAACAAATAAACTTACAAAACGCATGCAAGCTATAAAAGTTAACACACACACACACACACACATACACACATAGCTTACTACATTTAATGTTAGTGGCGTATGCACGCATTGACTATTTCGCATTCATTTACTTAGAACGCAATCATTGAAGCGAGCGAGGTCAAATGCACTCAGCCAAGCAATAACCAGCGGGCAGTGAATAGAAAACCACCACCACCACCCAACATACGCACCCACTATGCGCAGCTCAATTGTAAAATGTATGCAAAAGTTTGTATTTGCAATTTACCCGCAGGACTTCTTCAGAGTCATAAACTGAAGTTCAGACAAAATGCACAACAAGAACAATGGTGAAGAAGTAAGAAAGTCGCCGAGCGAGTGGAAGCGGATGCGTTATACCCGGCAGTGCAGTTTGGGGAATGATATATTTTTTTGTTAGAAGATATCATGTCCGATTTAAAGTATGTAAGTGTTTATTGTATCTTATGGCAACTCTCTGGAAGCTGTCGTGGCAACAATACGCTTATGGAAACTCTTGACAAATGTCAAAAAGTCAGCTGTTTCTTACAGTTTGGCTTCCAGCTTGGCCTTCATTGGTTTATATTTTTTTTTTAATTTCTTTTCCTTTCTTTTCTTTTCTATTCTTTTCTTTTATTTTATTTTATTTTATTTTATTTTATTTTATTTTATTTTATTTTATTTTATTTTATTTTATTTTATTTTATTTTTTTTATTTTATTTTATTTTATTTTATTTTATTTTATTTTATTTTATTTTATGTTATTTTATTTTATTTTATTTTATTTTATTTTATTTTATTTTGTTTTATTTTATTTTATTTTATTTTATTTCATTTCATTTTATTTCATTTTATTTTATTTTATTTTATTTTATTTTATTTTATTTTATTTTAATTTATTTTATTTTATTTGATTTTATTTTATTTTATTTTACTTTATTTTATTTTGTTTTATTTTATTTTATTTTATTTTATTTTATTTTATTTTATTTTATTTTATTTTATTTTATTTTATTTTATTTTATTTTATTTTATTTTATTTTATTTTATTTTATTTTATTTTATTTTATTTTATTTTACTTTATTTAATTTTTGTTTTTTATTTTATTTTATTTTATTTTTTTAATAAAAAAATTTTAATCGCTATTGATCAGTCGAATTAATTTAAAAAAATTGTATAGGTCATTAATTTTATTTAAAAAAAAAAAAAATTAAATAAAACAAGCAATTTAATAGTGTTGCAAAGCAGTTAAGTTTATAATTGGATTTTTCCAACAATTTAGTTGTACCCACTGGTTAGAAGGCGATGATAGCATGCAAAATTAAATTATATTATACTTTAGCCGTGTATATTATCAACGGAGTGGAAGAGCAGCCCATCTCAAATGTTTTTCTTCATATCTCTTTTTAAAACTTTTTCCCTGGAACGCCCTAGCTCAGAATGAGTTTAAAAACTTTACTACGCAAACAAATTTTTTTTTTTTTTTTTTTTTAGATTAGTCTTTGCAAGTACTTTTTTATAGTCCCAAGTAAAAAGGAGACATAATTCCAAGCCAAGAACAACACAATAATAACTTTTATTTTCCGAAGTCAACACCAACATCACGATACGCAGTTTTTTTAAAACAGCATTCCCTCCTAGGTGGAGTAGTAAGGTGTTAAATTTTTCTAATTTTTTAAGCTCAAAGGTGACATAACGCCAATTGGTATCTATTGTGGCACCTCCATTATAGTGACATAAGTCCAAGTATAAAATTTATTAATTGGGATTTTGGCACTGCAAGGGGAAGCCTATAATCCAACTTAAAAAAATTGCACATATTAAGTGTAGAAAGTATCATATGACACAAAAAATTGTATAAGTTGATTTTATTTTACATTAAATTTGGTCATATGACCTCACTGTATAAAATCGCATGCAAGTTGCGCTACTGGGTATAAAGAGTAAATAATTTTTTCATGGCTATTAAAGCGGATTTTGGGTGGGGTGTGAAAGTGTGAAAAGCGTAGCGAGAAGAAAAAACAACAAATTTACGAGCGCATTTACGCATGTACGTTCCAACTACAATTAAACACAATTCTTACATACATACATATGTACATACATATGTATGTGTGTGCTAAAATGCAATAAAAGCAACAATGTTGTTGTTGTATTATGATGATTGTTTTCTGCTGTTAGCACGCATAGCCGGTGTAATCAATCGAATCGGCCAATAATGTTAAATCGATTTCAGTGCATTGATTGCACTAATACATACATATAAAAACAACCTCATACATACATATATGTAAGTAAATACATTTGTAAATGGCAAGTTTGTACAATGCATACGGAAATATTTGCATTAAAGTTAGTCCATGCGAAGTTTAGCATTATGAGCGGAGTGAGAGAGAGAGCGAAAAAAAAAATCGCATGATGCGTTTGCTTTTTATTTGCGAAAGGTTACAAACGGTCAAGCCTCATTGAAGTAAGGCATGCTGTTTTTTGTTGTTGCTTCATTTCACATTTTATTTAATTTTCTTCTATTTGCTCTGCACGTTTATTTACATTTTTTACAAAGTTTTTCATATGCAATTGTATGGCATTTTTATTTGATACGGAAGTTGAATATTTATTTAGTTGTAAAAGAAATAAAAAAATTTAAAAATTCAGCAAAAAAGCATTGTTGTTGGCAGCTTTATGTTATCGTATACATAGTTAAAATAGTTAATAACTATGGTAAATTTTGCGTCCATTCAAGTGAAAAGTGCTTGTAAAAGTCATTGAAATAAATATTTTTAAATTGGCAATAATTTACTTTGGAGTGTTTTCTGTTTTTTTTTTTTTTCTAAAGCGAAAAAGTTTTGAGCGTTATATTTATTTATGAGTTTATCAAAAGTATAATGTAAAAATGTTTAAAATGCGAATTTGCTATGGAATTTATATAGATGGAAAATCATGATTTGCAAAATAGCACTATTAGTGGTTATAACATAATGTTAAAGTGATGGCAATGCTGCATAAAAAATTAATTTGTTTTTTTTTTCAATAAGTTTTTCAAATAAAATCAAATAATATTTATGATATAAGCAATATTTGTTTTTATATCACGCTTAAGGTATGTTTGGTGTATTGAGTACAAAAATAGAAATTTTTTATTTATAATGCCAAATAGTCACATCGCATCTACCTTATGACATTGTATCACTTGAAATATTTAAACTTTTATAAGAGTTTCGGTATTTAATGCAAGCTTAAGACATTTCGCAGATATTTTATAAGAATAACACATTTTTGATATACATATGTATGTATTGCATAACTTTGCATCAAGTCAATAGATGCGATCTGATATCGTGTCGAATACAAACGATATACAACTATAAAAACGCGGCAATGTATAAAAAGTTTTCTACAATACAGTATAAAATAATACCCAAGTAGCACAAATAGTATCTGGAGCTTAGCTGAATTGAGATGCAACCATTGTTGTGACTTTAAAGTGTTAAATCAGAGGTCTGTGATCTTACTGCATATTCGTTCTTAAAATAAATCATATGAAATTAGGGAATATCAATTACTTCAACACATAACGAAATTGTTTCTTCCTAAAACGCATCAAATTACATGGAAGTATCAGTTCCTAGTATGTACTACATACATATATAAAAGGTAAAACTATCATATGATCTTAGAAATAAATCTGCTGATATCACGTAATCATAACTTTTACAACGTAACGTATCGCAGCCAACAAACAGAAATAATATTATTGCCATCTTGAACGCAACAAAAGTCACATCATCACGTCAAAATATTATCATGTCACATGATATGATATCACATGATCTCATGACAATACTCCAGCTTAAAAAAAACCTAGAAGAACACAAAATTCTGGTATTTTAAATGCGCCACTTAACTACCGTTAAATTCTGTTTTCAAACAGTAATTTATATTTCTCAAACAAAGAAAACAAAAACAAAAAATTCTCTACACAATAATCACGGCCTATAATCTTTATTCCATATACGCGTACTTTATGCTCTATCTGTTTTTCCTTTTTTTTTCATTTCAAATTGTTGCCTTTTAACACAAACATATGGATGGTGAAATCATTAATCAAAATTAAATAGCAATTATACGTATTCAAATAAATCGAAGTAAAAGCAACAAGAAACCAAAAAAAAAATTCACGAAATAAAAACCTCACCAATTTAACGCAGATAAAAATCTGTTGGCAACAATAGAAATAATAAAAAATAAAACCAAAAAAAAATCAACATCACGCACATACATTGTGGGAGTCAAAATAGCAATTAAAAGTGACTATATAGTCAAACGTGAAACAACAATAACAACAACACCAGTTTGCTGACTGGACTTGACTTTAAAGGGTCAAGCGCTTTTGAGTCGCCCAATTGCTGCTGTGAACAGAAGAAGCTGTATCGTCATAATTGAGATCTGATGATCTATAATTAAGTCTATCGTTTCAAATATTTAAAAATGTTTTTGTTGTTGTTGTTTTTGTTGTGTATTATGTTGCACGATATATATTTATTGTATTTATTGTATCGTTTATTTATTTCATGAGCTATTTATAGCTTTTGAATGGAGGTCATAAGCATGAAAGTAAGGTTAACAAGTGGTTGTGTGTGTGTTTGATGTGATCACGATATGATTTTTTTCTTTTCAAATTTTACGCAAGTTATGTGAAAGAAGCTATGTCAAGGAAAGTAAATGATAACTGTAGTAAATTATATGCTAAATCTTTTACGCTTTTAGAGAATACATTTCAGAACTCCTTATGATATATGATCATATCGACACAAATGTCTTTTAGTGGTGGCAGGTAAGAAGATCAACAGATGACAGAGGTTAATTGAATTTATTGTTTCTTTTTTCTTTCCCAGCGCTTTTTAAATAATTTTGAAAATCATAGAATTAAATATTTTAAATTTATTTGGAAATCTCGCTATTTTGAAAGTCAATTGACAATGTTTCTCTTTGCGAAATAAAGTCAATTGATCTTATTGTAGTTGATGTTGTTACCTGTAACACATTTTGTATTCCTGAAGTTAGCTGAGTTTCTTCTAAATAACTGCAATGATGATTACTTCAGTAACATCGAGTAGTTAAGAGTTTATTGCTGAGTAGATCCAACTTTACATCAATTACCTTTACGAAAGAAAGCCTTGGTCTGTTGTGAGAGACTCAAGAGTTCTCCTACTACAACTCCACGAAATCTTAAAACAAGCCTCTAATTTTGCTCATCCAAATAAGAAGACGGCAAGCGGGATGTACATATGTCTGACATACGAAAAGTCCGAGTGAAACTTAGTGCTGGGAGTAAATAATCGACTTCCATTTTAATCGATTATTACTGCTAAACCTCGATTTTTAATAAGGATATATATATATATATTTTTTAATATATATATTTGATAGATTAATGAACAATAATCGATATTTATGACTCAAAATCAATTTCCCACAAATCGATTTATCTTTAAACAAAAAAAAAATCGATTGATTTTTCATACGCTCGATCACATCCCTAATACGATTCACTCCCTCACACCTCCTTCCGGTGTCCAATTATGCCAAAACTACAACTTTTCTACCATTAAGTGTCACCGATGAAGAGCAAGGTGAGCAGAATAAGATGCTGTAACCATATCAAAACAGTTTTTTCCCGTTTAAAAGGTGACAAAGCTAGATCGTACAACGAAAATTGTCAGAGACAATCATAAATCAGAAATTTTATTGCATTTTCATAACTCTACTATGCTGAAGGAACCTAGTAACATAAGATGATATTTATAGCACCCAACCCACCAAAATACCGTTGTATATTTTATGCGGCCGCTATTGTAGTTGTTTTTGCTATTGTTTCCACTGCCGTACCAAGTACATTTTTCATTCACTAAGAGCATGTTTAAGGCCGGAACAGAACACTGACGAAAGGCGAATCTGTTCATGGAGACTTTATGGAACAAATAGGGTTAAACTGAGTTAACTCTTATTTTCCGCATAAGCACTCGATACTAGTCCGACTGCCTTGAGCACGGAGCTGAGTAAATTCAATTCCATTACAATTATAATTACATTCCTCAGTAATTGGGTAAAGTAATATATTCTATCGTCTCACATAAATTGATTACACTCAATTCCTCAAAAATTTTTTTTAAATATACAATTACTTTTGTTTGAGCCAAAGGAATTATTGTAATTATGAACTGAGAGTAATTTGAGTCCTAAAGTAATGATTACTGCCCAGCTCTGATTTCAGTTGCCGCATCTACCTACTGAGCTAAATTTTTCATTCGCTTTTCGTCGCTATTGTGTTTTGGTTTTTAGCTACTCTTCAATTCCAATTACTGTACTTTGACGTTTGCTGTAATCGCCTTTCAGTGGCATTACCGCCAACATCGCCACCATTGCCAACACCATCTCCATCTCTATCATCACCATTAGCATTATAGTCAAAGAGTTTGTCGTCATCGCATGGCCAGTAAGACTAAAAGTAGGAGCTAAATGCCTTCAAAGTGCATAGCTGGATGCTGTGTTAGTGTTTCGAAGTTCATTGGTTTTATTACCGTTGAGCAAACTTTTGCTGTGAAATCACGTCAACTTCAATAGCTTTTGCGGCAATGCACTTTAAATACTTATATAACATTAAATGTCTGCGATGATTTTCTGTTCTTTTACTAACTTTTTTCTAATTATTAAAATTAAGAAGAATTTTGTTTGAAGGGATGTTTTTACTGCAAAAGATTGAAATAATTTGAAAGAAAAACTAGTTAAAAGGATCGATTTTGGTTTGGTTTAGGGATAAGATAAGATAGTACATCGATAAATTTGTCAATCGAAATAGAAATGTGTTTTCGATAACTTTCTTGGTTTCGAATTGGTGATCCTTACCCAGCAAACATTAAGGTTAGAAAACGACTCGAATTCTAATGTTATTCTCTAAGATAGATGGTTAGGGAACGATTTGGGAAACTGTCGCGAATTATAGCATTCTCGACAAAAAGGGGACTTAGTTCTCGATATCGAGAAAAAGGTTAGTTATCGATTCGAATTCTAACGTGAAATTCTAATGGGATTGTAATGAGAAATTTCTAACTGAAATGAAATGAAATCCAATTGTTCTTGTTTAATTCTATTTCGATAAATTTATTGCTTTAAATATGTTTGACATGTTTTAAGCTTAAATATCTAATGGGAATAAAATTCAAAGTTTTTATACCTTAGTTTATAATTACAATACTTGACAATACACGCATCTTCGCTATTCGAGTGTTTCTCTAATCGTCCTCTAGCCTAGTTCTCTAATGTGATTTTCGATTAGAGATACATTAGAGAACTACATTAGAATTCTAATGTAAAACTACAGTATTTCTCTAACGTTAGAGGCTGTGTTTGCTGGGTAGCAAAGATAGATGACAGTATGTTGACGCTTCTTGAACTAAGTTTATACCAAGGCGATAAATTTGTCAATCGAAATCGATATTTTTTATTCTATAATTTCATAACAACTGTTTCTGTTTATGATTCCTAAAAAAATGCATCCTATGCGTAAATGAGGCTTCTTGGGCTATGGGTGTTGATCATACTTCGAATTTTGTCAAGTTGCTTAATTAAGGTCCGTTTTCCGAATCGCAAGTTAGCTATAACTGATACTTCATCTGACAGATAAACGAAAGATTTCTTTGAATTCGAACGCGGGATAGCAATAAAATTCTAGTTTTACTGGTCTCGACACTGACACTGTAAAATAAAATAAAAAGTACGAATATAAACAGTTTATTACTCTTTAAAGGAATTTTGAAAACACATTTAAATACATATTTTGGGCGACAAAGGTGTCAGCTGACTAAAAGACAAAGTGCTTGAGTGCAATGACTAAATATTTATCCATGTAAGGTGTGGAGACGCGAAATACGCAGAGGGAAATTCTAAACACTTGAAATTGCTTCCACACATGTACCTATGTCTATATTTTTCATATGCAGGGTGGTACTGTGAGGGCAGAGCTGAAAATTAATAATGAGCCCATAACAGATAAGGACCGGATAACACCGTTTTACGCAAACGTCCGGCTGTTAACAGAACGCGACTACAATTATATGGGAGACACTTTTAGGAAAATCTTGAAATAGGGATTCTAAACAGTCTTCATAATATAACATAACATAAAGTAACATAGCATAACATACCTAACATAAAATAATATGTTATAACATAACAAAACATAACATAACATAACATAACATAACATAACATAACATAACATAACATAACATAACATAACATAACATAACATAGCATAACATAACATAACATAACATAACATAACATAACATAACATAACATACATAACATAAAATAACATAACATAACATAACATATGCAACATAACATAACATAACATAACAAAACATAACATAACATAACATAACATAGCACAACATAACATAACATAACATAACATAGCACAACATAACATAACATAACATAACATTACACAACATAACATAATATTACATAATATTTTCAAAATATGCTAAGTTCAGCAAAACTTTCTTAAGTAAATTTAAATCTGGCTAAGTTAGGATAATTTCGATACCTTGTATACGAGCCTGGCATGTTTTAGCCGGCCCTGTGCATGACACACCTACATACATACATATGTACATATCGCACCCTATATCAAAAACAGTCACAACTCAAAATTTTTTTAGGTCGCTTTCTTGGCATAGATTGCCTAATAAAAAGTAGTGCAGCCAAACCATACAATATTTTTCTTTTTGACTATTATCGTTATTCTTTAAAGAGCACAGTGTTGTCAAGTTTTTAAAAATCAAATCACTTTTGTGCGATCCAGAAGCAATTAACTGAAAGTTACTCGGATTTTGAGTTGTGACTGTTTTTGATTTAGTGTGCGATATGTACATTCAAATCTTCAGACGCACTCACTTGAATACACATGCGAGATATTTTTAATAACACTTAAAATCATTGCGTCTGCAACATTGCGTATGCAACACATTGAGGCAGTCCCTTGACATTGAAATGCATGACACTTGGGGATTACTAGAGGTATGTATGTACATACATACACATGTACATACCTAAGAGTATAAATGTAATCGCAAGCACATCATGTCTTATTATTGAAAATGTCATTTAAAACAGCTCATTGACGTTGTCACAGTCAAAAACCATCAAATATACATGACTACAAAATAGCTATGACAATATAATTAATTACAAACGAAAATACATTTCAATACAACATTCCCACATACATACATATGCATGTATATACTTCTACATATCAACGCTAATGCATGTAGTAAATAAGAGACAACATGCAACATGCAGTTAATCCGCGTATTTAATAAAAGATCATCAATTGATATTTTGTAGGAAGCAAACGAATGTGGCAAATGTTGCGCTCGTGTTGTTGTATTTGTATTTGGAAAAGTGCTTTGTAATTTATAGTCATGGAAATGTTTTAGCGATCTTAGAGAAATAAATCTATTTTTAGTTGGAGTTGTTGTTTTGATTTTAGCTGCCTGACGTGTTGGCCTTGGGGCACATTTGAGAGACATATTTATTTTTAAAACTCAATATTTTAGCTATATTTCCTAGGAAATGCATGTTTGAGGCTGTTAAGCCTTTTGTTTGTGTTATTAGCTTAGTTTAACAAGTAAAATATTTTTTTTTTCTTTTTTTTTTTTGTTAGACAGCCCTTATGCCATTCGATCTGTGGCATGTTCCTGCCCTTAAGTTATATAGGATCATGTAGTTGGTATGGAAAAGGCGGAATGTTCCAAAACTATACAGGAGAGCAAAAAATACAAAATTAATTACAAAAAAGTAAAATTTCGAAGATTTACAAAATAAGGCATTTAAAAGATGTTATAAGAATTTCCTGAAAAAAAATTAAGTTACCAAAAATTCATCAAAAAAAAATTTGTTTATTCCAAATTGCAGAAAACATTTTTTTCCAAGCTTGAAGAATATTTATTATTTGTAAATAGATGGCCAAATTGATTTTTAAAATCAATTTTTCAATTTTGCTTCCAGCATTTTTCTCA
Organism: Sphenella marginata; assembly: GCA_951509765.1. Classification (NCBI taxonomy): domain Eukaryota; kingdom Metazoa; phylum Arthropoda; class Insecta; order Diptera; family Tephritidae; genus Sphenella; species Sphenella marginata. The sequence continues at coordinate 65,037,826 of OX608082.1, forward strand.
AAAAAACAAACAACGAAAAGAAATAAAAAAAAAAATTAAACTATTAAGACTTTATTAAGGACCCCTCCATTGAAGAAAAAGGATCAGCCAAAAAGCTCGAGGAACAACAATAAAAACCCAAACATTGGTTCAAAAGAAATACAAAGAAATCTGACCCTGTCAACTTCCACGTAGTTGGAACGACTATGCCCACTATCAACCACCCCTAAATACTGGACGTCTCGTCCATGGTCTCGCTTACCTGCCACCGTAATAGCCCCAAAGGTACACAGTTGCAACAAAATCCTCAAGTCACTTGCCGGCAGCACTTGGGGTGAAGATAGAGAATGTGCCTTCACCCGACACGCAATGAGAGCATTCACAATGGACATAAGTGTCTCCGGGCCGAAGTCTGGCACACTCTCTAAACCTAACCTAAGCTACCCTTATTGTTTTGCGAAAACGGCTGACACCATGGAAACTTGGTAATAGCATGGCCTGCAAATTTTAGACTATTTGATACCACTTAAAAAAACGGAAGAAGAAGCATTCTCATGTATACCAAACATACCTAGATAAAAACACTCAACTCGCTATTGTCCGAAATTGGTTTTGATGCTAAGGAAAAATATTTTCTGTTGTACCGCATTTCACGATGCAATTATATTTATTGTCATTTCCGTCAACGAAATAGATAAATTTTGTTAAAAATCGAAGACAACAAAAAGGCGAACGAAGCGATTGTAATCAGTGCGATTTGCTTTGGTGATGTAAGAAATCATTGAATCTCTTGCGATTTTGTTGCTTTTCGCTTGCTTTGCTTTTACTGCTTTTACAATTTGCTGTGGAACATTTAGTGTAACGAAGAGGTCATGAACTGCGCAGCGGCTGGATGATGCTAGAATGTGGTTTTGGTGTAGATTATGCGACTAGCAGCTATTATTGCAACATTGAGCGAGTTGCACGTTTTAGCGAAGTAAAAAAAAAATAAAGCAGATGTCTACAAACGGATGAAGCAGTGGAGGTTATAAGAGTGGAGTAGGGTGGAGAGGAGACGGTAGAGAAGTGCAGTGATTTGGTGCAAAAAAATGTAGAGCTCACGTTGCACCACAAACTCTTACAGCATGCCGTGTTGCATCTGCCGTTTGTTTGGTTTCTTGCCACAAAGCGTCGTGCACTCTATAAAGCTTTGTTGGCTTTGTTGTTATTGCAATGTTTTAATGTTTATTGTTTTCTATTATATGATGCTCAGGCAGTGCTATTATCATTGTTTGCTTCACTTTTTTGTTTTTTTCTTCTTTTTTTTCTATTTTTCTTTTGTAGCAATGCTGCCAAGCTGACTGGCTAGTTGTCGCTGCTTTGCTGTTGATTTTACGATTTGTAGCACGAATCGGCGGCATGGCGTACCAAAATCGACAAATTACAGTTTATAATTTATTAAACGCAAATATTATACATATAAAATGTGCGCTGTGATTTTTGTGGCAATGCGAGCGTCCTCAACTTGCCACAGTCAAAACGAGCTACACGAATTTCATAATTTTGGAGGCAAAGTTATTGCCCGCACTCAGCCGCAATGCCATCTTTTGCGTTTTGCTTGAACAGTGAGTTGTTGTTGTTGTTGTCGCATCGCTGCTCGCTGTTGCATGTCGTAACAATAGCTGGGCAATAAAGTGACAGCAATCAGGCGCACATTTGGCTGGCGGATAAGAGTGCCATAGCTCCGATAGTTTCATCCTTGACTACCTTCGATAGCTGCCGCTGCTGCTGCTTTGATTTCCCCCCCATTGCTGCGCATGCTTCTTCTTCTTTCGATTAACAATTTTTATTTTTTTTTCTTTCTTTGCCACAAAAAGCCCTCATCATGTTGCATGCTACAGCAAGTTGCTTACATAAGCACCAATGCCGTCGGCTAATAATTTATCGAAAGAATGTCGAAATGAAAATTTTTTTTTTTTGAGGTTATAATAAATGGCGTAACTATTATAATTTATTGCTGCCACAAAATAGTACTGCCATTGAGTTCTAGTGCAATCAAATATATTTATTTACTTTACTTTTAGTTTGCTTCACTTTTTTATTTTTATTGTTATATACATACATACAATAATAATACTTAGATATTTCCGACATTTCACTATGCCCTTTAAATAGTTTTCAATAATTCTCAGCGACTTACTTCCAAGCTTTATCTAGAATACATAAATCATTGGTATTTATTATGTCAAGTCGCGGAAATGTAAACAATGCTGCCAAAGTGACGGTTTTTGTGCTGCCAATGGGCGCTTAAACGATATGGCATTACGGAAATTAAAAGATTGTCTCCTGTGTTCTGATTGTCTTGGGGTTTGAAATGAAAACAAAAAAGATAAAAAATTGTATTTATTATTAAAAAATTTCTAGTAACTAAATCAACCGCTTTTACTTCATAAATAAGTTCCCTACATCTCCAACGTTAAAAATTGATATTCATAAATAAGAAACATTTGAAATATTTTAAAACTCGAATTTTGAAAATATTAAAGGAAAATCGTTCAAAATCGATAATAAAAGCGAAAAGCAATAATAAAAGTCATAGAAAAGATTAAGTTTCTTAATAATTAAAATAAAATCGATATCGATAATAATTTGAAAGCGCTTGAGATTTTAAAAATGTAAATGATAATATCCGATAAGAATCAATCAAAATATCTAGAAACGATCAAACAATAAAACAGAAGCATTTTTCGGAAAATATAATTGTTGAAAATTCGAACACTGCTCCAACAACAATTCCTCAACAGAATTGTTATTGTTTTTGTGTACCAAAAATTCCATTGAATTGTTCTTAGAGTATTCATGATGATGGTACAGCTCAAGGTCAAGGATAATAACTTTTATTTAATGAAAATTATTACTGTTTTATTTATTTTAATAATTATTAAAATATTTTAATTGATTAGAAAAAGAAAAAAAATCTAATTAAGTTTAATAAATTAAAAAAACCATACAAAACAAAAAAAAACCAAAAGAAATCGATACCACTATACAAAAGCTAATAAATTGAATTTACAAATCGATAACATGCAATGAAATTCAAAAACAGGAAGCTAACTATTCAACAACAAAAACCGGTGTTTATGAAATCTGGAAAATTTTTGGAAATATATTTTCTATCTACATAAAATGTGACAAATCAAGAATATACCTATAAAATGCAAAAATCGATAACTTAAACTGATTATTTTCATTTAAAGCACCCAGCATAATAAATAAATCAATAGCAATTGTACTCAATCGGTTTGTGAAAAAAAACGTTCTTTGGCATAACCCAAATATCGATATAACCTGTGAAAAAAACAACAATATAACTAAAAATCGATTAGTAGCACTTATTATGGAACTACGAAAGTATAATATTAATTGTTATCGATAAAAATCAAAATTATTTATAAAAATGTGGACTAGTCTTGTGGCTGAGCTGCAATAAGAATTAACGTCATCATAATCAATAAAATCCGATATTTATCGATATAAATTAAATTAAATTAATCAATCGACAAAAAAAGATTTTTTAATAGATACAAATTTTCAATCTTTTATAAAAACTTTTACTCAGGCATGAGAGCACTAGCAGAACTAAAAATAGTTTAAATGAACTACGAAATGATAAGTCCCTTGTTATCGACAAAAATTTTGGAAACATAAAAATATGGAAAAGATTGTAAGATCTATCGAAATTATTCATGGAAGTTCTTCGAAATAGTTTAAAATGGCTAAAGTGCAAAAAGCAGGGACGGGGACTTTTATTCCTTTTAAAATAAAAGTCCAAAGAAAACAAAATTTTTCTGGACTATTATTCTTATCCGAACAAAAATAATCGGACAACTCCGACTTCTATTTTTTCTAGCCAGTAATAAAAGTATGTCTTTATATTTTTTAAGGACGGAGAAAAATTCGATCCAAAAACTACCAACCAGCCAATCTAAATTTAATGAATTTTTTATCATATGAAAGAGGATTGACGGTTTAGTAGATTTTGGCTCGAACTTTTATTCTGACCTTAAAAAATATAAGGATAAAGATAACTTTTATTGTTGGCGAGAAAAAATAAAAGTCCGGGGGCTTAGTTATTAACGAACTTTTTTTCCGAAAATCCAGTAAAATTAATTGTGGCCAGGTTATTGATTCTAGAAGTCCTAGAATGACAGAAAATTTAAGTTTGCTTCAGGGACATTATCTAACCACGTACTTTTATGAGATCGAAAAAAAATTAACTTTTATTTTCCGTCCCTGTTAAAAAGTCTTTCATCTTTATAAACTCCAATGCAAGGAAAATACCCGAAAAGCAGCACAAATCCAGTCAAAGTGTTTCTAAAAGGAGTTATTAAGATTTATGGAGTCTGGAAAGGTTTTTATTGTAAAATTGTTATGCTACGACTTCAACAACAACAACAACAATTGTGGAAGCTCATTTCAGAGACTATTCGGGCTCCAGCTGAGGTATGCATGCACTTTCGTTATTTTAAATGTATTTGTTTTTAATATTGAAACTATTTAAATAAACTAATTTTGAGCACAATTTCCCATTCGAAATTTTTTTGCAATTTTTTTTTAGCTAATGAGAGCTGCCAGTCAATGTTGCAAGTAAATTTTGAGAATTTAAGAAAGTCCTATTTCCTAACACCATATTTTCCGCTTTTAATGCAGTTTAAGCATAAAGTAATTAGTAAAGCAAAAATTTCAACAAAACAAAAAAAACAACAAAAAATAATGAAAAATAAACAAACATAAAAGACAACACAATTTCAATTGCCACTCACTTGGACACTGTTCAGAGTCAAAGGCCAAACTAAACAACAACAAAACGTAGACAACATTCAAAAGGAGATTAGGAACTTAAGTGAGTAGTTAAGTGGCTTTGGTATGAAAATGTTTAGTTGGCTTCTTTACTTTCATTTCCTATTAGTTTTTAGTTGCTTTAGATTTTGCGCTTGTTGTAAGTTGGTTGTTGTTGCATTTGCTGTTGTGCTGTGACATGCCGCGCCTTTCACAGCCGTAGGCGTTCTTCGCTTTGGTCAATTTCAGCAGATTTTAGTGTTTTTCTAGTTTATTTTGTTTTGTTTTTTTTTTCTCTCAATTTGTTTTTCATTTTGGCATGGCCTTCTCATGTAACTGCACAAATTTTCAATTTGTTGAACGGCGCGCGCTTTTCAAAGAAAAACGATTTTTAAATGCACGAATAGAAAGTTTGGCGTTACAATTTAAGGTCGATAAAAATAAATGTTACAAACAATGCAAGAGCCAAGAGTACAGAGAAACAAAACAAGCAGTAAAACAACAGTAGCTACAGATACAACACACAAATGCAACAATCACTACAACAATAACACACATAGCAATAACAACAAAACTGTTCACAATCAAAGTAGCGAGAGCTTCCAAAAAATCAAGAACAAATCGACAGCCACACTGCAAAACCCTGTATGTTCAAAACCAAAAAGTTTTCAGGAGAGGCAAAAAACTGTAATAATTATAACGTATGTATATGAGCGACGGTTATTACATTTCACCGCTCGAAAGGAACGGGAAGTTGTAACCCGATTTTAACTGCATTTTAATGCGCGAAATATCAAGATCTATGGGAAAGGCTCAGAACCCTATTTTTGGAAAAATAGTGACTTACGGGGTTTTGCAGTGTGGCTGTCGAAATGTAATTTCTTAGCTAAAAACGAGCAACATCATGCCGCGCAAGCGAAGAAGATATCCTAGCAGTGAAATAGCAAATAAATCACAAAACAACTGGTTTAAAACGAGACATTTTCGAATTCAAGCTAGTCCGAAAAAGACCGAACTTGAGCAAGCCAATGCAGTAGTAATTGTATTTTAGAAGTAGTAAAATTCAATTCAGAATAGTTAATAGTAATTCAAAGTTAGTTCAGAAACCATAAAATATATTTGAGTAAGGTCAACTGCATTTCAGCATAATAAAATGTATTTCAGAATAGTCAATTGTATTTCAGAAATTATAAAATTTATTTCAGAATAATAAATTGTATTCCAGAAACCATAAAATATATTTCAGAATAGTCAATTGTATTTCGGAAACCATAAAATGTATATCAGAATAGTCAGCTGTATTTCAGAAACCATAAAAAATATTTGAGTAAGGTCAACTGTATTTCAGAAGTTGTAAAATATTTTTTAGAAGGGCCAATTGTATTTTAGAAATCATAAAAAGTATTTCAGCATAGTAAATTGTATTTCAGAAATCATAAAATGTATTTCAGAAATCAAAAAATGTATTGCAGAATAATTAATTGTGTTTCAGAAATTGCGCAATTTATTTCAGACTAGTCAATTGTGTTTCAGAAGTCGTGAAATGTATTTCAGAAAATTCAAGTGTATTTCAGAAATCAGAAATCATAAAACGTATTTCAGAATATTAAATTGTGTTTTAGAAATTGCGAATTTCATTTCAGAAAAATAAATTATATTTCAGAAACCATAAAATGTATATCAGAATAATAAATGGTATTTCAGAAATAACGGAATTTATTTCAAAATAATAAATTGGATTTCAGTATTTCGAAATCAGAAAAGTCAATTGTATTTCAGAAGTGCTACAATGTAATTCAGAAAGTCAATCGTACATTGAAGAAGAGAGCTCTCCCTCGTCGGCTGGTAATTCATACTACATAACAGCAAAGTAGTGCACAACTAGTTGGTCTAACTGTAGGGCTATTACGTTCAAATCGCTCATTCGCATAAGTTACACCGACCGGCAACAGCTGGAAACTGCAATCATACATAAACTAGTTCAATTTGTAATGCCAAGGCAAGGCAGGCGGGTGGAACAAAAACAACGAAAGAAATCTAAAACATTGATTCAAGCGATGCAATTTCTAAGATACAGTAAAAAAAATACATGAGAATTGAAGTGAATACAGGGTGCCGCTGCATGAATGATGAAAGGTGCAAGTAGAGCAGAGTTTAAGAAACATTGAGGCACTGAGCAAAACAGAGCAGAAACTAGCGAGCTATAGCCCGCAGGTCAAGCACATTAAGCAAGTAAAATTTGTGCTCCTTATTTTCTGCTTAGGCTTAGCGTTGCTATGCACACCCTGTACCTTACCCGAAACGTTAAAAACCGCCAAGCGTCTACACCAAATGCTCCGTAAACACAATCATTGCCCACTTGGCTGCTGGCGTTGCAACGCAAAGGCGTTACATGAAATGCCTACGCTCGCCTACGCTGGCAATGAAATCAATATTGCATGCCCCACCCGCCACATACCAGAACACACGTAGGTATGCAGTGGCTCACAGCTTGCAGCTCATTCCATACACATTGTGCTAATATTGAGGCAAATTTTATTTTCTTTTCACAATTCTTTTGCTGCTCGTATCGGTGCAATGTGCATTTGTGCGCCTTAGCTGCAATGACACGATTTCAAAGTACAACAACAACTAGCTAGGAGTATAACAACAACAACCATTTGGACTTTCAAGCAGTCGTTGAGTTTGTTGAGTTTGCTGAGTTTTTGGCAAATACGTAAACGCCACCAAATCAGGTCAACACATGCCAATATTTATATACTACACAAACGTAAATATATTTACTCCCATTTGTATGGCATTTTACTCTTATACGAGTATATTTTACTTATTTCATTGTTGCACTTTACAAGTGCAATGTGCACCATCTCAAATGCTGGGCAGCCAGTTGATAGCTGAGCTGAAAGGAAAATAAAAAGTAACAACAAAATGTACAAATATTCAATAAATCGAAAGAATCAACAATCGAAAATCAAATGCAGGTGCACGAAAAGTATACAAATTTGGTTTTCATTTTGTTTTCCTTTAGCTGGAAATACTTTTAGTATATTTACATTGGCTGTTAAAGGTTGTTGGTTTCAGTTAAGCTTGCGAATATTTGCAAGAATGCTACAGTAAGTAAATATAAACAAGAAATTGTTGTGATTGTAGGGTTTGGCCAAGGCTGTACTGAGAAAATATTGAAATACTCGTGGAGATTTTTCTGGCTAATTTAAGCAAGTATGTAAGTAGAACAGTGGTCGGCGTTTTTTTTTTTTATTTATTATTAATTATTACTATCACATAAAATAATTTACTATCACATAAAACAATCAACAAAGCGAGAGTACGTACCACTGTGCTGCAAGTGTTCTCATCAGAAGAGTGTAAGAATATACGTGAAGAGCGTAATACCCGCACGGGTTAGGTTTGCCGACCAATGAAGTAGAACGACTTTTGGCTGCTATGAAGGCTTTATCGATTTGATCAATACTCATCACATGTTTCATAGCCCCTTGCTTAGTAAAAACTGCGTGAAATCTAGCATTCAAAATTTCCAAAATCTTAAATTCCCATCTATTTCAGTGAATTAGTTATAGCCCAAGCCCCGCCTATCGGGCGTCGTCCTCTCAAGGAGCTCTGTTACTATATTTTTTAGGCACTTTTTCCCTGGTCAAGAATCATATTTCTACTTTCCACATAATTTAGCAAAGAGCTGAGTTTGTTCGCTTCCTAGCCTAAGTATGCTCTATAAGTCTGTTACGAGGTCTACTTTATTATCCCTGTAGAACATTTTCTTTCTTTTCGCTTGGCAGCATCTCAAACTCAACCCACTCATGATGGCTTCATGCATCTTTTCCAAAAAAAAAAAAATATAGATGCAAAAAATGGAACTGTGACAACGCCCTTCCTTTCCAAGACGAAGCGATATTCCGACTCGTAACACGTGTTTTATAGACTAACCCAGTATCTTCAGCGGCAATACTTAGCGCGTGGGAAATTGCTGTGAAGTATCAGTTGTTCGAGGCTAGTGTTGTTGTAGAGCGGTGGAGTTATTCCTGCTGGCCATAATTCAAAATCTTATCGAAGTAGCTTACAAATTGCTAACTTTAGATTTTTCATTTTTTGGTTTTACTTTTCTAAAATTTTGTTTTTTTTCGGAATTTTTTTTAATAATATTATTTTTAGTTTTTAATCTTTTGGTTTTAATTTTTTTGAATTTTGAGCAAAAAATTTTTTTTTTGGTATTTTTTTTTTCAATCAAATATATTTTTGTTGGTGTTTTTTTTTTTGTTTTTGCTTTATTTTTTTTAATTTTTAGTAAACATTTTTTTATTTTGTATTTGTTTTGTTTTTATTTTTGCTAACCTAAGATTTTTAATTTTTTGGCTTTATTTTTTTAATTTTGAGTAAAAATTTTTTTTTGTTGTTAATTTTTTTTAATTAAATTTTTTTTAGTTTGTTGAAATTTTGAGTAAAAAATTTTTTTTGTATTTTTTTGTAAATTATTATCGATATGATTTATTTCGTGAACAAATACTGTTTTTGTCCGAAATTTTAGAATCAGTGCTGCCAAATAGTTTTATTACTTATGTATATGCAATTGCCGCAGATGTATATGTATGTATACATATGTACATATGTATAATAATAAAAAAAAGTAGTCCAATGTATGCTTCCAACCCTAACTCAAGTGTGGTAACTAAATTCTTATTACCGACAAAGTAAATAATTTGAAAGCAGTCCAATTAAGCAATTAGGTGATAACGTAACGTAACCGACAAAAAAGTATTTGGTAAATCTTTTTTCAAATAAAAAATAGTTCAAATTTTGTACCATGCTAACAACAAGAATTTATAAACAACATAAGAACTTTTAACACGAGGTTGGCAGGGTTGTCATGTATAGTTGGTATGTGCACTGCATTGCCGACCGTTATGATTTGCTATGTTACAAAATTGACTTTAATTATGAAGTTTTACACAACGTATCAATATTACTTATACTTTCAAGAAATAAATATTAAAAAAAAGTGATTTCGAAAATCCTTAAAAAAAGTGGGTTGCCACTTGTTTGATAACGTTGATTCCATACACTTTGTAGGTCAAATGAAATAATTTGTTTCTTTTCTGTTCAACCGATTAACCCTAGGCTTTAATAAGGAATTCAATTATGTATTCATGCAAAAAGTTAATATTTTATTATTCAACCATTTTAAATGAATTTCAATTTATCTGAAATAGTTAAAAGGCATTCGCCAATATTAAAAACCAGAAAATATTATAAATAAAAGTATTGCTTACAAATGTAAATATTGAAGAAAAAAAAAGCAAAAATTGCATATAATGTTTATGCTATTCGTACATATGTATATAGCCATAATTTGCATATATAAATATTTTGCATTTTTTCACCTCAACTCCAGCTGGGAAATACAAATTGTTTTGTACTGCCAAAGGGCATTGGACGTTGGTTGAGCGCTTTTAACTAATTTTAAATAAACGCACTGAAATATTTGCAAATAATACAAGTCCAAAGAAGAAAAGCACACAAGTCACAAATGTTAAATGAACTCGGCGTATAAAAAATGAGACTAGTCTTGAAAGAGAGTAGTTGCGCATAGGTGTTTGTACCGCAAAGTAAATTGTTATTACGAACACGACCGACTACACCTTTTCCACTTCAGAACTCAAAGCGAAAATCTATATGGCGGCCTGAATTGAGACCTGTTAAATTTTCATTAGAATTGAGTAATCAATTTATTAAATAGCTTTTTCAATCATTAATTATTATTTTATTTGTTTTCAGAAATTCTCATTCAATAACTGATTAGATTAGAAAATATTCAAAAAAAAAAATATTAAAAATTTCAGATGATTTTTTTGATTTTTTTTGAGTAATAACCAAAAGTAGTTGACAGATAATCAAAAGTAATCAAATAATTAAAACCAATCAAAAATAATTAAAAGTAATCAAAAATATTTTTTTTTTATTACTTTTGATTTTTTTTAATCATAAAAAATCATGATTGTTTTTTAGAATAATCATTAAAATAATGATTACAATCCGTAAACAATGAGTAATCAATCATAACTATGCTTTTCCAAAAAGTAATCAATCAAACCGGTAATCATTATGAGTATTTATCATTACTTGACAGGTCTGATCTCATTACGGTACTGTAATACGTCCCGACACTAGTCCCGCATTCCTTTCTAACAAGATGCATATCATTTAAATATCGACAAGTTGCAAATATAAATTTAAATGCTCCGTTTTATAGTAACTTTAGTTTGATATTAAAATAGCTCGCAATGCATTCAAATGTAGTGAGTACAACAACAATAATAGCACAATTTTGCTAAACACATTTTTCAAAAAAATTTCTTCTTCGCATATATTAGCTGGCATTGTATTTGTATTTGTTGTTGGCATTTTAAATGTTCATACAGATGCATATTTTCCCAGGATATGTATATGTATCCCCTCACCGCGCTTGCTTTTTTAAATATCCTGCTGCTTAGCTAAATGGACTGCAGCAGCAACTGCAATTGAGCGGCTATTTTTTTTTTTTTGCCATGTCACAGTCTCTGACCCTACATTCGGTACTGGTTGAGTGAGCCATTTTGCAGAAGCGATCAGTTCCGGAACTTTGTTTATTACTATGGGAGAGATTTGTTACGTTTTTTAAAAAAGTATTGAGTTCTACTACTTTTTACTTAAAAAATGCTACGATACTAAATTACTTTGACTGCGAGATCATATTACTAAGCGCGAAGAAACGAGGACCAAGTTGAGATTGCTTATTGTTCTTCACTCTAGACATTTTCTGGGTGCTCAATTGTTCTTCATCTTCTTGGTCTTTGTATCTCTGATCATTTTACTATTTCGAATCCTTTGCCAATTTTCCTTAATCTACATTTTCCTCACATTCTTCTTATTTCAGTTCCGAAGTTCTTATTCTTAATGTGTCTCTTAATAACTCTTCCTTCCGATACTGAGATGTACAGACTTAAGGAATTTTCAATTTGACGAAGTCACGCTCACTTTTTCAAATTTTACATTAACCTTTGCTATACCCAGTGTCGTTACTCAAACCTAACGGCTATAAAGGACAAATACACACACTTAAACTTTTAGAAATTTTATAATTTCCAAAGAAAAAATCTGCTACTAAAATATATTTTCTACTACTATTTACAATTTATTTACTTACTACTATTTATTTACTAAAATTTACTTAATACTATTTATTTACTTACTTCCATTTATTTACATACTAAAATTTACTTACTGCTATTTATTTACTACCATTTACTTAGTACTATTTATTTACTACCATTTATTTACTTACTACTATGTATTTATTTACTACCATTTACTTACTACTATTTATTTACTACCATTTACTTACTACTGTTTATTTACTACCATTTACTTACTACTATTTATTTACTACCATTTTTTACTTACTACTATTTATTTACTACCATTTACTTACTACTATTTATTTACTACCATTTACTTACTACTATTTATTTACTACAAATTTACTTACTACTATAATAATAATAATAATAATAACTACAAATTTACTTACTACTATTTATTTACAACCATTTATTTACTACTATTTATTTACTACCATTTACTTACTACTATTTATTTCCTACCATTTACTTACTAATATTTAATTACTACCATTTACTTACTAATATTTATTTAGTACCATTTACTTACTACTATTTATTTACTACCATTTACTTACTACTATTTCTTTACTACCATTTACTTACTACCATTTATTCACTACCATGTACTTACTACCATTTATGCTATTCTGTAGTTTTAACCCTGTCTTCGTCTATTTACATAACTAAATGTAGTCGCTCTGGTATTTGTGTTTATGCAGTTGGTGTTTCGTAATGAAAATTGCTGGAAGCAATTAACGCGCGACTAACATTGCATTGCATTACATTGAATTACTGCAACACATAAAATTGTGACTAATGCACCTGGCGTCCAGTCGAGTGTGCTGTTCCCAATATTTGCACTACATGCATGCGTATTTTCATAGAGGCTTTGTGTGGTGTGCCAATATTATACAAAGCAAAGTATACCCACAGTCTATACTACCACCACACACGTCACCACTGTCTAAAAAGTAAACAACACACACATAGAGCCGAAACACAATGTACGTGAGCGCCTGGCATAATTTCATTCGTGTGCGATTGCTAGCGCATAGCGTGTAATTTGCAACGGGTTTATGTAAAATTATACTTAAGAATATTACTCGCTCTACAAAATATTCACTCCCTATCAAAACTGGTTCTATCCAACTAGAGATTGAAGAGAGTGTTCAATCCTGTAGCGCTCTAGGTTAATGGGCGGGCCAAATTTAAAAAATGTATAATCAAATACAGCAAAAGGCCGGCGATTCTTAATTAAGCGCGAAAAATTCCATTTGCTTTGCCAAAAAATATCAGCATTAATAAACAATATTAAGACTTTTTATCATGAACCTTAGAAACGGAGAAAAGTGAACTGCGTTACCGATCGGTTTCGCATAACATTCGTTTCATTTTATCTTAACGATGACTAAAACGATTTCGACATTAAATAACCAAATTTCGATAATTTTCTTAGTAAATAAATTTTTCATAAAACACAAATTGATATATTTTTAAATAAAAATCGATTATTGCGGTAATCGATTTTTCCAATTCGTAGTAACATCCCTAGTACGATTGTGGTGGGTGAAGTCTGCAAGGGCGGCAATGCTTGTTTAGTTTAAATTTTGTTCTCTATATTAACTAAAGCAAAGCTTTTTTGCTCAATTTGTAGGTAAAGAACTTAAAGTATCTGATACAAGTAGCAAGAGTTAGGTAGTATTAGGGTGGGTCTGTTAATTTGAAATGTAAGTTAGAGTTTAGATATCTTAAGCGTTTTTTCTGTCAATAAACAATTGTAATGAAGGTTGAAAGGAAGAGTTTAATTATTACAATGCTAGGTTAAGCCAAACCTTTTTAGGTCTAGGTGAATAATGGAGATTATGTAGTCTTTGATTTGTCACTGAAAGGATGAGCTGTCGGAGTATACAAAAATACTATGTAGGGAGAATAACCTCAATACTGGGAACACCATTGTGCACTGATTTGGGACACGTCGGTTCGAGTCCCAACATTTTTTAAAAACCTAAATTTTTTTTTTAAAAACATTTCTGTTAAAAATTGAAATAATTTTGACTACGCCCAAAAAAGTTCAAAATTTAGGCTAACATTTTTAGCCGTGTATACAAATAACAATAAAGGTGACATTATTATAAAAAGTTTTTATAACCACATTTGGGAAAACAGATAAGGCATACCTATGTAAATACAGTTAATTAACAAACTAAATATGTGTTTACTAGGCAGACTATTCCCGGGATTCTGTGTAGATTCGGGTAACGACGATTCCGGGATTGTAAAGAAGAAATCACAGGAGTTTCGAAATATAATTTATGTTTTTTTTTTTTTTTTTGATGAGCAAAATTGTTGAATATTTACATTTTAATTTTTTTTTTTTATTTAAATTATATTAATTCTTATACTTAAAAGTTTTATATTTTAAGTTCACATAATTTCCCAAAAATGTATACACTTTTTTAACAAACAATTTTTGGAGTTTACCCAAATAACTAAATTCCGGTGTTGTAAAATTAGATACGGAAAATCCCGACATAGCTCAAACGTAAATATTTCGCATCCCTAATGCATACATACCTACATACCTCCGTTTATACACATTTTATTTTAAACAAACACAGTAAAATGCGTGATTTAAATTTTTATTATGTACCGAAATATAATACATACCTTTTGCAAATTATATATCTTATCGTGAAGGTTTTTAAATAACATAGAATAACTTTGCAACCGCTCAGTAACTATAACAATGTCAACGTGTTTGGTGCGGCTCTTAACACTAGCGCTGCTATTGTGCATTTCGAGTAGAGCTGCTTCTGCGGCCGAAGCAGTGGATTGGTGGGAAGCGGCCACATATTATCAAATCTATCCGCAATCCTTTATGGACAGCAATGGCGATGGTGTAGGCGACTTAAAGGGTATTACGTCGCGTTTGCTTTACTTACAGGATTTAGGCGTAACAGCTGTTTGGCTTTTGCCCATCTTCGAATCTCCAATGGTGGATGATGGTTATGATATTACTAATTTTACCAATATTGATCCACGTTATGGCACGCTTAAAGATTTTGATGATATGCAAAGCATGGCACATAAGCTCAATATGAAAGTCGTTATAGACTTTGTACCGAATGAATCGAGTGATCAGTGTGAATGGTTTAAGAAATCGATAAGACGTGAAGTTGGTTATGATGATTTTTATATTTGGGCGGATGGTAAAATTGATAAAGAAACTGGTAAACGGAAGCCACCAAATAATTATGTGAGTAAATTAGATAAATCGACATTATATATATGTAGGTATTCGGGTTTGAACTCATTGAGGGACCATTACGGAATCACTCCGGAAAATTTTTGTTATTATTTAGGAACATTTTCGGGACCAATTCAATATTAGGCACGAATAGTTATATGCGATAACATTTATTCAAAAATTTTTACTAAGCTAAAACGAACCTCTTGTCAATAGACACAGAGATTTCATTTTATTAAAAAAGCAAACAAAAGCCACTCTAAGTCGGCAGCGAATTTGTCAGATATCCAATATGATGATCAGTCCCGCAAAAATATCACAGTTATTCCACAAACAATCCTGAAATGATCCAGAAAAAGTTAATGAAATTTTCTTGAAATAATTGAAAAAAATCCTCAGCTCAACCCTGGATTGAATAAAAC
The DNA here is from genome assembly GCA_951509765.1 of Sphenella marginata. Lineage (NCBI taxonomy): Eukaryota > Metazoa > Arthropoda > Insecta > Diptera > Tephritidae > Sphenella > Sphenella marginata. The sequence goes on from OX608082.1 coordinate 65,053,464, forward strand.
ACCATTTGAAAAAATGGAAATTACGCTCCCTATAAAAATTCTTATAACCTTATCTTTCTGCTCATGTATGTAGTCCAACCGTGATAATCGTCAAACTCCTGGTTCTGCATGGACTTGGAACGAAGAACGTCAACAATACTATTTCCATCAATTCAACGTTAAGCAACCGGATTTCAATTTAAGAAATCCGCAAGTGCGTCAACGGTTGAGGGATATTTTGGAATTTTGGTTAGATCGTGGTGTCGATGCTTTTCGTCTAGATGCGATATCATTTTATTTCGAAAAACGTCTCGAAGATGGCACATGGCCCGATCAACCACAAGGAGGACGCACTTTCCAATTAGATCAACCTGAAAATTACGAATTACTTTATGAATGGCGTGAATTTTTAGATGATTACAAGCAGCGTAAGGGTGGTGATACAAGGTGAGGTGCTGATGTTATACCTAGCTTTTAGAGAATTATGACATTTTGAGTTGAATGTTCTAACTGAAGCGACACTTGTCATATGCAGCTTAGTTATTTTCATCTCATTTTATGAAATATACATATTTCTTAATATTATTTTATTTGTTGTTGTATTATGTTGGAGCGTCAAAATGGAGCGTCAAAATGGAGCAGTAAGGAAGGCGGTCGGCATGATATTGATGTCGCACTGTGGCTAGTCATTGTCGGCTGGGGTGGGCTCTTGCCAACCTTACCGTCCTGCGCCATAAACAGAGAAAAGGTCTTATCATGCCTTTGAAAACGCGGGGAAAAACGCAAAAACCGCGTCAAAACAACTTTTAAAACAACATCCGGTTAAACCCGGATGCCACGGACAGACCGTTGACATTCAAATTTCAAAAATTCAAAAAAAACCAAAATCTGTTATGTTATGTTATGTTATGTTATGTTATGTTATGTTATGTTATGTCATGTTATGTTATGTTATGTTATGTTATGTTATATTATGTTATGTTATGTTATGTTATGTTATGTTATGTTATGTTATGTTATGTTATGTTATATTATGTTATGTTATGTTGTGTTGTGTTGTGTTGTGTTGTGTTGTGTTGTGTTGTGTTGTGTTGTGTTGTGTTGTGTTGTGTTGTGTTGTGTTGTGTTATGTTATTTTATGTTATGTTATATTATGTTATGTCATGTCATGTTATGTTATTTTATAAAAAAAATATGTACTAAATGTAACTTTTTTCATTTCATACTACTATACTCGTATTTTTTTCACGTTAGAGCTATGATTGGTGAGGGATACACAAGCATTCTAGCACGCAGGGCGCCATCTGTAAGCAACGGCACCCATAATGGACTACAAATGCTATTGAATTTCGATTTAGTAAAATTAAATGACACAAGTAATGCGAACAACCTTGAAAAATCCTTAAATGTATGGTTTAATATATTCTGGAAAAAATTTAAAATTGCAAATTACGTAACAAGTAATATGGATAAAGTGCGACTACCATCACGTATGGGACAAAATCGCGTGGATTTGATGACAATAATAACACATGCCTTGCCGGGAGCGTTCGTAACCTATTACGTAATATGATTTCAAATATTTTATTAAGGAGAGATTAAGATTGAGCAAGTTTTTAAACATACAAAATTCTCGTTTATATTCCAGGGCGAAGAGATTGGCATGACTGAGGGCGAAGAAGCGTGCAGTAATGGTGTCTGCGATGAACGCTATTTACAGCGTACGCCAATGCAATGGGATACAACCAAGAATGCTGGCTTTAGCGCAAGCGATAATCCATGGTTACCAGTTACTACTAATTACGATTTACAGAATGTAAAAACTCAAAGTGAAACAAGTCGCAGCACTTTGAAAATATTTAAAGAAATGGTGAAACTTAAGAAAACAACAGCTTTTAAGGCTTACAAAGAAGATGGTGGTTTTGAATTTGGTGCTATAAAAGAACGCGTTTTTCACATTTTGAGGTTAGTTTGAAATTACTCATTGAAATATCTAAATGTATCTATATACTAATATGCTTATAGAACTAATAAACTCAATGAGGAGTATCGTGTGCTTGCAAACTTTGGTAATCAAATCGAATATGTCGAAGGTTTAACTAACAAAACTATGGAGTATGTCGTACTTAATCAATATTCGACACATAAAACAGGGTAAGTAGTCACTTTTAGATCGTAAGCATATTTTTTTTGTGAAGAAACTAACAGGGATTTTTAATTTTTTCCAGTGAAAAAGTGGATTTGAGCAAGAGAATCTATTTAATGCCGTTTGAAGCTATCGTTTTGCGTTGGGTTGCGTGATGTCCAAGCACATACGAGAGAGATTAAATCAATAACTTTTCAGTGTTTTGTGATTGTAAACTTGAAAAAAAAATCTTACTGCGACATTTTACTTAAGTAAATAAAAACTGCTACATTAAACAGCAGGCGAAAGTTTATTAACATTTGTAATATGTGAGAATTGTTATTTCATAACGCAACATAACATAACATAACATAACATAACATAACATAACATAACATAACATAACATAACATAACATAACATAACATAACATAACATAACATAACATAACATAACATAACATAACATAACATAACATAACATAACATAACATAACATAACATAACATAACATAACATATCATAACATCACAGACCATAACATAACATAACATAACATAACGTAACATAACATAACATAACATAACATAACATAACATAACAAAACAAAACATAACATAACATAACATAACATAACATAACATAACATAATACACATATGTATGTACATAACATAACACAACATAACGTAACATAACATAACACAACATAACATAACATAATACAAATACATACATACATATAGTCACATTAAAAACTAATACTGTGACAATACATACATACATACATGAAATACCGGCAATTTAAGTGTAGTTTCATATACATATGTACATACATACATACATGCATACATGCATACATGCATACATACATACATATTTACATACATACATAACAACTATTCATAAACTGCCATAGATAAAAGCATTGACGTTAGCTTAGTCACTTCAACACCCATCAAATAGTTAGGCGAGTAAATGAAATACTAGCAAAACAGCTGGGAAATCGAAGTAGTGTGTGTGGAATATATCTAAGTAATAACAACAACAACAACAACAACAACAAAGTCATGTAAACAAATATTCAAAACACTTGTTACGATTGCTATTAGCAGCTGTGGTCTAGATATCATAAACTTATGATGTTTGCTAACGAACTATCGATAACATAGGCAATATGTTAGACCTTTTTCAATTGTATTACAGAAACCCTAAAATTTCTAATTTATTTCAAAGAAAGTCAATTTTATTTCAGACAATTTTAATTTATTTTTAATAATCTAAAACAAGTTGTTAAGAAAAAGTCAAATTTATTTTAGAAGCGCAGAAAAGGTTTTGAGAAAAACACAAAAGTATTTCAGATATTCCAATTGTAGACCTTTCCTAGTAAAACCTAACTACATAAAATGATAGACCAAGATAGCAACGCTCAAGTAATGATGATCACAACTATCGTTAGCTTGCTAGCTCTACTATAATTGCCTGTGTGTGTGTGTGTTACTGCACAAATTGGTTATAAAATGAATTTCATGTTACGTATACGCACCGGTTAACAAGCAAACGAGCAACATCATCTAACATAAACTATGTGGTTATGTTGTGAGAAAGAAGTGCTACAGCACATTGATTTGTCATGCGCTATGAAGCATAGCAGAGAAAATAAAAATAATAAAAAGATTAAAAAAAATCGAAAACTAAGTGATATTAAAGATATGCATGTACGTCACAATGAAATGCAATGCAAATAGTACATAACTAGATACTATTAGATATTAGACGCTGCCAAGTTTTTTACAAATTGAATGGTAAGGCGTGTAATCAGGATGATAGCAGCGACACGGCTCCTCTGGTGGCCATTTTTCTGTGCAACTTTTTTCTATACCACTCAATTTCCCCCAAAATTTATAGGCAACGCTAACTAGCAATGGTAGACCTCTAAAAATAGCCGTTTTTTCGCAAGCACCAAGCGATATGCGAAAAAAATGATATTAATTTTTTTTTTTTTTATCTTCAAAATTTCAAATTTCCTATCTATCAAAAATATGAGCTTGCTTATTTTCTTTCTTACTCTGAATTGAAAAATTGTCTAAGCAAAAGCAAGTGGAGAAATTTTTTGTTTTGCATTAAAATGATGAATAAACAAAAACAAATATTAAGGTCTGAAAATTTGACAATATTTTTCTTTTCGTCATTACCCAAAATAAAATAAATAAATTTTCACAAAAAAAATGTTCTTTTGGCCGGTCTAGTACATATGTATAACCGTTTATAACACTGATGACAATTTTTTTAAATTTCTAATATCGACTTCCGTGATAAGTTACGGGATTTTTAGGAAAGTCGAGAATTGGTTTGAGAGACCCCTACCTCCCAATTCTGTGTTCTAGATAAATTTATCAATCTTGAGAAATAATAAAGAAAAAATTATTTTTATCAAGTGTTTTTGAATTTTGCGTCAAAGCCAAATTTTATTTTATTCAAATTAATTTTTACTAATTTTTTTTTGACGCAGAATTCAAAGCACTTGATAAAAATATTTTTTCCTGAATATTTATCAAGATTGACAAATTTGTCAACACAGAATCGCCTTGTTAGAATAAATAAAAAATAAATGAATTGTTTAATTTTGTCCTGAATAAAAGGCCAAGGCGAATTTTTCTCTTACTCAGCAATACTTGTTATTATGCAATTTTTAAGCAGAGTTCACCTTAAAAAACACAACTTTTGTGACAAAAAATGTCTTTATAGTAAATTTCAAATCGTCATTTCGATCTTACTACTTGCCCAGAAAAAAATTTTTACGGAAAACAACAAAAAAATTAGCAAGTAAAAAAAAACAAAGCGCGCATAACTTTTGTTGATTTTAGAAGGACATTTAAAACTAAAAAGTTTACTTTTGCTATTTTATTCACTTACTCGCTAAGTGCTGACCAAAAAAAAACGCTGTTAATATTATTTTTTCAGAAAGCAAATTTAAAAACTCGTTAAGTGCCAAAAGAAAAGTACAAGTTCGCGTCGCACATCATATTTCTAGTTTTTCGCGAAACACAAAAATCTCTTGTTTATAGTAAAAATTCGTCATCCCTAGTAAGCGTTTATATACATATATCCCACTGAAGCCATTGCATGCGCTCGTATCCTTTCGTTAGACAATTTGTTCGAATGCCAATCGAAGCGCAACGTATGAAGTGTTACAAATATATTGGCTTGAGTCTGTGTTACATACATACAAATATATGTAGATGTATGATTGTATTCTCTCACATTTTATATATGTATGTTATCTATGAATACTGAAGTCATCCTAAGTACGTTTGTGCATATTGAAGTTGCTTCATTGAAAGCCTGATAATTTCGTATGCAAAATTGCATATCAACCAGAAATTTTAATAGCTGCCAGCAAAAGGTTATACATACATATATATGAGTAAGTAATTGTACACACACACACACTGCACATTTAGAATATATTTATTGCTTAATGGCAATAAAGTTGGTAGACAAGAAACAAGTTTGTTAAGCTTTTTGCTTGAGCACACTTTACGAAAAAGCAAACATGAAGAGGCTTTTGCCATTGTAAGTGGTATAACAAGGATTTTTCTTAAGACTTACATATTTACATATACATTTATACATACATATACATAAATATAGAAATTTAAGCATTGAATCAAATAAGCGGCACTTTGTACAAAATGAATGAAGAGCTGAAACGACTAATGTGGATCATTTTTTTTTTTTTTTTTTTTTTTTTTTGAAATACATACTGTCGCAATTGAATATGTTATTTCAATACCAGAGAAGTTTTTTTCTAAAACCCTAAAAAGTTGTTTTATGCAAAGCAATGAAAAATAAACAAGCAGAAAAAAACTTAAGCGTTTACAGTTTTAGTCGGTATCTTCCAAGCGACATGTTCACATTTGAGTTTCAAAGTAAATTTCATACCTTAATACTATGCTTACAGATATGTCATTTTCAAGCCTAGTTTCAAATTTAAAAAACAAAAACGAATTAAGTTCACAAGTTGCTTAGTTCTTACGAAAAAAAAACCTGTTAGTACATTACTTTGCTGAACGCCGAAAACACATTCTATAACAATTTCAAACCTCTTTAATAATATTTTTGTTGCCTTCTAAAAAAGTATATCAATATAATTTTGACAAAAAAAATATACAACGAGCTCATTAAAAAATTATTTCAATTTTATTATAGGTATTTTTATTAGATTATGAAAATTTTAGTTTGTTTGTCGACATTCTGGCAAATGGAAATTTTTTTTCCAAAATAAAATTTTTTGTCAATTTTTTTTTCAATATTTTAAATTTTTCACATTTTTTTTTTTTTTTTAATTTCAAACTTTATTTGTTTTTTTTTTTTAAACAAAAACTGTGAGCACTTCGAATTTTTTCTGCTAACTTATTTGTTTTGGCTTTGAATTCAATATTTTTCTTAATAATTTAGCGAATTTTGAATGAAACAATAAAATGAAATTGAGTATTTTTGACGACCTTTTTTTTTTTTAAAGAATGAAATGAAATTTTTTCAAAAATTAAAACTTTTACATATTTTTGCAGAATTAAAATTTTGCCAACATTTTCTTTTTTTTCTTTTAATTTTAAATTATAAATTTTTTTTTTTTTTTTTTTTCAAAATCAGATATTAAAATTTCGTTAGCGAATATTGACCAAAATTGTGAGCACTTCTAAGTTTTTCTACTAACTTATGTACATATGTATGTATTTGTTTTGGCTTTCAATTCAACATTTTTCTTAAATATTTAGCTAATTTTGAATAAAGCAATAAAATTATATTTTTTTAATTATAAATTTCGTCAAAATTTTTTTCAAAAATTTCAAATTTTTTAAAAAAAATTTTCGAGATATTTGTATTTGCCTTTCAAAAGCACATGTGAAAATTTTCTGTTAACTTATTTGTTTTGGTTTGACATTCAAGATTTCTAAGCGTGCAGAAAAAAAATTTTATTTTTATTCGCAGTTTCGAATAAAAATAGATCAATATCAAAATAGTTTTAAAAAATTTTTCTTTGACCCGCTCTAATAAATATTAATTTAAAAACTATCAACTCTTCAAATTGTATAATATATTTGTATGAATATTGTATTACAACAAATGCCAGAAAAAGATAAGGAATTCCATTTGAATGACTGAACGAGAAGATAATATTTTACATTTTGAAATATTGTAATCAACTTCAAATTAAATCAACTTAAAAATAAAATTTTTTTTCAAAAACCTTGCGGTTTTTTGAAGTATGCGCTTTTTTGTGAAATTCTCCAATTGAAAATATCTTGTTGCTTTAGCACAAAATCAATAAATTTTATTAAAGGGCAATGAATGAATATAATAAAGCAAATCACTCAAGTGTGCTTGAAGCGAAGGTTGAAGGTTTTTGGCATTTTATGGTTTAATAATAAAATTATTGAAATTTTAGTGAATATTACAATTTATGTTCTATAAAACTATGTATGTTTTCTAGTGGAGTAGAATTATTGGACGAATTTTGTATATGTATGTATGTCATTTCGATGATACATAAAGTTTTTACTAACCGCCTAAAAAAATTTTTGAATTGATAGCAAGAAAAAAAATAAGCGAGTGAAAAACATTATTACGAGAGAGCAGTCAATACTTTACTTTCAAAAGAAATTTAAAATTAGCAAAAAAAATTTATATCGCTTTTTCAGTCCCAAGTCGCTAAGTGTCTACGGCTTATAACTTAGACAGATCTTAAAGTTTTCTGCTTGGGTTTTTTTTTTTTTTTTTTAATTCAAAAATTAGTTCAAGTTTCTCTCAAGATTTAGACACTCTAATTATCATATGAAAATAGTATATACACTTGTGTGTAAAATATTTGCCCACATTAACTACAGTTCATTATTTTGCTTCGAGTCAAAACTACGCAACCATTAATTGCTTTTGCTTCATTGCTAGAAAGGGAAATGCGAAAGTAAAAAAAGAAAAAAAATTTGCGCCAACAGCTGTGAGCTTTCTAAAGCCACATACACTTAGCAACACCGGTGCACACACACACACACTCAACCACACTTATGCTTGTCAGCAAAACATACATATTTAGGCCACTTTTAGCACGCAAAGTGCCATCATCCAATGCACAAAAGCCCAACGAAGGAAACTAAAAGCACTAAAATAAAAGAAAAGTGCCAAGTGCGGAAGCGAAGGAGCCCAAAACCTAGCACACCTTGTTGTTGTACGTACATATGTACATATGTAGTGCGTGAGAAAGTCACTGCTGTCAAATAATTATTGCGCGCGCAAACGCCCTCCCTCGTTCCTCGAAATGCGCAGTTTGGGTGGCTAAAATAGTAATTCACGTGAATAGCTGAACGAAGCGCGCATTAAAGCCGTTTGAAGATTTGTAAAGGTGCTTCTACATAAGTATGTGCTTGTTGTTGTGTGTGAGTTTATAAGCTCATATGAGGCAACTAACGAAGGGTTGATAAGGTGAATGGAAAACTATGGATATAGCGAGTACTCAAAAACCAAACGTTGCTTGGACCGTTCAGTTCCGAGTTATACATCAAACATGATTTAAAGGTCGGGGTACGACAAAGTATCTCCTAAAGTAAGGTGTGGTTAGAACCTATCGTAGTCTACGATTTCTTTTGATTATCTCTAACCAGAATAAGAGATGGCTGATTTTTTTGACTCTGAAGTAACGGACGACGGAAATTAGATGGATTAGAATACTGAGGGGGAATAAGGAGGAAGAGACTACAGAAAGAGACCGCAGAGAGAAGTACATATGAGTGTCACGAGAGGATATGGTAGATTACAAAAAAATTGGAAGAATTTGAAAAAAAAAAAATATTTTTAATTCACAATTTTTTTTAATATATACTTTTTTTCTTAGATCTTTTCTTAAATTTGGAATCCTAATCCTTTCTTAACTTTTTTTGTAATTTACAAATGAAAGTTTTGGTTTTATTTTAATTTAGAAATTTTATTTAACTTTTTTTTTGATTTAGAAGTTTGTTTTAATTTTTTTTAACTTGGAACTATGCATATTTTTAATTCAAAATTTGTTCAATATAACGTTTTTTTTAGTTTTTTTCTTTGATTTGGAATTCTTCTAAACTTTTTTTGTAATTTAGAAACTAAATTTTGGCTTTCTTTTGATTTAGAAAATGTCTTTTTAATTTAGAACTTTTCTTGGTGTTGTTTTTTGATTTAGTTTTAATATCTTTTTTTAATTTAGAAATGTAAACTTTTTATACCTTTCATGAACATAAAATGGTATTATAACTTTGGTCCGATGTTTGTAAGTATGAGAAGAATAAGAGATAGACCCACCATTAAGTATACCGAAATGATCAGGATGATAAGCTGAGTTGATTTAGCCATGTCCGTCTGTCCGTCCGTCCGTCTGTCCGTCTGTCTGTTTGAACGCAAACTAGTCCCTCAATTTTAGACCTATCTCGATGAAATTTGGTATAGGGCCGCCATTTTGCATGGGATTAATCATTTGTCGGAACCAGCCAGATCGGACCGATACAAAGCATAGCTCCCATACAATCGATTGTTCCGATAAACGGGTTTTGGTCTATAAATCTTGCAATTAAAAAGCTAGGACCGCAAAATTTTGCACTTTCCGTACATATATATAAGTATAAGTAACATGTGTAGTGAAAATGACTCAAATCGGACCAACCAAACATATAGCTCCCATATAATCGATAGTTTCGATAAATGGGTTTTGGGCTATAGATTTTGCAGTTAAGAAGCTAGGAACGTAAAATTTTGCAGGTTTGGTACTTATTACATATGTGATGTGTGCAGTGAAAATCATACAGATCGGACTAACATAACATATAGCTCCCATATAATCGATTGCTCCGATAACTCTGGTTTGGGCCATGTATTTTCAAACAGTTTTGAAGAGTTTGTACCAATTGTAAGTAAGGACCGGACACTTAAAAAAGTTATGCGTATTCATGAAAGGTATGAAGCCTTCGGCACAGCCGAAGACAGCCCTGTCCTTACTTGTTTTTATTTAATTTAGAAATTTTTTATTTTATTAAACTTCATTTAGAATTTTTTTTTAATTTGGAACTTTTTTTGGTACTGTTCTTTTACTTTAGATCTTTTATTTAATATTTTTTTAAATGAGAAATTTGTTTTCACTTTTTTTAACTTTGAACTTTTTTTTATTTTTTTTTTTACATGTGCAGAACTTTTTATGATATTTTTTAGTGTACAATTTTTTTTAATTTAAAACATTTTTTTTTAGATTTAGAATTTTGAAAAGTTTTGTTCAATTTAAATTTTTTTTAATTTAGAAAATTGTTCCAGTTTTTTACAATTAGAATTTTTTTTAATTTTGATTCTAGTTTAGAACTGTTTTTGGATATTTTTTTAAGCAAATTTTTTATTTATTTTTTTACAAAATTTTTTTATATTTGGAATTATTTTTATTTTTTTGTCACTTAATTACATAACTAGTTTTTTTTTTTTATTTTTTTTTTTAATTTATAATTTTTTTTATTGTTTTGCTTAATTTAAATTTTAAATTTTGTTTTTATTTTGGAATTTTTATATTTTTTTTTTATATATGGAATTTTTAGTATTTTATTAACATAATTTTTCTATATTTGGTATTTTTATAATTATAACATAATTTTTTTTTTTAAATTTTTCATCTCAAATTTTTGTCACTTATTTATATAACCGATTTTTTTTATTTAGAATATTTATAAGTTTCTTGTTTAATGTAAATTTAAAATTTTTGTTATTTTGGAATTTTTTATATTTGGAGTTTTTAGTTTTTATTAATATAATTTTTTTTTATTTTTCACCTAAAATTTTTTAAACTTATTAATACAACCGAATTTTTATTAGACGCCACATTTAAAAAGACAAATATACATCTACATATGAATATAATACTTCAATGAAGTAGCGTGTCTTGCATGTGACGCACTGCTTTCGGGTCGCGCCCACATTATTTGCTTGCATGCATCCCACTATTGCTTAATTATATCTATGTACATATGTATGTATGTCTACTCTCTGAAGACGAGCTGAGTATGCGCTTATGATTAAACTTAAGTATCTGCATATGTGTAAGTATATGAGTAAAAAACTACCATACATACATATGTTCATATCTCAAATTAATTACGCACTGTTTAACGCGAAAGTGACAAGTTTTTAATGCAAAAATGTCTTTAACGGTAATTATTTTAAAACTTTGGCATAACAAATTTTGTGCTCCGCTCGCACGTTGTATTACCTCAAGGCTTTTACGTTGCGAAACATCTATTAGGCATACTAGGTGCATGCGTTTACGACAACAATAATAAAAACAACAACAAAGAGAATATACTTGGGAGCTAAGTAGTTTTTAAGGAATTATTTGAAAATTAAATACATTAAAAAAGTTAACGGAACTAATGGAAGACACAAAGAAGCTGATATTGTATCAGCGGTAATTTTAACAAGACTTCAAGCTAAATGGGTTAGTAAATATGATAAAACTTTTAGGCATACAGAGAAGTAGATAAATGCGTGGAAGTTTGCTTAGTAAAATTGCAATTAAAGTGAAAATGAAAATTCGTTTGATTTTGTTTCAAAGAAAATCGTATTAAGCTTGAAGTGCAAATTTAAGTTGGAAAAAAAAAGTAATTGGAGGATCCGCAATGTTGGAGGTGAATACGGAACTAGATTCGTTTGATGTTGATTCCAATTTCTCTCTAACCCTATTTTCACATTTTTTAGGAACCAAAAGTTTAGTATATTTTCAACTAAGGTAGGACGTTTTAGAAAAAATCTGGCATTCTCACAATAAATTTTGAAAGAAATTAAATAAAAATAAACTGACTTTGAAAAAGACACCTAAAACAGATTCCAGATAAACAGTTTTTTATGCAAAATTTTGAAAACAGAGTTTTTGAATATTTTGAAATAATAAAATTTTGAAAAGATAGTTGCTGAAAAAATATTTGTCAGAGAGGTTTTGAAAGAAATCTGAGATAGAAGATAAAAACGGAAATTTTGAACAAAGGAATTTAAAAAAAAAGACATCTGGTATACGATGTTCTCCAACCAAATGTTGAGAAACACCATTTTCGAAAGAATCTGATACAAGACATTCTTCAACCAACGAGTGCATTTGGCATTTGAAAAATGGGTATTTGAAAACAAATCTGTAACAGTTCATTCTGCAACCAAAATTTTTAAACAAAGCATTTTTGGAAAAAAACAGTGACAGGCGTTCAGAAACAAAATTTGAAAAAGGCGTTTTTGAAAAAAAAATCTGATTTTGGTAATTTTTGAAACAAATAAAAAAATTGAATAATGATAAGTTCTTGAAAAAAATTTGAAGATAGGTTTTGAAAGAAATCTGAGATAGAACATAAAAAAGGAAATTTCGAACAAGAGATTTAAAAAAAAATAAATGTGGTATACGATGCTCTCCAAGCAAATGTTGAGAAAGAAAGACCATTTTTTAAAGAATCTAATAGAAGTCATTCTTTAAACAAAGAGTTAATTTCAGATTTTAAAACGAGTATTTTGAAAAAAAAACCCGGTAATAGGTCATTCTGCAGACAAAATTTCCCAAAATTTTTAAACAAAGCATTTTTGAAAAAAAAGTGACAGGCGTTCAGAAATAAAATTTCAAAAAGGCGTTTTTGAAAAAAAACAAATTTTGAAAAATAGCGAGTTTGGAATTTTGTAAACGGGTATTTTGAAAAAAAAAGAAAATAGTTCAAAAAATATTTCCGAAATTTTGAAACAAGGTGGATTGAAAAAAAGATCGCTAAAAACTTTCTTAAAAAAATGTTTCAGAAAATTTTGAAATATAGCACTTAAAAAAAATAGCTGTTAAATGGAAGTATTCTGCAAATAAGTAACGATTTTTTAAAACAAATCTTTTATAAAGCGTTCTACAACCAAATTTAACAAAAACCAAAAACTAAATTTAAAAAAAAATTCAGACATGACGAGTTAAAAAATATCAATGCGGCGTTTTTGAAAAAGAAAAATTAAATTTTTTTTATTCTTTTTATATTTGGAATTTTTAGTTTTTTATTAACATAACTTTTTTTTATATTTTTCACCTAAAATTTTTGAAAATTATAATTATTAAAAAACAAAATTTATGTAGGTCAATCTGCAAACAAGTTTTAAAGAGGGCGCTTTTGAAAAAAAGCAGGTCATTTTGAAAAGGGCACTGTAAATCTGCGATATTGCATTCTGCATAATACAAGACTTTTGAAAAACAAATCGGACTTAAAGCCCTCTCCATTAAAATTAAACCAAAAAGAACCGAAACAAATTTTTTAAAAAAGTCGATTTTGGAATGAAAAATTAACAAATTTTATAAATTTTGCAAAAAAAAATGTCTGAAAGAAACATCAAAGCACACTGCATCAAAATTTTAAAGAGGTCCGTTTAAAAAAATTGTTTAAAAGAATTTAAAAACCACATTTTACAAAAGGCTTCGAAAAAAAATCGATAAAAGTAAAAAATCGATTACTTATTCAACAAACCTTACTTTCTAATAGGATGAGCGCATCGGTTAGGGAGACAGTTAACAGACCATCTTGCGCCCTACTCTGGTGAGCCCTACAGGTGTTCCTTAACTTAAGTTGCCAATCAGTTAAATTGACTATATTTCGTAAAGCAATCAATGCATAGCCACATTAATGCAAGCTCATTAACACAAGCTCACAGCTAGTTACATACATACATACTCGTACTTTCATTTAAATCTACATATATATGTTAAATACAAACACAATCGCTTAAGCTTTCGCTAATGCTTTTAATCAAATCATATCCGCTCATAATTAAGGCATTATTGCATCATTGCAAATGCAGTCGATGAAGCGGAACAAATGTGCAATGGCTAAATGGGTACAACAAAAATAACATGCTGAACTCGATGAATGGATGTGCAATACCACATGTGCATATGTATGTATGTATGTGTATGCACCGAGCAGTGAAAAAGGAAGTTAATTGGAAGAAACAATAGTTTACAACTAATTTCAAACTAGTCCAAAAATGGAAAAGCTGTACATACTAAGGAAAATGTAAACTTTTGGAAAATACTGGAGTGACCAATGTGACAAAACTCCCAGTAAATTCGATCTTCCCATTACCTAAGTTCGGACGTACGCGATCTTAATAGTGGGTCGAGTATCTCTACTTTAGAGTTGGTCGATTTTTCGTCCATAGTATCGCTAGTGAGAAAAATGTTGAGAAGATCATTTTGCGGAACTTTCCTTAAGAAACTATGGCTCTAAAACCGGTTTAAGCTCCGCAATTTTTAATGTGTACTATGAAGCTGTAGCTCAAAAATCGCGTGGTTCAAATCGGGTTTATACTCATAGCCTTTTAAGCAAAATTGATCAGAAATATCGGTGGAACATTTTCCATAATAACGATTTAGTCGGTTGGCCTTTCTTCTATAAAGCACCTTTTTTGATCTAGTTTGAGACTGGTCTCCTAGAAATTATTATGAGAAAAGCACCAATTGCGGATTTTGGGCCAACTATTTGACTTGTGATATTAATACTAGTTTCGAAGTAGTTTTGCGACTAGTTGGTGTGATTGCATTGTATATAAATACACACATACATACATACATGTATTGTTTCATAAAGGATTATAAATTCAACTAAACTTATTTTACTATGACATTTTATATTTATACATATGTGTACATGTGTGTGTGTGTGTGTGAGAATATGTGCACTCATTGCACACAAAACGGATATTTGCCCACAAATTTATAATCGCTTAATCGGAAGCCAGGTGTTACATCCGGTTGTTGGTCGACACGGACATAGACAGTCGAATAGACACGCTCATACTACGCTCAATTTACACTAAACAATACATACACATGTACATACCTACATATGTACATGCATATCTTCGATTGGAACTAAAGTGCATACATTTTTGTATTAGGGTGGCCGTTTAGTTGTCCAAAGGACATATCATCTTTGATCGGCACTTGATTCCGAGCCGTACTTCAGAGCAGGTAAATATGTTGAGAGACTTAAAGAAAGTCATCATTGGTTATGGTTACGGTTACGATTATGGTTAAGTTAATGTTTACGGTTACGGCCACAGTTATGGTTATGGTTGTGGATATCGCTATGGTTATGGTTATGGCAAGAGTCATGAATCTTGGTTATAAATACGGTTATGGTTATGGTTTTGGTTACTGTAAAGGTTATGGTGAGGGTTTTGATTACTGTAATGGTTTTTGTTATGGTTATGGTTTTGGTTGTGGTTATTGTAATGGTTACGGTTACTGTTATGGTTAAGTTAATGTTTACGGTTACGGCCACAGTTATGGTTATGGTTGCGGATATCACTATGCTTATGGTTATGGTAAGACTCAGGAATCTTGGTTATAAATACGGTTATGGTTATGATTATGATTACGGATTTGCTTATGGTTTTTATGGTTTTTTTTTATTAGCGTTATGGTTTTATTTATGGTTGTGGTTACGGTTGTGGTTATAGTTATGGCTTTGGTTACTTTAATGGTTATGGTTATGGTTTGGTTACTGTAATGGTGGGTCTGGTATTGGTCACTGTAATAGTTACGGTTATTTTTACAGTAATGGTTACGGTTATGGTTTTTGCAGAGAATTTGATGAAGTCTTTTTTAAGCTGATTCTGCGCTCATTTAACTTTACCGTTTTATATTTAAATAAATCTCAAATGATTTCAAATTTTTTATGAACTCATAAGATTTCAAAAAAGTTTTCTATCCGTTGTTTCGAAAATTTTAAAATCTCAAGGACCACCTTAAGCGATCCTAAGTAAAGCTTCAGACTGCCCCAAGGATGGTTGCGGAATGATGAAACCTTTGCTTTCCTCAAATCAGCACACCACAGCCAATCTAATGTACAGTACAGTACCATTCTCATACTCGTATTTATTGTTGTTTGTGTCGCTCACCCCAGAAATTCGTTAGTTGACTTGCAGGTATAACTGCATAGTTGTTATTGTAATGCTGATATTTGTTGTTGTAAAATCTACGCTATGTCTACGGTTGTCGCCCACATTTGCCATTTGTTCAACAACCATAACAATAACGATAACTACAAAAACAAAAACAAAAGCAAAAACTACAACAAAGCATAACAACTTTTTCATACTCACAATACAAGCACACTGATAACGGTTTACTTACGCTTATATGTATGTGTGTATATGTATGCATGTTTGTATGTATTGGCTAGTTGAGCCTGAAAGGAAGAACTAAAAGTCGTTTACCATTTGAAAAGGTCAGTCAATGGAGCGCACAGAGCAACGACACCAACAACAAATAGCCAACGGGCAACAGGCGATAGAGGATATGTGGCAATTGATTGAGAAAAAATTGTAAGAAAGAGGAAAACAGAAATCGAAAATCAAATCACTAATCAAAGGTAAAGAGGATGTGGAAAAGTTGCTGGCATCAAAAAAACAAAAAAAATAATAAAAATGTGAAAATAAAGAAAAAGAAAATGAATTGAAAATAAAAACTGATTTTATGTGTGCGTAACGATAGCAAGTGTGCCTGTGTGTGCCTATGTGTGTTTGTACTAATGTGTTGGTGAGAAAAAAAATTATTAAATTATAGCTCAAAAGTATATAGCAAAAGTGGCCAAGCAATAAACGCTTAAAGCAAATGAAATTGATTGTGAGAATTGAGGTTAAAGATGTGTATGGAGCAAAAGGATATTAAATTGAGTTGCAATGAAAATGAAAGGTCTTCGGAAGTGAATTCAAAGTGCTTATTGAGCGTTCAACACAAGGCAGTGTCCACAACATAGTTTCCCTGTGGAGCAAATACCTTGACGGGACCAAAACTAGCTCATACTCAATTCCTTTTACATGCCCCTAACTGAAGAATGTCCATCGCTATGTTTAACCATCCGATGAGTGAGAAGGTACCCTAGGGACCTTTTTTTCCTTTTAAAACTGAAATTACTCCTACTTCGGTCACTACAACCCCCCCACCCAAAATTACTCTGTACTCCAAGAGTATTTTGTTGTGCATCTTTTGGAAAAAATCAAGCCGATCGGATCATTACTTTAGGAGTTATTGAGGTTTTAGTGAGAATAGTACGCGGACGTGTGAATACGTCCGTATGGACCTTGTACTGAATTTCACTTATAAATGCATGTAAAAAAATTAAAACAATTATTTTTGTATGTAGCATTTAAGAGTGGAGACCGACCTGCGATCTCGTGGGGTCTCCAATTGGCGCCAGTTGGCGCAAAGAAGAAATGACTGGCGAGCTATGTTCGACGGTCAAAATCGCTCAGGCGGTTAGATGGCCATTTAAAGAAGAAGAAGAAGCATTTAATTATAAACAATAAAAACAAAAAAAAAGCAAAAAAAAAGTTTTTTATATGAAAAAAAAAATGATTTACAAAAAAAGGTCCGTATTGAACTTTTCACAGAGCCGTGAAGTTCAGAACTGTCATTCATCGGAGGGTTAAACGCAGTAAACACAACATAGTTTCCCTGTGGGGCAAATCTCTAGTCGGCACCACAACTAGCTCATCCTCAATCCCTTTTACATGCCCCTAACTGAAGAATATCCTAGGAGGCACCCATCGCTATTCTTTATTCCCTTGCTGATATTGTCTAAAAGAGATTAAGGAAGAGCTAGCAGCGGTTTTGAGTAGAGATTTTTCCCGACAAGGTGGGTTGCCTGTATGGAGAGGCCTCTTCCTACAGGACTATTTGTGTCACTTTAGTACTAGAAGTTGGCAAGACTCTCTGAAACCTCCAACTCCCCTTTCATCAAACCTAACTTCTCTATTGTCTACTAAGCTTTAGACCCAGGACCCTTTATTACTATTTCAGTTATCCATCAATTCACATACATATATCACTCGTACGTTCAACGTGCTCATTTTATTTTTTAGGTTATGTTATATTACAACAATTTCGACGAACAAATTAATCTGCGGCATTTAACATGCAATAACATAAAATTGATCCACCTATCAATTAAGCGCTTCCAATGGCTGCACATAAGCAAATCGATCAATTAAATGGGCTGGATTCAGGTTAACCACACAGAGCGAAAGGAATAAACGGGCGAGTGTATGCATTTACAACTACATAGGTACTTACATGGAGACCCAGTAGGAAATAGTTTCTTTTGTGTCTCATTCTCAGGACGCCCAAGTAGTATTTTAATGGCATACAAAGTTATCAAAACTAGATTAGGGACGTCTTGTTAGCTCTTTGGTAGGTCCAGTTGAAAATATTCGTACTTAGCCTTTTAGAGAGGTCGCTCTAATCCTTGGGGCAGTATCTTGATGAAAAAATTAATAACACAAAACTATCTATAAGATTTGTTTGAGTTGCTTCTAAAAGGGGAACTTTTTATCAGAGGACGTTTGTAGTTTCGCAGCATATATCTCCATCGCAGCTGATCACTTAAATCCACTAATTCTTTGACCCCTTCCATCATCTTCTTGCTGATAATCCATCCAAACATAGCCTCTTTCTTCCAGCTGAATTAGAGTAAGAAACATCATTTTTACTACACGTGCATCTAATCATTTTTCCAGCAGGGTTCTTACGCCCCCACGTACGAGTGTACTTGAATAAACTTTCACCTAGGCTACACAAGCTTTGTACCTGCAGAATTAAACATACGAGCAGTTAGAAATCCAAAGGCATGTCTATACTTCGATATCCCATTGAACTAAGTCACACGAACGAGCTTAGTTCAGAGTACCCAGTTGACATTTTGAAGCATGAAGGTGACTTTCTTGCAGTAATCTTAGGGCAGGATGCCTTTCATGTGGGCAGCAATTCGGGAGTCAAGAAATGCTTTAGATTTTTAGCGTCAATCTAAGTATGGGATTTATATTAGTGGATGGCAGGGTCGACTTCTTTGGAATATCCTTAATACTCCTTCAATTGCAAAGGCGGTAACCTTGGCCCCAATAAAACGATTGTACCTGAATATTGAGCTAATCATAACACAAATTCATTTGTAAAGTAATGGGAACTATTAGCCTGTGGGACTTTAAAAAAACTTTTAGAAACCTGACAGGCTACACACGCGACAAGACTGGTCCAAACAAAACGGAGTACTAAATTTCTGAGACCTATCGTTGAGAGTAACTTCGAAAGAAGAACGCAACCTTATAACCGCAAACTTCTTATTACCCAGCCCTACTAGAACTGACAGCTTCCTAGAACTTTCATTAGAATAGCTTCGTGTGAATTCTAGGCACAGAAGTGGGATATTGAAACCTACTGTAAATGAGATGAGAGCAGATGAGATGTCCGAGATAAACAGGAGTGTTCAAAATCTTACCGAAATTGAAGCTGTGTTTACCTCCATGACCTCTTTCAAACATCATGAAGACTATAAGCAGAACCAATGGGATCTTGTCTCGAGTCTCAATTTTTATTATTTTATATAGTTACCATCAGTCTTACACTCCACTCACAATCTTCCAATTGCTAACTGGGTGCTCAAATAAACGAATGAAAATGCATTTTTGTATGTACATAGTTCGGTTGTTCTATTGGTCGATGATTGAGTCGGCGAGCCATCATCCTGCCCAGGCTAATCAGCCTTTGTCAACACTCTGATCATGCATAAATAAAAAGATGGCCAACGTTTAGTAGAGGGCACAGCCACACACACACGAACACACACAAAACACACTTTCCTTACCAATAACAACACCAGCATGGTTGTACGGACTATTTAAGCTGGTTGAGCTATTTGGGCTGGTCGAACAATTAAGAGCGCAATTCAGTCAGTGTGAGCGTGTTTTATATGTAAATTTCGCAGGTGTCTAAATTGTGTTGTTAAATCGACTTTTATATGCTAAAATTCAATGCTCAATTTGCTGATTTAATTCGTTTTATATTTGGGAACAGTTTGGGTAGAGAATTTGGAATTTCTCCCTTTCTGCTGTTCCTACGAAGTCTACTGAATGATGGAGCTAGAGCAAGAGTGGGTTCCTTCGAACTTCGGTCACTCGGATAGTCATTGTCAAAGCCTTCTTGGCAAGAAATTCTCTATAAAAAGATCTCTGTTTGTCCCTTGTTGTTGTTGTAGATAAACCAACAAGTTTCACACCATTTCAATTTGTTTGTTTTAGTCACCTCTTCTGGAGAGCATACCTACTCCAGACATATTCTAGTCCGCTATTTCGCATTGGTAGAGTTTTCTTGCCCTTCCACATTAGCTAGTATTATAAGAAACTCTTCGCCTTAATATGGAGTCAGCTGAGGGCTTTGTTTAGGAGAAGAACTGTTACAACAACACCAAGAAATTCCGGATATTGTAAATTAGTAAGTATGGCAACAATAGAACTCCGGGTCTAAGTCACCCTCTTTGTGAACTGATACTAGAACCAGACCTGTTAAATAATGATTAGTAATCGTAATGATTACCAGTTTGATTGATTATTTTCCTGAGAATCCACTTAATGATTGATTACCAATTAGTATAAATTTTTAATGATTATATTCCAATTAAATTAAAAACAATGAAAAAAATCAAAAATAAGAAAAAAAATCTAAAATAATCAAAAAAAAATGCAAAAAAAATAATCAAAAGTAATCAAGGAAGTGTTTTTTTGATTATTTCTGATTTTTTGATTATTTTTGATTATTTCTGATTTTTTTCTGATTATTTTTGATTTTTTGAATTTTTTTATTTGTTTCAATCGTAATCAATTAATAATTACCTTTTCTCGAAAACCAATTGAAATAATCATTAACAATTAAAAAATCCGTCTAATCAATTGATTACTAATTATTAATCAAATTTAACAGGTCTGACTAGAACTTTCAGGCGATGTTCACATCAGACCTCTTAAATATTGATTATTAATCTTAATCATTGATATTCAAATTACATTTTTTGTTACTTTTCTAATATTTGATTAATCATGATAATCAAACATTTTTAGAATGAATAATCGATTAAGATTAAATTTCGTGTTCGATTAATGGGAACTAATGTGGATTTATTTCGTTTTCAAATTTAATACTAGGAGTAATCCTCATTAATCGAACACAAAATTTAATCGATTAAACGATTAATTATTCTAAAAATGTTCGATTATCATAATTAATCAATTAAGCTAACAGAATAGTTTAATATTATTGATTTTTAATTTTCAACGCGATTTAACAGGTCTGGTTCATATGAAGCAAGGAATGAAATTAGAGTTGTTAGACATCTCTTTGGGACATATAAGGTGAAAAAGGAAAGAGGTAGAAGAGCCTCTCTCGTCCTTACCGATCTTACCGTGAGCCCATTACTTATAAACCTTGCAAAATTTTTCTAGATTAGAACCGAAATTCAGCACTCTTTGCAAATAATTTACAAACTTCAGCAAACTAGCTCAGCTAATATTTTTACCAAATCCTCAAAGCAACAAACTTGCCGCAGCTTTGTCGTACAAAGTGCAATTTGCATTCGTTAGTTATTAATTGTGACATAAAAAAATTAACTCTTTTAATTGCCATAAACGCATAACTACAAGGAAGTCATCAATTTTAATTACGAAAAGTATGCAACCAATTTTTAAAACTGCAAGTCAATTGAACAAGACAAGCAACAACAACAACAACCAGAAAAAAGAGCAAATCAAGAACTAGAAAT
>OX608082.1:65080220-65095220 GCA_951509765.1 Sphenella marginata
AAATTCTGAAGTGAAACTTACCATTCTGAGGTACAACTTACTATTCTGAAAAACATTTTACACCTTCTGAAGCGAATTTTACAAATCCCTAAATTACAATTGACTATTCTGAAAAACATTTTACACCTTCTAAAGTAAAATTTACAAATTTCTGAAGTAAAATTAGCTGTTCTGAAAAATATTTTACGACTTCCGAAGTACGACTGATTATAGTGACGAACATTTTACGGTTTCTGAAAAACATATTTTAATTTCTGAAGTACACTTGGGAAGGATCTATGTAAAAATTCGTCGCTCATGGGTTAGTGAAGAAGTGGCTCTGGTCTGGCTATACATTTGCACATGTGTATTTGTGGTTTTGTAGCACCTGCCTGCCAGCAAATTCATTCATTTCTTCCTCATTCACTCATACTCCCCGCCACTCCATGGTTTGTTAAGTTTTCCATTTCATTTCTGTCTTGAATATCAATCAGTGATTGCTTTAATTGTTTCATTGTTGTACTTGTAGTTTGCCAAGTTGGCGTTGTTGAACAACTTAATCCAACTGCATTGAGCACTCACACTCAAATCGATTGTGTAGGTAAAATTGGAAACTGAAGGTAAATTTGGCTAGAAAGTTTTTGTATCCTTTTTTCAATATGACTTGTTGTTGTTAAGTTATCGAACAAGGATTTGTTTGAGTTTTTAAGTATTGCTATCCATCTTTGCGCACTTATCAATGAAGCTGGTGGTAAAGGAATGGAATGAAATAAAATGTATTGGGGATGTGACTAGGGACGTTTTAAATATGAATGTGTGACTGCTCGACCGACTCTACCAAGAAACTGGATATCTCGAAATTAGGCAGCTCAAAAGAGAATTCCAAACCCCGAAACGTAGTAAGGCCTTAAGGCTGTCTTTGAGGTAATAGGAACCCAGCTGTAAATGAGAAGCCTGGTTGGCAAGGCTGACATGAGCTCTTATAGCCGAGTGGCTTTATACTCACAGACCAAAGCCCTGGGCTCCATTATATATTATAAGCACGGCTCAACTTGTATCCACCAGATAAACCAACAGCACGACTAGCACCACAAACCCGCTGTCCGTTATGTATCCCACAATGTATCGACTTGGACAATAAAAAAAAAAAAAGAGCACTAGCCGCAGCATCAATTGCAAATTTAATTGCACAAACAAGAAATCGTCTCTCGCCACACCAACGAAGACTTTGACGGCAATGAGCCAAGGAGGAAAAAATAAACTGGTTTGCCGCATTGTCTGACCACAGCGATAAAAGCTTTGTGGCACATACGCGTGTACGGAGTCATTCAGCTACTGCCACAAATATCATCTGCGTGTTACTTGTCGCAGCGCCAAACGTATTGAGGTAAATCAATGACACAACAACAAAAACTAGGCTGAGGAAAAATTGGCAAAATGCGTTAAATGGAAAGCGTAAAAAGAAGAAGAAGCGGATGAAGTATGCGATACTAAGAGCGAACTCAAAGTTTATGTTACCACAGAGGTTTGACACACACCTGAGCTAAGAAGCAAGGACTCATATAGACTGCAATTGTCAACTGTTTGTAAGTGTCGTCCATGGAGCTAGCGTTTATTTTTTGCCATTCTTGCCTATCATGCGCATCTTCCGGATGTTTGCTCTAGCGTTTCACTCAACTACCATTAGAGATGGCCTGTTAGTCACGCAGTCTAGCGGGTAACCAGAGTGCGTTTGCAATTAGACTAAAGCAATTTTCCATTTCCAATTTGACGTAGAGTGGGTCTTAGGCGTGGTATTAAAGGAAATGCTGAGTTCGGTTTTGGTGAGAATTTTTGCAACATTTATTAAGAATTGAGTGGAGTTAAACATCGAAGTTAGAAAAGTCGATAACATTCATAACGATACAAATCTATATAAGTCATAAAAATCGATACAACTTTTTTACTTAACAAAGATTACTTAACAAAATTTTGCCGACTCGATAATTCTGCAAAAATCGATAACATTCTATAAACCGACTAAAATCTTTGTAACTCAAAAAGAACCCACAAAAAAGTTACTAATCGAACAGTGAAATAATATATTTAATATTATTTAGATGAGATGAAACTTTTTAACAAAGTGTTATCGATAACCAAAATTCATTAATCGTCATATGAAGTATCTTTTTCAGAATAATAAAACGTTTCAAAATAGTAAAAGTCGATATAAAATAAAAAGGCAAACAATAAGTGACAAAAATCTATAAAATACCATAATTGCGAGGTTTGAATAAAATTCGATAACAATTCGAAGAAAAGAAAAGCTACCCCAAACAATAAAGAATGAAGTGTTGAAAATTTTGTGGGATTTGTATGGAAAAAAATTAAAAAAAAAATCTAATGCCAACAACTTTATTAAACTACGATACTAATTCTGACATCGATAAAAATACCATTTAATTTATTAATCGATGCAATCTTTAAAAGTTCATCAATTACAAAGAGACCACATGACAAAATTTATGAAATAGATTCACATAAAAGCATTTATAAAAATTAAAAAAAGATAAAACAATAAATATTTTTAAAAGTCGATAGAAATAAAGAAAACTGTAACTAAACAATGAAAATAAAAGCTTTCATAGTTTGTTAACAAAATAAATGCAAGCGATAAATATCATTCAACAATAAAAGTAACAATTTGGATGCCAAGAAATAAGAGCACAAAAATTTTGAAAAAAATTAATAAATAAAGCGATAAATATTTTTGTAACTGACAAGAAGTAAAAAAAACAGAAAATAAATAAAAATTATAAATATTTGAAAAAACGATATATCCTCAAACGACAAAAAAAAACTATAAAAAATTCGACAACTAACGATAAAAATCAGTGACAAAATACCTCAGTTCGATTCAACAATTCATCGAAAAAACTAATCGATAAAAACATACCGAATTAAATGCAATCGATAAATATGATTCAACAATAAATGCAAACATTTGGATGCCAAACCACTTAAGCTCGATGTAAGCAATTGGATTTTGATAAAAACACAAATAAGAACTTTTAAACCTCGAATATATTGTCTATAAAGTTTCGTCAAACAAAAGATGAGACAAATCGAAAAACTTTAAAAAAAAATTATACCTTCGAAAAAACGCTTTAAAAGTCGATAAAAATTTGCAACCTTTAAAAACTAAATAATGTGTAAGAAAGCCACAGTAAATACCAGTTCAGAGAAATTAAAAGTATAATCGATGAAAGCCGCAAAATATAAAATATCAATAAAATTAATAAGACGATAAATAACATTAAAAGTCGATAGAAATAAAAAACATATCCGAAAAGTAACAAAAAACGATTGAATAAAATAAATTAATTTGTTAAACATGATTTAACATAAACCATTATTCAATTTTGAATTTATCTTAACACATCTAGGGTGGTAAAAAAATAATCGATTTTTAACTCAGATAAAAAATATCTGAAAATCATCCACTTACTTATTTTTTTTTTCCTAAACGTGTTAAATGATTTTCACTTCAATTTACATTTTTATAATCTTAAACAATACATAGGATAGGCATTTCTCGTTGAAATAGTCAATATATAAACGAAATTAGATTATTTTCTTAAAATAATCACTATTCAAAAATTATTTCACCTCTCAACAAAAAAAATCGATTATTTTGTAATCGCTTTTTCCAACTCGAGTTCTCATACCAATCTCCTTCTCAACGATTTACAATTTTGCGTCTTTATCTACGACACAGCCCACAGGCTAAATCGAGAGAGCTGTACTGCTAATTTGCTGCCAAGCGCATGACTTCATACCGTTAACTTACGGCAATTGAGCAAGGGAAATGAAAATTATTGTTCTGTGTATTAACTACTTCAACATTAAGGCACCACGTGATGAGCGAGGTGAGTGCGCTGAGGTGGCTTAGCCACTGGCTACTGACAACCAGAATGGCCACATTGTTGCAAACAAATAAAAGGCGGCTCTACTGAATGGCCGAAGGAGCCAAGAGTGTAGTGTAGCTTCAGCCATGATATGTGTGTAGGCTTTTAATTGCCATTGAGTTACACTTGGTATAATCATTTTAATTATCCAAAGTTAATATGTAAATAAGTTATGCAAATTGGTACAATTTTACTAGCCACCAACCATAAAATTTGATGCAATTAATAGCGATTCAAAAGAATTTGCATGAGACATACCAACTTAAGATCTTAGATTCATGTGAAGCTATTCTAATTACTTCACAGTTCATTTATTTTATAATAGCAGTAGGCATCTTCGTGAACGTAAATTTGTTGTGGAATTTGCGGTGAGAGAGGAAAGCACATCTTATCACAACCGGATTTAGAGCGTACTTATTTGTTATTGCTCTCATCTGGGTCCGAATTAACAACTGTCTCTGATTGATGGTTTTCAAAATTACATTAGAGAGGAGCCAGCGGTCCATTAAGCGGCGTAATCGAGACAATATCGGCTCATTTTTAGTATCTGAGATATTAAAAAAATGTCAAGTGCCATATTCAAGATCATATAGCAGAGCAACTTTCAGTTGGTCCTCCTACCACGATCGGTTCTCCTAAGGCGTCAAGTTGAAAATATTATATCACATAGAGTAGCCTATTTTTTAATAGCTCCTCAGGTACTGCTTTAAGCTGATACAGAGCAGACCTCTTAAATAATGATTACGAATCGTAATGATTACCAGCTTATTCGATTATTATCCTGAGAATACATTTAAAGATAGATTACCATTACTATAAAGTTGAAATGATCATTTTCCAATCAATTACAAAATTATCAAAAAACTATGATTTTTCACGATTATAAAAATAACCGAAAAATATCAAAAATAACTAAGAGTAATCAAATATCTTAAAAAAACACGAAACGAAAAAGTAAGACAAAATTTTCTTAAAATTTTTTTTTTTTATAATTTTAGGTTTTTTTTTATTTATGTTTTTTTTATAATCTTTTTTTCTAATAATCGTACACCCAATTTATTAAAAAAAATTAGAAAAAATTTATAATTTTTTAGGATTATTAAAAATAAAAATTAAATATAATCAAAAGTAATCATAAAAAAAACATAAAAAATAATCAAAAGTAATCAAAAATAATTAATATATATGTAAATCAAAAATAATTAAGAGTAATCAAAAATATTCAAAACAAAACTGAAAAAAGAAAAGTTTAAAAAAAATATATAAAAATATAAAAATAAATCAAAAGAAATACTTTTTTTAATTTTGTTTTTAAATTGTTTTTTTTTTATAATTCTAGATTTTTTTTTTTTTTGTTTGATAAGTTTTTTTTTCTAATAATCGTAAACCAAATTAATTAAAAAAATCAGAAATAATGTATGATTTTTTACTATTATTAAAAATAAAAATAAAATATAATCAAAAGTAATTAAAAAAAAACATAATAAATAATCACAAATTATTAAAAAGTAAATCAAAAATAATTTAAAAAAAAATCAAAAATAATCAGAAAAACCAAAAATAATGAAAAGTAATCAAACATAATTAAAAAGTAAATCAGAAATAATTAAAAAAAAAAACAAAAATAATCACATGTAATCAAAAAATATAAAAATAATCAGAAAAAATCAACAATTAATCAAAATAATTAAAAAAAAAATATCACATGTAATCAAAAGAAATCAAAACTAATCCGAAAAAAACCCAAAAATAATCAAAAATAATTAAAAAGTAATTCAAAAATAATAAAAAAAAAACAAACATAATAAAATGTAATAAAAAAAAATAAAAATAATCAGGAAAAAGCAAAAATAATCAAAAAAGTGTTTCTTGATTATTTTTGTTTTTCCTGATTATTTTTTTTTTTTCTTTGTAAGTATATTATAATTGCCTTTTTTTGAAAACAACTAAAATAACCATTACCAATTACAAAATCTGTCTCTTGAATTAATTACTAATTACTTATCAAATTAAGCATGTCTGATGACTTTGGAAATTTTAAGCCTAGTTCTGCGACAACTTTGCCCTCTTCCTGGAAGATAATTTTCCTTTTATCCTCAATAAATAAAATTTTCTTTTTTGGTAGTTTTTTTCCTCTTCTTATTGAACTCATTTTCAGAATCCAAAGTGCAACCTCAGCAAGATCAAATCTTTATTACAAGCACAAAGCTGCTAAAAATTAATTATTTTAGTGATTTTTTGCTCATTAATTTCCACACTACCACAACTGATAATATTTGAGTTGTGTAATCAATGACAACATATGAAAGGTTTGCTATCTTGAATAAATGTTGCCACACTTTAAACTTATCATACAATAAAAATTTTTATAGCTTGAATCGAAGTTGAAAGACGTGTACTGACGACTTAATGAGCGGCAGAAGAAAGGAGCGTTGGAGATGTTTTTGAATAGGTTGATGAAGCAGGGGCGTAGTTGGGATTAGCAGAAAGGGTTTCTAGAGCAGAAACATATTTATTTATTTATAAGCCAAACTACTAAGATAGGACAAGTCCAGAGGGGTAATGTGCTCTCTATACGGTGCTCACGTGGATGAAAAAATGTGTTTAGGGGTCCACTACCCCCACGAAAGAGCTAAGTAACTCAACTGTCTTACAATCGCTTCACCTTCGCCTTTCACTGTATACCTAGCTCATACTCAATATGTAGTTAGGTAGGACTCTTAAATTGAATTTAACGATCTCTTCCAACAATTTTTTTTCCCTCCACACACACATACCATTATATACACACATACATACATATAAAGTAGAGAAATCAACTCGTTTGGGCATTACCTTTTTAGTGGTTCGTTAAAAGTCACCTCGTGTAATTTTATTACATCAAAGATCTCTCAGCAACAACAACAACAACATCCTATAACATGATTTTATGAATAGCGGAAATCGAGAAGGCAATCAAATTGTCATAGAATTGTAATTGTATCATGTTAACCGAATCATATACCTGACATTCGCAAAAGGCTAAGAGCAAATAAAACAAGGCCAAGAGATCCGTTGGTTTATTGCTTTGGTTATCCAAATGGTACGAAGGCTTATCACCTCGTACTGTCATAAAATGCCAACTACAACATTTACAAATTAATCGGCGCAAATCTACAATTTACGAGCATTAACAATGTATTTCACCAGTTCATGTCATACAACAACAACAACAACAACAATAAAATGTTAAGCGGTAATCAAAAAAACTGCTTTTAAAATTCATTGAACACCTTTTGATGAAATGCGAATTTCTCGCTTGATTTTATTTGCAATTTGTGTGTAGGCAACATTGTGGGCTGGACCTTTGGGCTGACCTTTGGCGTATCATTTCGGATGAATGATTTCGATTAAGCAATGGAATATGCTGACTATTGAGCTCTGGAATACAAAGTTGCCTTGAATGCGTTGATGGAGAATGTAACTTGGCTTTAGTGTTCTGCAGGTTGCATACTCACTCTATTCTTGATAGTATCGGGGTTTACTGAGAAGGCAAATGTTGGTCTACGAAAATAATTAAAAGTAAATAAATTATTTGAAAAATATTTTTTTTACTGTTGAGCGAAGGATCCACACTAACCAAGCGTTCGTTACCGACTACCATAGGTGTGTATATTCTGACATGTTCGTACTCCCTCAAGATTCAGGATACGGAAAGTTATTAGTAGGGCTAATTTTCTAATATTTTACCTGAAAATTTCTTGCGAAAGTTTCAGCAAAGAAGCCACCTCATGTAAAAATAATTCGGCCTTCTTATTCGACACTTCGTTTGATGGATGAAGATTAAAAAAGTTTCTACTGAAACTGGCAGATTGGGAGACATCCGCCCGAAAAAATGTGCTTTCCTATATTCTCCCTTCTTTTGCTCCTCTATTAAACGACTCGTCTTAACCCTTTCCTTCACTTTCAGTTTCTCCTACCCTTTCCTTTATTCCCCTAAATGCTTTATTTTCTCTTCAATCTACTCCTTCTCTTTCCAACCCCTTCTCCGTGTTCCAAATTATAAGTTTTGTTTCCAATTGCTTTCCGCGAGCTAGGGATGTGAAAAATTTATCGATTTTTGTTTTTTTCACAAATCAATTTATCTCTACTACAGTAACTTTGTGCGAATGAACGAAAGGGCTCCAGCTCAAAAGGTATTCTTATCGGCACCCGAATTCGGAATCAGACGAAGATAGAGATCACCACTCCTTTGAAGGGAGTAAGTGGAGACCGTCTATCGATCCGCGGTGTTTCCAATTGGCACTAGTTGGCTGAACGAAGATATTTCCGGCGTGCTGTGTTGGACGGTTGGACGGTCACAATTGCCCAGGTAGTTAGATGACTATTTAAAGAAGAAGAAGAACAATTTATCTCTAAACAAAATCGCTAATACAGTATACCGATTTTCCGACTCTAGTTCACATCCTTGCTACGAACTCATTGTATTAAATCCATTTCCATGACTAAATTAGCCAGATATGCCAAGTGCCTGGGAGTTCCCGTGGGGATATAATGACTTTAATGGTCGCTTTTTCCTACTTCTGGATGCTGAGGGAACTATCTCAGCTGAAAATATTTTGAGATTTTATCATTCATCAAACCAATGTTGAGATAGAGGGTCCTGCAAGGAAGTCCGGGACTGCTTTTCAAATATATTTAAAATAAGTTTGTCTTCCACTCAGCTGTCGACATGATCTTGGGAACTAATCTTCAATTTTTCTAAACTAGTCCGAGCAAAGTGGGGCATCAAAAAAATAATAGTTGCTAATGAGCGCCATTTTGTAACCCAAAAGTATCCTTTGACCGCATCGATTCTCTTCAGATATCGTGTGCTTTTCGGTTATGGGATTGCCTTTCTCGCATTTTTAATTTTTCTGAGACTCAATATGAGGCAATAAAGCGCAAGGATTTGAGGAAAAAATCTACTTGTGTATTATCCTGTTAATTCTCATCAAATATTTCCAACTAACAACAATGTCCTTCCATGCTAATTTGCCTCATTACCTTTTCGATGCCACTTCGAAACGGTTCAAATTTCTTTTACCTCATTAAATAGAGCGTCACGGCTCAACCAGCTAACAAAACGTGCAAAGCTAAATGAAACCAACAACAACCAGTGAGGTTAGAACAATAAAAGAACTAGAAGGAAATTCGCATAAACTTTGCATAATTAAAAATTGTTTACTCTATATTCGTTCCTATGCCAAGCTCGATGTGAAGATTTTTGTTTGTCTGAGCAGCTCAATAAAATCAACAAATTGCACTCGTTTTGGTTTTTGAGAAATGAAAAAAAAGAACAAAAAAACAAAAAGAACAATAAAAGGAAACAAGAAAAAAAAACGCAGTAGAAGAAAACAAATTGGAAAAAATAAATAGCCAAATCGTAGAAGAAAAGCAGTCCAATAATGGAAATAGCAGAACTACAGCCACAACTCAGCTCTTTTAGTATGAGCGCGTTGAAATACTAGCAGCAGTGAGACTATTATAGAAATGGCTAGCGTCAGTTGCCTTTAGAAAAGGAGAATTGCAATGGACTATAGTTAGCATTAGGAAGGGTCGATTTGGTATTCTAACAACAGCCGGTTTTGTTTACATAAATTTTACGCGGCTTTTATTACAACAATGACTGTTAATTGGGCTAAATCGGCTTCCATGAGTGAACGTGACGCAGAGATGCTCCGAAGATTTTTCTAAGGGCTACCAGATTTTGGAAAAATATTTTCAACCAATTTTTATATTACCTGGAGCCTGCCTATTGACCATTGCAAATCGCGGGATTGCAGGGAATAAATTCCAGAGCTTTAAAGTATGGGGTTTCAAAAGCTCGGTATTCATTTCCCTCTTTCTCTCTTGTCTTTCGTATTCGCCACCATCACACATACTCTTCTTCTCTTAATTATTCTATACCCTTTTAACGCTCCTTCCAGTTCTCCTCTCACACTCACTCGGTCTACGTCCTTCTCTCCCACATATGAATGTATATTTGTTTATATTTCCTCTTCCTCAGCGGCCTTCTACTCAGGTTCGTAACAACAAAAAGGAGAACCTCGTCCAAGGGGAACTTCGTTCGACTTCAACGGTCACAAAAACTCACTACCCAAACGTTCGACATTCCAAACAAATCATTCTCGCGACAACCACAGTAAGCCTTCGGGAAGTTGTTCGATATTAAAACCACAACATCAAACTACATGATTCAGCTTTCCTCAAGACCCGATAGTTAGATTAGTGTTCCAAAGCCTTCTAATTTGGGTTCATGATCTTGAGCTTGATATAGGCTTAGATTTCTTAGTGAGTTTGCTTTTGAGAAAGTATTTCAGATAACCATTTATGTACTTCTATCCCATTCTGCCCTTGAACTACAAACCTTCCTTTACTGTTCTGTATCCGGAAGAGCTTTTCTTTTACCCTACTGGTGGACCTAAATAAAGGCTGCCAAGGTTCACTTTCTTCGAACAGGTTTCTTGCAAAAACTGATCCACCTTAACCAACCGACATATCTACAGTGCGGTTCACTTGCGTATTGTACGGTTTAGCACTTTGAAAAGTTCACAATTTCAGCTTTAACGCTTCCTTCATATAAAAGATACGAACAAAAAAAAAATTGGAGTTACAATGCCACTCCCAATCGGCGTACTTGTCATTCAATGCAAAATGTGAACGAAATTACACTCGTACAATTTCCGAATGAACGGAAGTGAAATTGTAAGAAAATGTAAAACAACAACAACAGCTAAAGATATACCACATAGAACAAACGAAATGAAAAGAAAAAAAAAAGAAAAGAAAATAAAATAAAAGAAAAGAGAATAAAAAAAAAGAAAGCTCAAAAACCTTTCCATTGTGGGGTTAGGGTAGAAGATCCTCACGCTTTGGTTAAAGCGAGTTAATGCAAATGGCATTCGCACATCGAAAAAAAAGTGAAAAGAAAAGCAACGAAATTAAAAAAAATTTCAAATAAAACTTTTTCCAAAGAATTTTTCACTTTTCTCTCAGTTGGACGTGACCAACGGTGGTCGGACTGGCTGATATGGCCATCAACGCGTATGCGCCAAACAGCGGGTGTGCTTTTAGGCGACCATTGGTGTAAGCCAACTTGTCTGCCGAAATGTGACCAACCATGCAGAGAAATGGGAAATGAAATAAGTAAGTAAAAGCGGAACAACTACAACAACGAAAAAATTTCGCGCGTTACTTCCGCTAAATTAGCGTTGATTGTGGTCGTTGTGTCGCCGCGGACGCGTACAACGTGACGAACACAACGGTGCAAGCACAAGCTATGCGCAGCAGCGCGACGTAGCGACCAAAAGGCATTTTAAAAGTATGGAAAATAATTTTGATACGTGATGGTAGAATAATATCGATAATTCTTGCAATCGATAACGATATTGTTGAGACTATACTTTTGCCACTCGACAACTATATATTTTTACTCGATACTTTTGCTACTCGATAACTATATTTTTAAAAAGAAACTAATTATTATTCTTTTGCCACTCGATAACTATATTTTTTACTCGATACTTTTGCTACTCGATAACTATATTTTTAAAAAGAAACTAATTATTATTCTTTTGCCACTCGATAACTATATTTTTTACTCTATAATTTGCTACTCGATAACTATATTTTTAAAAACAAACTAATTATTATTCTTTTTCCACTCGATAACTATATTTTTTACTCGATAATTTTGCCACTCGATACCGATATTTTTTTACACGATCTTTTGCTACTCGATAATTTAATTCTATTGATATTTTACGAGACAGAGTCAGTAAATCTATTTATCATTCCGTTACCATAGCAATACGTTTCCCAAGAAAGTCGATATTTTTTACTCAATATTTTTAAAATCGATAACTACATTTTTAAAGTGAAACTCTTTTACCGATCTTTTATAATATAGAGTTGTTAAATCTAATTATCATCGATCGATCAATTCGATACGTTTGCCTATCAAATCGATAGTTTTTACTCGATACTTTCAGAGCGATATTTTTAGGAAACGAATTTATCGATAATTTTTATTCAATCTCATGTCTCTTGCTATATGTATGTGGCCTCCACAGGCTGCTAGTCTTATAACAGGCAATTGGAGGGAAAGTTGTGTTCTTGTGTATTGTTGTTGTTTCCATCTCGCTGTCTTTGTTGTCGCGTTGGTATTGCTGTTGTCGTCATTCAGTTGTTATCCTTCATTTATGCTTGCGCTGTTGTTTCCGCATTACTCTGCGCAGGCACTGCCCTCACCCGCTGTGCCTCCAAAAGCTCTTGGTCACACATACTACTTACACCTTGTTGTATATGGAAATTTCTATGAATTTTACGAATCTGGGTTAAACGACACTTTTCATAATTTTTAATGTCATTACAAAAAGCGATGGCAATTACATGAGCCTTTGACATACGGAAATTTATTGCTCGCTCTCGTCGCCAGGCAGGCAAGCATTCAATGCCGCCAATGGTCTCTGCATACGCCGTGGATATGAAAGGACTTTTATTGCGCTGAAAATGCGATAATTTGTAGTAGTTTAAAGTTGTTGTACTTAGATTGTTATTGTAGTGATTATTTATTAATTCCTTAATAGGGGAACGATTTGCTTATCCACTTAAATTGGGTGAAAGAGTAAACTTTCGAGATAGAGGGCATTGAACTGCTCTTATGGGTGGAAAAAGAGCATTTGTTGAGCAAGGTTGTGTGGAGAATTTATTTAGGACTTTATCGAACTTGCAGCAAGCTTTATATTAAGTTGATTCCCTATCTCTATGGCAATTTGGACCAACTTAAAAAAACCCAACTATTTTCTTAAAGAAAATTCAAAATTGTCTCATAAATAATTCGGAGAATCTCTCTAATTAATAAGACTCTAAAAGGCCTCCCCAAAGCTTATTGAAGTCATGTTAGCCCTTAACAGCGCTTGAACGGAGGAAGAAGAAAGCAACAAAGCTGATTACGAGTACTAAAAGGAAGAGAGGGAGCCTAGATAGAGAGAGAAATGAGTAATCAGTTGAGAAGAATTTAGGGAAAGCATAGAAAGAGCAAGAGACACTGAAACATATACAACAATAGAATTTTTCAAAGTGCTTAAGCAACTGAAGCTGTGGGGAGTTTTCTTTCGTTTATTTCATTTGGCTGTCGCAATTCGCAATTCGCAACAAGTTTATGAAATATTTTAAAGGCATAGTTAGACATAGTTGTCATCCGAAATACGGGGATTTTCTCAGCTACGTACATATATAATCGAATAGGAAGGGTGAAATTGAAATATTGACAAGGTTTTAAGAATGGGAAGAAAAAGTAAAAGAAAGAGGAATAAAGTGGAGATGACCATAGAATTGTAAATGAAGAGCTAGAGATGGGGAGGGTAGAATAAAAAATTGTGTCAAAAGTCAATTTTAAGCAGGACAATATTTTTCGGGTTAACTGCGTGAAGTTTGCAAAACTTGGCAAAATATCACTACCAGAACTGCTACGGTGTGTCTTCTTGTTGTATCGGAGGCTCATCTAAATCAAGTGACTGAAATGCTCAATGGAAAAGAGCATGCGACATTACTATACATCGAATGAGGCATCTGTTGAACGTAGCTCTGCCTCGCAGGGACATCAAAACTTCAGCTGTTTGATCCACGGAATCACAGGCGAAATCTAAGAGATCCTCACTACTAGTAGTTAGATATATCTTTTAGGTTTCAACCTATGATCTGGCATTATTCACGTCGCAACAGCTGAAATAGCTGAAGAGTGGAGTGTCCTTCCCGGGCAGACTAGTACTTTCGGCGTCAATCTCAGTCCGGATAATATCTCAACTTCGCACTGGTTCAACCTTATGGAGCATACAAATCTCTTTGGACTTCCAATTAGAAAAATTGTATAACAATTCATGAGTTCCAAACAAGTAATTCGAAATATGTCCCAGAGAACCGCCTAACATTAGCCATCTCTCTTGTTGCCGATTAACCTCAACTATTTCAAAAGGTTTCTTTAACAAAGTGTCAATAAAAGTTGCTACTAAATCAAACATTCGTATGCAAAAACCCGCCAACACTCATCCTTCTGTCTCTCTCTCATTTTGAATGTCTTACTTCACATAGCTCCAAACTTTCTAAAGAAGTTGTAATTGCTACACTGTATATTTCCTACAGCCTAATGGCGGCGCATTAGCTCGTAACAAGTTGATGGCTTGCGCGCACAATTGAGTTTTTCGTAAGACGTCTTTCATTTTGGCCATTTAATTTGGACATGAACTGCGCATTTACAATAACAATAATGATTCGGCAGACGCCACAATGAACGTCGACTCCAACATTCTGCCTATTTTACATATAAAGCTCCGAACATAAAATTGTAGATATTTTCATTATTTCGGTTCTATTTTATTTCTTAGTTTATATTACTTGTTAGGCTTTTGTTGTTGTTGGTGTTAAAATTTCATACATACGCTATTTCTTAGCCAACTAACTAGCTATGCAGACAACGTTGAGCTTGCTTTTTTTTTTTTTTTGCTAAGCATCTTCTTATCCTCATGAATGCGCCAGTGGAGTGTGTATCCAACATTCGGTTGAATTGTATACGAGTGCCGACGAGTGTGTCGGTTTGTGAAAATTACGTGAATTTGGTTTGAATTGAATTTTATTAGCTACTTGTACTATCTACTTTACACAACTTCAACGCTCATCTGGCATTTTTCGCTTTACCTACACTACAAGTATTACGTCTCGAGGCTTCAGGCTATGAATGCTGTCTGCCTTTCGCCTGTCATTCATTCGCACACAAAAGTCGCATTTGGAAGCCATAAATAAATGTAGGCTATAAGCATAGAACTTGTATGTTTTGGGTAATTACGTTAAGTGCTAAAGTGCCTGGGAAATACTAACACATGACAGTTAGACCTGCAGGAAATTTACAACACAACTTCTCCAAGTTGTTGTTGTTGTGATAGTACTACATTTGTTAATTTATTATAAATTTTTTTTTTATTTAGTTTTATTTTATTTTATTTGATTTTATTTGATTTTATTTTATTTCATTTTATTTTATTTTATTTTATTTTAT
>OX608082.1:65097720-65277720 GCA_951509765.1 Sphenella marginata
GACAAAAATTTTAAAAACTATTGCTTTGGATTCTAGTGGCTCAATATATATTTAATGAAGTTTTCTGGAATATCTGCGCTATAAAGACATTGAATATTTACTATTTTATAATAGGTAGAGCCAACATGATTAGACCAAAGTAATATTAAGCTCCCATAAAATCGATTGCTTCGATAAGCGGGACACCTACATAGCTTTCATTTATTGTTATTAAGGAGCGAAAAGTGAAAATCATGATGCAATAAAGTTTTCGGCGCAACCGAAGAGAGCGCTCTGCTTAATTATTTTTTTCACATTTTTTTTATTTTTACGTTTTTTTTTTTTTTTTGAATGGAATAATCAAAGCAAAATTTTAGGCCACCCTTATATTCATATTAAAATAAAAATCGTTATCGTTTTAATGACAGCCGCAATTACGATATTTATTGCAAAGTAATGCCCACGAGATAAGATCCGACATTGTTCACGTAGCCAACTAACGAATGCCCCAAGATGATTTCAAACTTTACAAGTTATGACAAGTATTTTGTTTTTTTTTTATTTTTTTTATTTTAAAAAATTATATAATCAGCAACTAAATTTCGTGTTTTAGTCAAATTTTTTGATTACAAAATAGCCACAGCTAAGTTATTGTCGATGCGCACAACGCGACCTAGCAGCGAACTGTTGCATGCAACCAAACGGCGCAAATGAAATGAAAATCGAATACAAAACATGCCGTGCAACAAAGTTATGAGCTGCAATGCGTCGTGCAAAACTTTTTGAGTCAACTCAAAGCAGAAAGAAAAACGCGCGGCGCAATAAAGTGGGAAAACAAACTTTAACCCAACAACAACAACAAACGAGCGTTGAATGACCGCAGCGACCGGCGAATAATAAAACAAATGCTGCAAATGGACTACCGTGGAAGCGCAGCAAAAAAATGAAAAAAGCTGAAGTTATGCAGAAATGCAACATTGCAACAAAATTTTGGTTTTTTTTTCGCGCTCTATGACTTTGCGAATTGTCTGTTGCGCCTGCGCGCACTAACTACGACTGTCGCGTGTAAGCGTCTCTTCATGGTAGCACCATTTTACATAAATATTTAAATTTTGCTAAGCACAAAAAAAAAAAACACAAAACCAAATGCTGCTAACTAGCTAGCTCTGTGTGCCAAAGCGCCGAGTTCATGGCGATGCAAATCTACTAATTCCAAAATAAGCGCGACTTAAATATTGCCTACCTTCCACTTGGCTGAGAGACGCGCTGTGCCTGAAGAATAGCATTGAACACGCAAACTAGTCAAACGGGGTGGTCGAGTCAGTCAATGCAGCGCCAACGTCCAATTCACTAAAGCGCAAACCATCAAATATGTAGTTAATCCGAAATGGTTTTAGCGTGATGAATACAATGAGCGCGATTAACAACACGAAACTACAACAAACTTCTATTCTTATAAAGCATGCTTAACGACTTTTTTTTTTTTTTTTTTTTTTGGTGGGAGCAACTACAATACGTATAATTACCGCGCACTCGCACCTTCCACCTTCTGCTGCGCATACTCGTACATACACTCGAAACATTAAAGCGCATGCGCGACTAACTTTAATAATTGTCGCTGTTTTTATGCACTCTTTTATCGCTTTAAATTCAATTTCATGCTGAACAACATGCTAATTATGACTATTAAAAATGATACAAACTGTGAGAGGATTGTGTAGATTAAATTTTTTTTAATTATTTCGACGAGCGTTATTCAGTTGCTGTTCTAGTGTGCAGGAGCTCGAGGAACCAGATAAATGCCTGCAGATTACGCAGCAACTTGAATGTGAAATGCTTGAGAGCGAGCTACTTCTGTTAGAAATAGTTTCAGAAACCTTGTGGCAAAGGTTTTAATACCATGCCAGAACCCACGATGGATCGAAAGTGAACGCCAGGAGACCTGAAATCTTATTAAGGAGTTCTATTGTGGGATGGTGGGAGTGCCTCAACATAAATACAATTTTTGGGCATTATCTCCAAGGCTTCAGAGTTTCCAGAAAATAAGTAATCCTCTCTAACTTTTGTCTGTTGGAAAAATTTATAGGACTCAGGCAAAACATATTGGGGAATGATATTTGTAGTAGAAGAAGAAGGGAACTTCATTATTTGGGTAGGTAGTACAAGAAGAGAGAGATATTCATGATATGGGTAGAACAAGAAGGAAGAGACCTCCATTACTTGGGTAGTACAAGGAGGGAGAGACATCCATAATTTGGGTATTTCAAGAAGAGAGAGACATCCATGATTTGAAGAAGGGAGAGACCTTCGGCGACCAATACGTTGTTGTACTAACCAAAACAAAACAACCTCAACTTCTCTTGAGAGTATTTTCCAAGGAATAGTCCTCTGCTGCATGAATTGGGTAGTACAAGAAGGGAGGAGAGACCTCTACGATTTGAGTAAAGGAATAAGGGAGAGACGTCTATTATTTGGGTAGTACAAGAAGCGAGAGACCTTCATGATATGGGTAGAACAAGAAGGAAGAGACCTCCATTACTTGGGTAGTACAAGGTACTGGAAACATTTAATTTCAATGTCTGATATGTATTATTGTTGTGCGCTTAGACTAGCTTTACCGATAAGTACAGTCTTTTCCAGCTATGGACACGGGGTTAAGACATCTGTAGCAGAGCGATTTCTTTGACACCATCGAACCTTCGACCCCAAAACCATTGGACTGGTTTAATGTTTTCAATTTTTGATGATGTTTTCTAAGATAAAGTCGCGAGTACGACTTTTAAATTAACAAATAACCTTCACAAAGTACCGAGACGAAAATCGGATTATTTCATGGTAAGGAAGGACTTTTTTTTTTTTTTGGAGTTTCTTGTTGATTCGACAAGAGCTCAAAGTTGCTGCCTTTTAAAGATGAAACAAAACATAAATTTTTTTCTTTGTTATCTGTTTTAGACAAACGTCCCTCAACTTTAAACAACTGCTTTGTAATTCCACTTCTGAATTATTTATCATTCATTCATGAAAACTTTCATTGAATCATAAATTCATGTCTAATTTTACTTTCTAAATCTTTTCCATTAGCACATGATATTGCCTTTTGCCCATGTTCAACTTCTTTCATGAAATAAAACAATTTTCATAAGAAACGTCGCTGCTGCATCACGCTGAATAGCAAAACGTCAAAATCAGCTGAGTTGAGTGGAGTCGTAAAAGCAGCACAGGGTTGCAATGGTATGCTAAATTTTTTTTTAAGGTTTATAGGGTGTTCGCAATACATTTTTATAAATCATTTTACTAAAGTCCTGAAAATAGATGTTCTAACAAAATCAAGACTAATAAAGCATGGTTACAAAATATATTACGCATTCTTATTGGCAATTGAAACAAGAGTAATCACAGTCAATTGAATATGTAAATTGTATAAGATTTATTTGTTCTCCTCATTTCGTAACCACGGAAATAACATCGAATTGGCTAAATATTTTGGAATACCAAATGTGAGTATTTATTTACTCTTAATCAAGATTTCTAATAAATTGACAAAAACTTACGGAATGCGAAACATTTATTTGCACAATAATTTATTTCAAATAACACATAGAACGCAGAATAAGCAAAAAGGAGAACCCATACATAGCACTCGAACAAACACTCACTCGCGCTGCTAACGTCGAGAATGCTAATAGCGGTAGCAAGTGACATATGTACAATGCTCAGTGAAATTTGAGGTCACAAAGAGAAGGATCCAAATATCTGTGAGGTGTGTCTTATTCACGCATTCCCTTATTCATATGCAATCCTATTTCGCTGAAAATTGAAATTTCGTATTAATTCAAAAACGGAAATCAAATTACAGAAATTTAAGTGGAATTCGTCAGAAAACATTTTAGCAAGACATTGACAAGCCTGACAGCAATAACTTGCATTTTGTAAGTTAAGAGAGTTCATGGAGATGGGCGGAAGTTTTGTATGCTGCACACACTTTTAGGCGCTTGCGGGCTCTTAATGGTATGGGATGAGATTTCAATTGTGTACCAACAGCCGCAAGCCATCACTGCCTTTATTAGGCTAACAAAATGTCGCCATCAACATTGTCAGTGCTACTAAGATGGGATCAATCAAAGAGTATTTGATAGTGGGTGAGCGAATAAGTTGCTGCTGAATTATACAACAAACTTTATTGTGGTTTTATTTTAACAGGCAACAGCTAACTTAGGCAAAAAACGAGGGCATGAGATGATCGAGAAGGTTCCGCTAGTTAAATCGGTTCCGCAACAGTCGGGCATGTACCGCAAGGCAATACCTGAATACCATATCCGGCAAAGGACTGTAAGTTCCCAAAAACCTTAGGGAAGCTTTTTTGTCACTATAAAAAGAGCAACAAAAAGCTCCTCTAACAAGTGATATATGATATCAAAAGCATTCACACAACTAAAAAAGGTGGGTAACCAGAAACAGGGGCGTGGCACCTCTAATACTAACTAAATTTTCAAGCAGAATATGTGTGAAAGGGTTCAAGTTATTGTTCTGAAAGTTGGTATAGATCTCTATGATATCAAAAGCATACTCACACATAAAAACACATTTTCAAG
Organism: Sphenella marginata; assembly: GCA_951509765.1. Classification (NCBI taxonomy): domain Eukaryota; kingdom Metazoa; phylum Arthropoda; class Insecta; order Diptera; family Tephritidae; genus Sphenella; species Sphenella marginata. Next base: position 65,102,292 of record OX608082.1, read on the forward strand.
CAGAATATCTGTGAAATGGTTCAAAGTGGGGATCTGAAAGCTAGTATAGACCTATATGATATCAAAAGCATTCTGACACATAAAAAGGGGGTTATCAGAAATATTGGCGTGGCACCTCTAATACTAACTAAATTTCCAACCAGAATAGCTGTGAAACGGTTCAGTGTAGGGACCTAAAAGTTGGTATAGATCTATATGATATCAAAAGCATTCTCACACATTAAAAGGGGGTTATCAGAAAATGGGGCGTGGCACCTCTAATACTAACTAAATTTTCAAGCAAAATATCTGTGAAATTTTTCAGGGTAGGGACCTGAAAAATGGTGTAGACCTATATGATATCAAAAGCATTTTCACACATAAAAAGGAGGTTACCAGAAATAATGGCGTGGCATCTCTCATACAAACTCAAATTTTCAAGCAGAATATCTGTGACAAGGTTTTAAGGTAAGACCTATATGATATCAAAATCATTCTCGCACATAAAAAGGGGGTTATCAGAAAAAGGGGGGCGTGGTACCTCTAATACCAACTAAATTTTCAAGCAGAATATCTGTGAAAGGGCTTAAAGGTAGGGACTTGAAAAATGGTGTAGACCTATATGATATCAAAAGCATTCACACACATAAAAAAGGGGGGTAACCAGAAATAGGGGCGTGGCATCTCTCATACAAACTCAAATTTTCAAGCAGAATATCTGTGAAAAGGTTTTAAGGTAAGACATTTTATCTAGCGATAATCAAGATATCGCAAATTTCTTTGCGCAATTTTTCACTCTAACTATTCTGCCGTCACCAATTCTGACTTTCTAAATTATCCCTATGAGCTACATGGGAACAATTTAATTAATTGTCCAACTATATGCGCCAATGATGTTCTTGTTTGTCTGAAAACCTTGAAAGAATCTTTTAAATGTGGTCCTGATAGGATTCCTACATGCTTCTTGAAGAAGTGCGCTAACAATATTTACAAACCCCTTACCAATTTGTTCAATCTGTCACTAAAGTGTGGTGTTTTTCCAACAGCATGGAAAGAGTCGTTTCTTCTACCGCTTCATAAAAGCGGAAGCAAGGCTTCTATTGAGAACTATCGTGGCAAAGCTGTCTGCCATCAAAGCAAAGCTGTCTGCCATCCCAAAAGTGTTTGAAGCTATTGTTACTAATCAGCTTACGAATCCTATCTCTACCTTGATTTCTGACTGTCAACACGGGTTCTGTAAGGGAAAGTCCACCGTTACAAACTTACTTGAATTTACAAATCATGTCTCAAATGGCTTTAGAGAAAATCTGCACACCGACGTTATTTATACTGATTTCAGCAAAGCTTTCGATAAAGTGTGTCACTCGTTACTTATTCATAAACTAGATCAGCTGGGTTTCCAGCCGGGTCTCAATCGCTGGATCTCTTCTTACCTTAGTGACAGAACACAAAAAGTAGTGTTTAAAAACTGTGAATCCGATGTTATTAATGTCTCCTCTGGAGTTCCTCAAGGAAGCCATCTGGGCCCGATTCTGTTCTTGTTGTTTATAAATGACATTTCTACAGTAATAGAATTTTCGAAAATGTTAATGTATGCCGACGATGTAAAGCTTTTCATGTCATTCGCATCATCCGAAGATAGCAATAAGCTTCAATCAGATCTAAATACACTAGTTACTTGGTGCGATTTAAATTATATGCCGCTTAATCTAAAGAAATGTAAATACATGGGTTTTTCGAGAGGAATTTCACAGCCAGCTTCCTATACAATCAACAATTATAGTCTTGAGCAAATGTATGATTTTGTTGACCTTGGGGTTACTATGGATTACAAACTCAGTTTCAACTGCCACATTAACGTAACAGTCAATAAAGCTAGAGGCGTTCTAGCATTTGTTAAACGATGGTCTAAAGAATTTAGCGACCCTTATGTAACTAAAACTCTCTTTACTACTTTAGTCAGACCGATACTTGAATACGGTTCTATAATTTGGAACCCGCGTTACCAGGTCCACGTGGATCGCTTAGAATCAGTTCAAAAACAATTTTTACTATTTGCCTTAAGAGATCTTCACTGGGATCCCTTGTATAATTTGCCATCGTATACGAGTCGCTTAAAACTAATTAATCTTCACAGCCTTTCTAGTCGGAGGGAAATGCTTGGAATTGTCTTCATGATTAAATTAATAAATGGTTCAATCGTAAGCCCGTTTCTTTTGAGCGAAGTGAACTTCAATGTACCTTCTCGTCCATCAAGACATTTTAAACCACTTATCTTGAAACAGTGCCGGACTAATTTTGAATTAAATGAGCCTTTTCGTTGTTTGTGTCAAGATTATAATTCTCATTCTGGTACGTTTGATATTTCAGACTCACTATACAGCATAAAAAAGTCAATTATTTCTATCCTAAATACATAGCAACAATTTTTTTTCCTATCCTTTGTTTCTTATCTTTATTCTTAACAATTAACTTTTCGCTGTCAACTAATGATTTATTAATTGTGTAATCTTTTTTACTTAGCTGATGAGGTTTTCTCTGTAGCTGAGCAGTTTTAGATCTCGACGATTAACAAACCAAAGCCTTTCAAAGACTCGGCACGAAAGAACAATCCGCGCGTCATGCGGATGCGCCCCTCGCGCCGGTCGGGCGGGATATGGTGGGTAATCCGTTGGGCATTATTATTATTATTATTATTAAGAAATATGTATTCGCACCTTCATTTGTTTCTAAGTCTCAAAAACCCACAAAAACATTTTTAACCACCCAATATTCTCTTTTCAGTAGCATACTTTTAGGATGCCAATTCTCACCAGAAGCCGCCAAACTAACAATAACACAAACTACGTACCGCCTTAAATTGATATTTGAATGAGGGGTGGCAACACTCAAAGTCTCTTCATTTTATATCATTTTGATTGCTAATAAAATACGAAATTTCGGTAATAATTCAAACACCACAAAAGTTTCCAACAACAACAAAAATGCTTGGAGAATTTTATTAATATTAACAAAACTCGATATCTAAGCGAAATACACACAAATCCAGTCGTATGAAATATTATGCATACTTATTTTTTGATAGTCACTAGCAATGGCAAGAGAGTTGACGACAATAATCAACATTTCTACAAACAACAATAACAAGGACAACAAAGTAACACCAGTAAATATATACATTAATATAGTAAGATAATACGCGACATCGCTCAAGCACATATCCACAGCGCTGGAGTAAATCCGTGCAAGCACCCTGCAGGGAGCTCCAACACTACTTAGTGAGACAAATTTCTGGTTGAGAAGTGGATCGAAAGTGGCACAAAAAATAAATGCTATACTATAATAAAATGAAGTGAAATAAAATAAGATAAAATAAAATAAAATAAAATAAAATAAAATAAAATAAAATAAAATAAAATAAAATCAAATCAAATCAAATCAAATCAAATCAGATAAAATAAAATAAAATAAAATAAAATAAAATAAAAGTATATAAAATAAAATAAAATAGAATAAAATAGAATAAAATAAAATGAAATAAAATAAAATAAAATAAAATAAAATAAAATAAAATAAAATAAAATAAAATAAAATAAAATAAAATAAAATAAAATAAAATAAAATAAAATAAAATAAAATAAAATAAAATAAAATAAAATAAAATAAAATAAAGTAAAATAAAATAAAATAAAATAAAAGTATATAAAATAAAATAGAATAATATAAAATAATATAAAATAAAATAAAATAAAATAAAATAAAATAAAATAAAATAAAAGTATATAAAATAAAATAAAATAAAATAGAATAAAATAGAATAATATAAAATAAAATAAAATAAAATAAAATAAAATAAGATAAAATAAAATAAAATAAAATAAAATAAAATAAAATAAAATAAAATAAAATAAAATAAAATAAAATAAAATAAAATAAAAATAAAATAAAAAAAATAAAATAAAATAAAATAAAATAAAATAAAGTAAAATAAAATAAAATAAAATAAACAAAAAATACAATAGAATACAATAAAAGACAATACAATAAAATAAAAACAAATAAATAAAATTAAGTTAAATTTATTTAAAAAAATTAAATAAAATTAAATTAAATAGAGAAAATATAAAAGTAAAACTAGAATAATAGATAAAATATAAAAAAGAATACAAAAAAAAAAAACAAAATAGGAAAAATATTAAAATATTAAAGTAAAATTAAAAAATATAAAATTTTAAAAAAAAACATAATATATGCTCATCCAAAAAAAGGAATTGATTTAATTTCCATTAGCTATGACTATGTATTTTACAACTGATTTATGAAATTTTCTGAATTTTCTTAATTATTAAAAACAAACTCAACACAAAGCAAAAAAAGAGGATTTTTTTTTTTTTTTTGAGAACTATAGATTTTCCCTACAGGGCTTATGTGAAAGTGTATACGTATGTACGTATGTGAAAATGAATGACTCCAACGGTAAAGCTTTCTCTCCATTTTGAATAGAGATGTCATGGAATTTTCGTAGGCTTCAACTCATTTGTATTATATACATACATATATACATATATACACTTTGTTCGTATATTGAATAGGCGTCGGTAGAGGCGTTTATTCTTAAACTGTTTCAGTGACAAATTTAAGTAGGCGTTTCATTGGTTATGGATCATGTCAATTTGCTGCATATTTGCCAACAATTTACTTACAAGCTATTTACGCGACAATCAAATGACAATATATTCTAGTGAATATGTTAATTTGTAAGGTTAGGTTTTGTGTTTATAACAAAAAGGAGGCGAGGATAATGTACTTAAGTAGATGTACATATCTATGCCTATCAAGGATAACTGAATATGAGATGTAAGCAGTGGAAAAGTGTTGATTTCCGCTAAAAGATATGCTACTTTTATTTTGAAGGATAAGGGTGACAGGAGGTAAATATTTGCAAAAGATTTGATATGAGCCACCAAGTTCACTGAGGCCGATAAGATCGTGACCTTATGCTGTCGTAGTAGAAAATTTGGACAGAGCTTACAGGGGCACGTAATCTCTTGAACATTATTGAGTTTCTATCCACACAAAAAGGGATGACTTCCATGCGGAGTGGCCAAGAAGCTCGATTTCTTTGTTGTTCTTAAAAATTCTAGTCCTTCTTTTATAAGCCAGTTCAAGGATGAAGTAGAAACCAAGACAGAATCTCTCCTAGAAGGTAAATGGTCTTCCCCTAACAGTTTAGAGAGTCTTTCGTTACTCTCCCAAATTGCATACTTTTTAGTACTATTTTAACCCACTGGTGAGAAATCGCCATTAATGATCACAACCCTACACTTTAGGTTTTCTTTAAGTTGGCAAACAAAATAAGACAAAGAGAAGATCATGAAATTTTTCAAGAAATCTCAATCTGACATCTATTAAATTCACAACAACACCGCCTTTACCACTTCACCAAACATTTCATATACTTTACCCACCTCTACACTCAAAACTCCCAAACTTATACATCCATCTTCCAGTTCATTGATTTCACCATTGTTTCATAGCCTTTTAATGGTTCAATGTCCTGCCGCAGCATATCTCAGACGATTTCTATTAAACTAAAAGCATTTTGTTATTAGAAAAAAAGGAAACAAAAATGTAATGAAACGGCTTCATTGCGGCTCGGTCGCGGTATTTTTGTGTGTATGTGGGTATCAGAGAACGGCAAACATCAGCTGAGCTAAAAGGTTTCAAAACTTCTTCAGATGGAGAAGGTGTATGCTAGATAAAGAGTAGTGGGGATGTGAGATATCTTTGCATGTTTACCAATCCAATTTTAGAAAAACCTTTTAAATTTCACACTTTAACGAATCCCATCCTAATTTTTGAGGAACTTGAAAGAAAGGAGATTCCCGTTTGCAAAGGGTTTTGGTGAGCCAAGAGCTTATATGAAACCACAGTGACTGTTGGCCAGCCACAAGTGTGAGCTGAATTGAGGTTCTAGGTAGCTAAACCGCTCTCTGGTGAACATACATATATGCATACATGTTCATATGTAAGTACTAGTGATGTCAATCCCCGAACCTCCTACTTTCTAGATTTCATTCCTATAATAGCGCGACTTTCGGGGTTCAAAACTTAATATATGTAATTTGTTTATGAAATCTTTTTGAATAAAATAAAATAAAACAAAATAAAATAGAGTAGAATAGAATAAAATAAAATAAAATAAGATAAAATAAAATATAATAAAATAAAATAAAATAAAATAAAATAAAATAAAATAAAATAAAATAAAATAAAATAAAATAAAATAAAATAAAATAAAATAAAATAAAATAAAACAAAACAAAATGAAAATAAAATAAAAAAAATAAAATAAAATAAAATAAAATAAAATAAAATGAAATAAAGTAAAATAAAATAAATAAAAACTGACAATTAAATTCATTACGAATTATTGTTTATCTAGTCTCGAGCTTGCAAAACTTACAAATAAATAATATAAAATAAAATAAAATAAAATAAAATAAAATAAAATAAAATAAAATAAAATAAAATAAAATAAAATAACATAAAATAAAATAAAATAAAATAAAATAAAATAAAGTAAAATGAAATGAAATGAAATGAAATAAAATCAACTAAAATAAAAAAAATAAAATAAAATAAAACAAAATTAAAATAAAATAAAATAAAATAAAACAAAACAAAATGAAAATAAAATAAAAAAAATAAAAATATTACTAAAGCAAAGAAATTTTGACTTCTTTCTTGAAAGTGAAGGTGAAGGAAAGGCACAGCAAATAGTTCTATAGTCGGACAAGAGCTAGTTTGCAAATAAGCAAATCCCGGAATTGTTAAAATCCAAAAAAATCCATCCCCAATACGCACTCGTACCACCTAAAGTGTATGTTTTGTAATACAAAAAAGGAGTTAGGATTTGAGTAAAGCAACGAATATAAAATGCAGCGAAGTGCAATATTGCATTGAGATGAAATGCTCAAACAAATTCTTGTATGAATGTTGCATGTGGTATGTATGTACCCTGAAGGAAAGATTGGTCCAATCGCCCAAAACCGACTATCATAGGTATAGTAGCTTTGTATCTATACCAAGGATGGTCCAAAAAATATATGCAATGTAATTAAAAGTAGGTGGATTGACCAAAAAGTAATCCGAATGTAATGCAACGGAGATGAATTGTACCAAAAGTACCTCAAATGTAATGCACAGAAGGTGATTTTTTTCTCGTGTTTATGGTTTTAAGTATATAAAGTATACTCCGATTGTAATGCACAAAGTGCCATTTGACCTAATTTTGGTTACAATGTAATGCAGTAGGGGGCAATTGGTCCTTGCCTAGGTCATACAATGTTAAACGTAAATAGAATTTTATATGTGCTTGGACCAAACTTTGGACTACTTACAAACCTCTACAGTGTGGTTTGTGGTGTGGACTTAGTCTACTCCGAAATCCTACAGGGTATGTACATATATTTGAATACACATGTGGGTCTCACTCCAACGCACCCATACATGCAAACGACGCGTTACGAAAACCGTGCAACGAACTATGAAATTCATTTTTTATTAGAAATGCAACACTAACAGAAAGCTTACGGAGCACCCAATGCCTCCCCCATGTAACTGCATACTTACACACACACATATACACACAAATCGAAAACTCTTTGACTAGCCAAATACCTACATACATAGTTGCTTTTTTAGCAAAATAGCAACAACAAAAGGGGTAAAAATGAGAAAAGAAAGAAATCGTGTTGACAGTGATGGTAAAAGCAATAAAGGCGTAATAAAAGCTTTCAACAACCAACACAATGATAACAAATAATACAACAAATGCAGCAAGCAAAAATGCAACAATAACAAAAAACAACAACAACAACAATAAACAAAATAACAATGCTAACAATTGCAAAAATCGCCAACTAACAACGGCAACATTGCGTTAGACTTGGCCACAACAGCGATAACAACTGGAAGCACTAGAAACACCAACAACAACAACAATACTACACCAGGAATAACTAGCGGACGCGTCAAACGAAGCACACAAGTAAAAAGTAGACAAAAACAAATCAAAAGAGAACTATGAAAGCGAAATATTTTACAAAAAATGTGCTAACAATAGGAGCTACTAGCGGCAAGCAACTGTAATGAAAATAAAACATAAATCAGTGTTGACAATAACAACATTTTTGTACCAATACAAATGTATATTTAACGTATTGTAGAAATGGCTACTGGAAACAAGAATTCGTAAAAAAATATTGAAATCAAAGAAAAAATTTAAAATGCAAATATTTTTAAATAAAATGCGGGGGCTAATGGGATATGAGAATTACTACAATATTGCAACAGAAATAACTGCAGAGCTGCCACCTATTCTAATTATGTTTCATTTTTGCCATATTAGCTATTATTTCAAGAACTACAAAACCCATTTGTATACACTTTTGAACATATGTATGTGATATGCCACATTTGAAGCTCTCCTACTTAAGTGATACCACTAAGAAATTTATACAGAGTTGCCACCTATTTGAAATTTTAAAAAATGTGGTTGAGTTTTGACGCTATGGTTATCAAAGGAAAGTTAAATTACGTCTTACTTCACACAGAAATACATATGCTCAGAAAGGGTTATAACCTAAGGTTGCCACCTAATTCGATTATATTCATTTTTTTGGCATACCTGCTTTTTTTCGAAAACTACTTCACCCGTTTGGATGAATTTGTAAGCTTTAAATGTTGCCACCAGAAAGTTTGAACAGAGTTGCCACCTATTCGAAGTTAAAAAAAAAATATTTAGTCAGTTTGAACAAATCAAATCTCGCTGTATTCGAGACGATACCAGAAGGTGCTAGTAGCCTACGTGAAAGGTTTGTATTTGCAAAAACAAAATCGGTTACACTGTTCTCTTCGGTCTTATCCAGGATTTGTTCTGTACAGTCATGTGGTATCACAACAAATCGCTTTACTGACCAAGTGAGTATGCTCTAGAAGGGATGTCTGCTTCTTAATAAAACCAAAGTTCAAAAATCAAAAACTCTATTGATAAAAATCGCAAAATTTCCTCTCATTTATTTGACAACAGCGGCTTCCTTCTCCATTATGTATCTGATCCAGTCAATATAAGCACCAACGCGCGTGTATATAGCACGTGTACCACTCTGTCCACATTCACCTGCACCAAACGAAACCAAACCCACCAAATAATAAGATGTGTGATTGTGTTTAGTATCGAGCAGCATGAGTGGACCACCTGAATCGCCATTACACGAATCGACGCCTTCATCAGCCGTGGCACAAATTTGCTTATCACTATTTATATGCAAACGACCGCGCAAGTTTCGTGTTTGACATTGAGCCGTACTCAATATTCTTACTTTCCCTTTCAATTTTACTTGACTATTTTCACTCTTTTCAGTTTTACCCCAACCAGCAATATCCATGTAGATGCCTTCATATGCATTTATTTGTTGTTTCACCTCCAATGGTAGACATATGGGATTTATGAAGTTTGTATATTGAACTCTTTCGGCTAAACGTAGCAGCGCTATGTCATTAGCCATATTCTTTCTGTTGTATTGAGGATGTATTATCATTTGATTTATACCAATATCGAGATGTGGAAGCGCACAAAATCGTTCCTGCTTGTCCCCATTGCTCGTTTCCATACAATCTAAGTCTGTACTAATATCCCATTCACCCAAACGTACTTCAGTGAGATACCAACCTACCTTTAGATCGTCTTCGTGTACACAATGCGCTGCGGTGAGTACGTAAAATTTGTTGATGAGCGAACCAGCACAAAATGTTCCAAGCTCATTGTCGTCTGGAAGAGTGAAGTTTTTTTTTATTTATTTTATAAAATTTTTTTCTGCAAGAACTTACTGTTAGTATATAGCAGTAAAGCTGTCCAGGCATACTCGTCAATATTCGTTGCATAACCACCAAATATACGACTTGTTAAGATAACACCAAGGCGGCCACATTCTTGTAGTGTTGGTAGAGCAGCCGTCGAATTTTGCTAACGAGAAAGAAAGAAATGGGAAGTTAATCGATTGTGACTTGTATCTGATCAAATAATTAAGCACACTTATTTTAACTGATGCGATTAAGTGATTAATCGTGTATTCCTAATTTAGCTTTAATAATTTTTTAAATTTAAATTAAGCAATAAGTGATTAATCGCGAAGTTAATCGAAAATGACTAGTCTGTGTTCAATTAATTAATAACATTTATCTTAACTGATAAGATCAAATGATTATTCGCGTATTCCCAATTTATACTACATAATTTTTTAAATTTAAATTAATCAAAAAGTGATTAATCGTAAAAAAATTATTTTAGTTAATGGATAATGATTAGTCTCCGATCTTTTAAATTAACACATGTATCTTGAATAATTCGATTAACAGATTAATGTCACATTCCAAATTTAAGACACATAATTTTTTAAATTTAAATTATTCAAAGAGTGATTAATAGGGATATTAGTCATTGTCATTAATCAATACTGACTAGTCCCTGATTAACTGATTATATACGTTTAATAACCGACTCGATCAATTGATTAATGCCACATTCCCAATTTAAAAAACATATTTTTTTAATTTCAAACTAAACAAAAAGTGACTAATCGTGAAAACAATGATTTTAATTAATCGATAATGATTAGTCTCCGAACTTTTCAATTGACACATGTATCTTAACTAGTTCGATTAACATATTAATGTCACATTCCAAATTTAAAAAACATAATTTTTTAATATTAAATTAAACAAAAAGTGACTAGTCGTGAAAATAGTGCTTTTAATTAATAGATAATGATAAGTCTCCGAGCTTTTAAATTATTACATGTATCTTAACTAATTCGACAGATTAACAGATTAATGACACATTCCTAATTTGAGAAATATAATTTTTTAATTTCAATTTGTTTAAAGAGTGATTAGTCGAGAAATTAATCATTTCAATTAGTCAATAATGACTAGTCCCTGATCAATTTTTTAACCATGTTTAAATTTACTTATTCGAGCAACTGATTAATCGCGTATTACTTATTTAACCTAAATAACTTTTTAAATTGAAATTAATCGAAAAGTGATTAATCGGAAGTCCTTAATTGATTTCGTTTTGATTTTTTCAGTAGTTTAACTTGAAAATTTTGCTACACAAATTCTTCATGAGAAGTAGTTTTACCTCTATGAAAGTATTTGTAGTATCTGTTTCAATAGGTTGTTCATTAATCAGCGCCGTAGGTTCACTCACTGCAACATAACTTTGAGTGGTCGTGCCATCTTCCACCTTAAGCTGACTTGACGTATTTTGTGTTGGACAGCAAACCTGAAACGGAGCATTTTAAGAGTTGCTTAGCTGACACATGCTTATGAAAATGCTCACCGTAATAGTTTTGGTGAAGACGCCACATTTAGTTTGTCGTAAAAATTCGGTATCCTCATTGGTGCGGTCAGGTTTCAAAGCGAGATTCAATAAAGAGCTACACATCTGAATGGGTATACAATCACCATATGAGCCGTTTGACAATTGGCAGCGCGCTGTTTTCCAAGGGGCTGATAAGAGTACAAAAAAATATACATATGTATATGTATTTATATGTATAAATATGCAGTTGTGTTCAATATAATAGTAGTGAAATTAATATAGATAATTTTCATTTGAAATATAGCAAATTCTATAACAGAAACCACATACAAAAAAAAAAAAAAAAAAAAATTCAAAAGTTTACACAAAGTTCAGGTAATTTAATTACACTTTAAAAAAAATTTAAATAATTTAAAAAAAAAAATTTTAAAATACATGACCTTAGTTAGTCGTACGATTTCCAATTAAATTTCGTGCACACAACTGTAGTTGAACGTTTTTCACAATTTTAAATTTAATAAAATCGCTAGGCATATTGAAATGGGAAAACAGAAGGGAGAAAGTGAATTCCACTATGTTTGTTGTTTTTTTTACTCACCCATTGTTGTGCTTTCTGCTGTTGTTGTTGTTGTTGTAGGCGTAGTGCTTTTGGTTTCGATTTGTTGCAGGCTTTCCATTTGTTCCAGTATTGGACAGCAGACCTATAAGTAATTTATATATGTATCTTATTTGAGTAAAATTATACACAAATTTATATTACGAAATTTACAAAAAAAAAAAAACATTACCATAACATTGTTGTTGACATAGCCACATTGGCTGTTTCTTAGAAAATTTGTATCATCTAGCGTTATTGTCTCTTTTCTAAGTAGAGACAGTAAAGTCGTACAACTTTCTATGTCCCTGCAATCGCCTGATAGACCATTTGGTGTTTCACAAAACATATCTAAAAATCGTCAAAAGAAAAATTTTAATAATTGTGAGTTCATTTGATTTTCTTTATTTACGTCAGGGTGGATACTAGATGTATATTGGAACGAGTATTCTTTCTCGAAAACAAACACTGAAGATGGCGTATCTCCAAAACCGGTTTATAACAAAATACAAATTGACAAGGGATGACGAAAACTCGTTCCACTATACATTCATAATTCTCGTTTAAGCTTTATAAATCTTATTGCAAACACTCACCAACTGCTTGTGGCGGTTCCACTGAGCGATATATAGCTTTAGGACAGCAAACCTGAAATTTACAATTTTTTTGTTTTTGTATAGACATAAAGATATACATATAGTTGATTGAATTGCTTACATAACGTTTATTATTTGCTATACCACAATTACTGTGTGTTAATAAATCATTGAGAAAATCATCCGGTAATGTTATTGGATATGAACTTTGGCACATTTCAATTGCCATGCAATCGCCGTCAATGCCATTTGATGTTTGACATGAAAAATTTACAGAATCTGCGAAATAAAATAAAAATATTATATTTAAAAAAAAGGCGTACACACCCTGCTTTGTAGCGTTAAGGGACAAGAGGCAAAATTAGGGCTGTGCGATTAATTGATTAATCATAATATCAATTACTCAATTAATCGATTAATTATTATATTTGATTAATCAAAAAGGGTGTTTACTCGATTAATCAAGATTTTGATTAATCAAAAAGAAAATTAATTGATTAATCCGTTTTTGGTTAATCGTTTTTTGAATAAAATATCAGCTATTTCAAGGCAAACTTTCACATAAGAAACTGACTAAATTAATCAGTTTTTGATTAATCATTTTGGAAAATACTCGAGTAACGCTCGTTTTGATTACTCATAATTTTGATTAATCAAGTAATCGATTAACTGGAAATTTGATTAATCAACTTACTCGATTAATCGAATAAAAGCACAGTCCTAGTCAAAATATTATGCAATGTAAATTTTTTTTTTTTTAACTAAGAAAGGTTAGATAAGTTTATTGTTTAGAACCTCAAAAATGTGGAGTGTAAATCAATTGAAGAAAATCGAACATTTATTGAAAGTAAAATCCAGCCTGCTAAAAGTTTTTGGATTTCAAAAATGTACTTACAATTTTTTTGCGACACTTTTGACAGTTCAAAATACTTCAGATAACTCATATGTATTTCGGAAAAGGCACGCAAACTTTCTGTGGTACATGTCAGATTTTTTTTTTTAATGATAAGATTTTGTTTCAATAGTTTGACTATTCAAAAACAAAAATCTTAAAACTTAGGGACATTTTTTTATATGTTTAAAACTTTTTGACAAGTATTACAATTTTTTTTTTTATTTTTTTAACCATAATTTGGAGTTTGCTTACCCTCCCTTTGAAAATCATTACATTTCGAAAAACAGTGGTATAAATCTAAAAAAATCAACTTTAATTCCTATAGCTTCCATACTTTCATTTTACATTAATTAATTAATTACATGGGTTTTCAAACTGTAGACTTTGAAACACTCAAACTGTTTTTAGATAAAGTGTTTCACCACCAACTCTAGTGTTTTCACAACAATTTTTTTTATCGGCAAATAAATAATTTTGCCAACATTTACACCTTTTTGTTATTCTGCCTGCTTAAGTTGGAGTTAAGACCAATTGTACTGCATTATCGACAACTAAAATTTTGGGTCAGATAAACTTCTCGGTATAACGGTTACACAAAACAAAAACATTTTTCAATCTTCTTTATTGGCACTGTGTGTCATTTCGCGCTTTCATATGTATGTTCTTTTTTATTTTTTGTTTTTTTTTTATTTTGTGAAATTTATTTAAATTTTTGTGTACTCACTGGCATAAATTTGTATAAAGCAAAAACTCGCAACAAAAAGCTGCAGTACTGAGCTTTTTAAAAATTCCATGAGCTTAGCAATTTTCAATCAAAAATTTTAATTATTAATGAATTTTTAGTTTACTAAGCAAATATATTTGTTTTGCGATTTCCGAGCTCTCCCACGAATGCAAATAAACTGATAAGAAATTTATTTTAAAATGTGCATGCAGGCAAAAGGGTAGTTTAATCAACTCAAATGATTTCTCTCAAATATTTTGCATATTTTTTTTTTTGTTTTTCGTGAGAAATACATTCCTATAAAATAAATCATAAGTTTTGATAACAAAAATGTCGTAGTAATCGCTGCTTGCCTGATGATGCTTGTGTTAAAAGCAATAGTATTGCTAAAAATATTCTCCACTCGTTGAAACATTTAGCTTACTCAAGGTTTGAAAGAGTCTTTCGCTAAAAAAAAATCGTATGACTTAGCTCTGAAGAAAAAAAACGTGCGATTAATCTGCCTACGCTCGAGCTGCAGCGTACTGATTGCGGCTCAACAATCAAAAATATTTGTGCGCCTAAAAGTATGCACACATTTTTGCTTACACTTAGTCATGCACAGTCTTACCTGCCGGATATGATCAGTTTCAATGTGTTAGCAATGCAGTGTTCACACATTGCTTGGCAGTAATTTCCACCAATGTTTCAAAATAAAAAATGCGCTCAAGAAAATTTCAAATTTTATACATTCGCAAGCGTTGTGTATAAAGAAAATCGCTTACACACAAAACTTATTTCAACATTTTAATGCGATAATATTAGTCTTTGTTTGTGTCCTTCTGTCTATTGTGCATTGCCCTTATTATGTACGTATGCAACATGATTTTAAGCACCAAATGATTGCAAGGATAAAGTCAACGAAGTAGCAACATAAAAACAACAACAAAAGCAAATGAGTTGCAAATGCGTACGTTCCATGCGTATTGAAGACAGGAGACACAAATAAAGCAGCAGCAACAACAATAGCAAAAATTGTATTTCATACCAAGCAACAATGGCCAAATCCTACAAAAGGATTTGCTTGCATAACTAAGTACTTATACATATGTAACTACGAGTTCACAACAGTCAAACCAACTAGCTGTTCCAAACTTCAAAACTAGTATGAAGACCACGACCATGTAGGCAGCCACCCCTTTTTCCCATGAAAGAAACTATTTTATTTTAATTTGTTTTTTATTTTTTTTATTTGAATTTATTTTATTTTTTTAATTTAATTTAATTTTTTTTTTTCTTGTTTTATTTTATTTTATTTTATTTTATTTTATTCTATTTTATTTTATTTTATTTACGTGAAAGGTTTGTATTTG
Source organism: Sphenella marginata (assembly GCA_951509765.1). Lineage (NCBI taxonomy): Eukaryota > Metazoa > Arthropoda > Insecta > Diptera > Tephritidae > Sphenella > Sphenella marginata. The sequence goes on from OX608082.1 coordinate 65,117,822, forward strand.
CAAAAACAAAATCGTCTACACTGTTCTCTTCGGTCTTATCGAGGATTTGTTCTGTACAGTCATGTGGTATCACAACGAATCTCTTTATTGGCCAAGTGAGTATGCTCTAGAAGGGATGTCTGCTACTTAATAAAACCAAAGTTCAAAAATCAAAAACTCTATTGATAAAAATCGCAAAATTTCCTCTCATTTATTTGACAACAGCGGCTTCCTTTTCCATTACATATCTGATCCAGTCAATATAAGCACCAACGCGCGTGTATACAGTAGCACTCAGTCCGTAATCACCTGTACCAAACGAAATCAAACCCATCAAATAATAAGATGTGTGATTGTGTTTAGTATCGAGCAGCATGAGTGGACCACCTGAATCGCCATGACACGAATCTGCGCCTTCATCAGCCGTGGCACAAATTTGCTTATCAGTAGTCACATGCAAACCATGACGCAAGATCCGAGCATAACATTCAGCCGCACTCAATATTCTTACTTTCCCTTTCAATTTGACTTGACTTTTTAAACTCTTTTCAGTTCTACCCCAATCAGCAATATCCATGTAGACGCCTTCATGTGCATTCATTTGTTGTTCCAAATCCAATGGTAGACATATGGGATGTATGAAGTTTGTATATTGAACTCTATTGGCTAAACGTAGCAGCGCTATGTCATTAGCCATAGTGTGTCTGTTGTATTGAGGATGTGCTATCACTTGATTTATACGAATATCGCGATGTGGAAGCGCACAAAATCGTTCCTGATTGTCCCCAATGCTTGCCTCCATACAATCTAAGTTTGTCCTAGTATCCCATTCACCCAAACGTACTCCATTGACATACCAACCATTTAGACCATCTTCGTGTACACAATGCGCTGCGGTGAGTACGTAAAATTTGTTGATGAGCGAACCAGCACAAAGTGCTTCAAACTTATTGTCGTCTGGAAGAGTGAAGTATTTTTTATTTATTTTATAACATTTTTTTTCTACAAGAACTCACAGTTAGTATATAGCAGTAAAGCTGTCCAGGCATACTCGCCAATATTCGTTGCATAACCACCAAATATACGACTTGTTAAGATAACACTCCGGTGGCCACATTCGTGCAGTGTTGGTAGAGCAGCCGTCGAATTTTGCTAACGAGAAAGGAAGAAACGGGAAGTTAATCGATTGTGACTTGTATCTGATCAATCTCGTACTCCTAATTTAGCTTTAATAATTTTTTAAATTTAAATTAAGCAATAAGTGATTAATCGCGAAGTTAATCGAAAATGACTAGTCTGTGATCAATTAATTAAACACGTTTAAATTAACCGATTCGCTCAACTGATTAATGCCACATTCCTAATTTAAAAAACATGATTTTTTAAATTTAAATTAATCAAAAAGTAATAAATCGTAAACATAATGATTTTAATTAATCGATAATAATTAGTCTCCGAACTTTTAAATTATTTCATGTATCTTGACTAATTCGATTAACAGATTAATGTCACATTCCTAATTTAAGAAACATAATTTTTTAATTTTAATTTATTCATAGAGTGATTAATCGGAAAATGAATCATTTTTATTAATCAATAATGACTAGTCCTTGATCAATTTATTAAACACGTTTAAATTAACTGATTAGAGCAACTGATTAATAGCGTATTACTTATTTAACCTACATAACTTTTTTAATTTAAATTAATCAAAAAGTGATTAATCGGAAGTAATTAATTGATTTAGTTTTTTAATGCCAATTTTTTCTTCATGAGAAGTACTTCTACCTCTATGAAAGTATTTGTCGTATCTGGTTCAATAGGTTGTTCATTAATAAGCGTCGTTGGTTCACTCACTGCAACATATCTTTGAGTGGTCGTGCCGTCTTCCACCTTATGCTGACTTGTCATTTCTTGTGTTGGACAGCAAACCTTAAAGAGAACATTTTAGGAGTTGCTTAGCTGACACATGCTTATGAAAATGCTCACCATAATAGTTTTGGCGTAGACGCCACATTTAGTTTGTCGTAAAAATTCGGTATCCTCATTGGTGCGGTCAGGTTTCAATAAAGAGCTACACAAATGAATGGGTTTACAACAGTGATGCTCAAACGCACACTACCTAATTCTGCGCTTGTGTTGAAATATGAGAGAACTTGCTGATACACGCAAAAAAATGTCCAAAAAACGCGACAAAAAAAAATTGTGTATGAAACAAAAAAAATCGAAAGGGAATTAGTAAAGTAAAAAAGAAATAAAAGGAGAATAAAGGAAAGGTACGAAAAGGAAAATGGCACATAAATAGAATGGTTTCCGTAATAATGCCTTTTAATATAATACTCCCTATTTCGTTTAGTTACGTAATTGCAAACTAAACACTCCGCATTACCGAAAAAGTTTTCGGAAAATAAAAACATCTCTTCCCACTCAATATTAAACATGCCAAAGCTGTCAATCAGCGCGTAAATAGAAATTGCATGTGTAGCAGTCAACAGTCGTTGATCAAGTGATTGGCAAACCCACTCTAATTTTCCACAATGTATAGAGAGCGCTTGCATTGTACGTGTGAGCGAATCTATGAGAGAGCAATAAAGTCGGCCGCCCGCGGGCAAAGATGACTAGATACGAAACTTCGCGCTCTCTGAGAGCGCTCAAAAAGTGGTCATTTTTTATAACATTTTCCAATGATGCCAGTATGCTGAAAACAAAATATGGGCATTTTGAATAGCTTTTTAGGAATTTTTCAATTCTCACAGACCAAGAGGTGTGCAAAAAGGTGCTATCGAATTCATTTTTGAATTTTTCTTTCTCGGAACGTATAAAATGAGACAAGATATATCTAAAATAAAATATATGAAATAATAAATAATTCATAATATAAAGTTAAAATTCCCAAGATATCTTAAAATAAGGTAAAATCCTGAATGATGTACATTTCGTAATGAAATAGAACATGGTAATGGAAATAACACGATTTAAAACAAAAATGATTATAATTAAAATAAATATTTGCAAATAATACAAAAAGAAAAGGCGTATTGTTTGTATCTTGTAAGCTTTTTTTATACCTGTAAACCACTCAAATGCGTGAAAAAAATATCATTTTCTACATATATTTTCTGCAGCTATTTCCTTAGATTTTACTATTTCATACTTTACGTATTTTTTCTCAATCGTGTGATATTTTAAGTTTATCGAAATGTTCACTAGTTTGATTTTCCCAAATTTGGTGCGTTTTTTGCTTTCTGGCTCCTCATTGTTTATGTATCTAATGTCAGATGGTCCTCGATTGTGTAGTATTGCCAACTAGCGCACACATAAAAAAGTAGGCAACACTGCATAATCGAGGACCGAAATGAGAGAGCGGGAAAGAGTTTCGTATCAAGTCATCTTTGGCCCGCGGGCTAGGCAAAAATCGTCACTGGTTTACAATCACCATATGCGCCGTTTGGCAATTGGCAGCTCGCTGTTAAGCGTCCCGGGGACGATCAAATTGTTTGGCAGAATTTTTGTGTTCGTGATGCCGAAGACGGTCCTCGTGTCACACGTACTTGTTGTCGGCTCTGTTTGATGAAAATCAAAAATTTTTGATTTTTCTGCGTTGACGCTCGTTTTGTTGAGCGTGCCGCGTTTGTTTGACAAACTGTAGTGTGTTAGTTTTGAGTTGATATTCAAAATGAACACTTGCGCGGACGAAAAAGAATGTATATTAAAATTTATTGAAGTTTATCAATGCTTACCAACTTTATGGAATGTAAAGCTGGAAGAATATTGTTCATCCATATTTTTTTTTACCCTTCTTTTTCTTCTTTTTTAATAAAGCTGCAGTTGCAAGTAAAAAAAATCGTCATCCGATGAAGACATATTTACGTCCGATCACTACGAACTCTCAACGCAAATGGCGTTTGACGGTTTCTGTTTGAACGTGTGCGGGCAAGCGACAAGCACACGACACGCATACACATAAACAGTTCTGCCAAACAATTTGATCGTCCCCGGGACGCTTTATCCAAGGGTTTTCGAATATATCAAATTCTATAACAGAAAGTACATACAAAAAAAAACAAAAGTTTACACAAAGTTCAGGAAATTTAAAAACACTTAAAAAAATTACAAAAAATGTTCAAAATTTTTGCGATAATTTAAAACAAAAAAATTTAAAAATAGATGACCTTATTTAGTCGTACGATTTCCAATTAAATTTCGTTACTATTATTGTGAACACAACTGTGGTTGAACGTTCATTATCTTCACAAGTTTTCACAATTTTAAATTCAATAAAATCGCTAGGCATATTAAAAAGAAAAAAACAGAAGGGAGAAAGTGAATTCCATTATGTTTGTTATTTTTTTTTACTCACCCATAGATGTGCTTTCTGCTGTTGTTGTTGTAGGCGTAGTGCTTGTAGTTTCGATTTGTTCCAGTGTTGGACTGCAGACCTATAAGTTATTTATATGTATATCATATTTGAGTAAAATTATACACAAATTTATATTACGAAAATTACAAAAAAAAAAAAAAACATTACCATAAAATTGTTATTGACATAGCCACATTGGCTGTTTCTTAGAAAATTGGTATCATCTAGCGTCATCCTCTCTTTTCTAAGTAGAGACAGTAAAGTCGTACAACTTTCTATGTCCCTGCAATCGCCTGATAGACCATTTGGTGTTTCACAAGACATATCTAAAAATCGCCAAAAGAAAAATATTAATAATTTTGAGTTGATTTGATTTTCTTTATATTCGTCAGGGTGGATGCTAGATCTATATTGCAACGAGTTTTGGTTCTCGAAAACAAACACTGAAGATGGCGGATCGCCGAAACGTGTTTGTAACAAAATAAAAAATGACAAGGCATGACGAAAACTCGTTCCAATATGCATTAATAATTCTTGTTCTAGCTTTATAAATCGTATTGCAAATACTCACCAACTGCTTGTGGCGGTTCCACTGAGCGATATATAGCTTTAGGACAGCAAACCTGAAATTTAAAATTTTTGCTTTTGTATAGGCGTAAAGATATACAGATAGTTGATTGGATTGCTTACATAAGGTATATTATTTGCACTACCACAATTACTGTGTGTTAATAAATCATTTAGAAAATCATCCGGTAATGTTATTGGATATGAACTTTGGCACATTTCAATTGGCATGCAATCGCCGTCAATGCCATTTGATGTTTGACATGAAAAATTTGCAGAATCTGCGAAATAAAATAAAAACATTTGTATATTTTAAAAAACGCATACACACTCTGTTGTTGTAGCGTTAATCGGACAAGAGTCAAAATATTATACAATGTAAAAGATTGTTCTATTGGAACAAGCGCGTATTCGAAATTTCCGAAAATTAAAACATATACGTCTGTACTAGAATAATTACTCTATTCATTTTAAAAAACCCCTGTTAAGAAATTAGCATTAATAGCAATAATGAAAACACAAAATAATAAAATTAAATAATATTTCACATTAAGAGAAGTTATTGGTAGTCGCTTATCAATTATCAGAGCAAGTATGAGAGGTCACAAGAAAGTCTGAGAGGTTAAGAAATTCGCACAAAACTATCAGACTTGCTCTGCATAAGATCAGCTTAGCATCTCAACTATATATATATATATATATATGGCGCGATATACAACAGGAACAATAAATTAGCATTAATAGCAATAATGAAAACACAAAAGAATAAAATTAAATAATATTTCACATTAAGAGAAGTTATTGGTAGTCGCTTATCAATTATCAGAGCAAGTATGAGAGGTCACAAGAAAGTCTGAGAGGTTAAGAAATTCGCACAAAACTATCAGACTTGCTCTGCATAAGATCAGCTTAGCATCTCAACTATATATATATATATATATATGGCGCGATATACAACAGGAACAGGAAATTAGCATTAATAGCAATAATGAAAACACAAAAGAATAAAATTAAATAATATTTCACATTAAGAGAAGTTATTGGTAGTCGCTTATGAATTATCAGAGCAAGTATGAGAGGTCACAAGAAAGTCTGAGAGGTTAAGAAATTCGCGCAAAACTATCAGACTTGCTCTGCATAAGATCAGCTTAGCATCTCAACTATATATATATATATATATATATATGGCGCGATATACAACAGGAACAGGAAATTAGCATTAATAGCAATAATGAAAACACAAAAGAATAAAATTAAATAATATTTCACATTAAGAGAAGTTATTGGTAGTCGCTTATCAATTATCAGAGCAAGTCTGAGAGGTCACAAGAAAGTCTGAGAGGTTAAGAAATTCGCACAAAACTATCAGACTTGCTCTGCATAAGATCAGCTTAGCATCTCAACTATATATATATATATATATATGGCGCGATATACAACAGGAACAGGAAATTAGCATTAATAGCAATAATGAAAACACAAAAGAATAAAATTAAATAATATTTCACATTAAGAGAAGTTATTGGTAGTCGCTTATCAATTATCAGAGCAAGTATGAGAGGTCACAAGAAAGTCTGAGAGGTTAAGACTTGCTCTGCATAAGATCAGCTTAGCATCTCAACTATATATATATATATATATATATGGCGCGATATACAACAGGAACAGGAAATTAGCATTAATAGCAATAATGAAAACACAAAAGAATAAAATTAAATAATATTTCACATTAAGAGAAGTTATTGGTAGTCGCTTATCAATTATCAGAGCAAGTATGAGAGGTCACAAGAAAGTCTGAGAGGTTAAGAAATTCGCGCAAAACTATCAGACTTGCTCTGCATAAGATCAGCTTAGCATCTCAACTATATCTTCTTAATATATAAAAATCACGTGTCACATGTTCAATCAGGGTGAGCTCCTAAACTACTCAACCGATTTTAATGAAATTTGCACAGCATCTACAGTTTGATCCAACTTGAAAGATAGGATACCTTATATCTCAAGGGGGAGTGGAAATCGGTAAAAAACCATAAGTTTTTGTGTTTACACAGCCACAAATCATAAACGGATCCACCGATTAGAATGAAACTTACTTGAAGTTAAACTTTGAAATATTTACTTTCGTTCTGCACCAAAAAAAAATAGTTGATTCATATATTATTTAACCAAAATTTTTTAAACAATAGGAGCACCTTTTCTAAAAAAAAAGCTGTTTGTGTGTTAGTTCGCTGTCAACCAAATGAATCGATTTAAGTTAAGCGAGCGCTCGGTAGCGGTACTTCGCTTCGTACATACATACATATGTATGTATGTACATATGACGCTTTAAATAAAAACAAAATTAACATTCATATGTACATATGTACGTTTTCGTGTTGCTGAGGGATAAGTAAAAATCAAATCCATATATGTACATATTTTGTAGTGAACGCATTTTGTGAAACCCCGTTATTCGTATTTTATACAATTGCTTCATTGTTCAAAAATATTTAATTAAAATATGTATATACATACATGTAAGTGTTATCACATAATTATATTATTAATTTAATTTTAATTAATTTCTTATTTCATATTAATCAATTCAAAAATGATAGGAAAAAAATGAGAACGGCTGGACAGATTTGACTCAAGGGAAAAATTTCCGGATTTTCAAGATTTATGTAATTTTAGAAAAGTGGGCGGTGCCACGCCCACATTTTTTGTATTCAGAACGTTGTTTGTACTTCAATTATGTCCAAAGTTTATGGTTGATCTGTTTTTAACTTTTCCAATACGTTAAAATCTTCGTTGGGTACGACATACATAGGCTACATTTGTAAATTTTTTGGAAAAGGGGGCAGTTCTAAGACCACAAGCTAAGTAATATTTCAATTCGTTATATCCCTGAATGTATTTTCTTTAGTGACATTTTAACGTTCTTAAATCTTAATCAAAGCACTTAATTTTTTTTGTTTGTTATTGCCGTTTATACATATCCAGAGTATTATAGGATTTCCATAAAATCATAATAGTGGCGTTAAGTGGTAGATATAGGATATAATTAAATAAATACTAACTACACATATGCTCAGCAGCGCATAATGGTTTGTGTCATAGCCATTGAGTTCAAAAGATTCGTTTTTTGAGTTGGACATCCAACAAATTTATTTGTTTATACCAAATACGTTAAAACCGGAAACATTGCATATACTAAAGCACTGCAATAAATGGAATGTTAAAAATTAATAGAAAAATAGTTGCAAATGTATTTCTAGGGAAGTCACTGGTCAGGCAGAACAACGTCTGCCGGGTCTGCTAGTATATATATATATATATGGCGCGATATACAACAGGAACAGGAAATTAGCATTAATAGCAATAATGAAAACACAAAAGAATAAAATTAAATAATATTTCACATTAAGAGAAGTTATTGGTAGTAGTTAATGTCAGATTTTTTTTTTAAGAAATCTTCTTCACAGTTTCAATGCTTTGACTATTTAAAACCAAACTTCTTAAAATTAATGGACATTTTTGTATATATTTATAATTTTTTAACAAGTATTAATTTTTTTAATTTTTTTTAACTATATTTTGTAGTTTGCTTGCCCTTACTTTGGAAATCATTACATTTTCAAAAACTGTGGTATAAAATCTAAAAAACTCAACCTTAATTCCTATAGCTTCCATACTTTCATTTTACATGAACCTACTTGTACATGGGCTTTCAAAATGTAGATTTTAAAGCACTGAAACTGTTTTTAGATAAAGTGTTTCACCACCTACTGGGTTCACAAAAGTATTTTTATCGGCAAATAAATAAATAAATTTTGCCCTTTTCTTTATTCTGCCTGCTTAAGTTGGAAAAATATCCATATACGCCAGAGTGGTGGCCAATTGTACTGCATTATCGACAACTACAATTTTGAGTTAGATAATATTCTCGGTACAACGGTTAAGCGAAAGTGATACTTCTCAAAAACATTTTTCAATCTTCATTATTTGTCTTAATTTTTGCAAATTTGAATGTGTTTTTTCAACCTTTTTTTTTTTAATTTTTGTGTACTCACTGGCATAAATTTGTATAAAGCAAAAACTCGCAACAAAAAGCTGCAGTACTGTGTTTTTTAAAAATTCCATGAGCTTAGCAATTTTCAATCAAAAACTTTAATTATTAATGAATTTTTAGTTTACTAAGCAAATATATTTGTCCGACCTCTTTCACGAATGCAAATAAACTGAAAAGAAATTTATTTTAAAATTTGTATGCAGGCTAAAGGGTAGTTTAATCAACTCAAATGATTGCTCACAAATATTTGGCATAGATACTTTTTTTTTTTTTTTGGGTTTTCGTGAGAAATATATATGTACATATGTATGTACATATATAAAACAAATCATAAGTTTTGATAACAAAAATGTCGTAGTAATCGCTGCTTACTAGATGATTGATACTTGTTTTAGATGCAATAGTACTGCTAAAAATATTCTCAACTAGGCTATGCTCGATGAAATATCTAGCTTACTCATGATTTGAAAGAGTTTTTCGCTAAAAAAAATCGAATGGCTGAGCTCTGAAGAAAAAAAAACATGCCATTAATCCGCCTACCTTCGAGCTGCAGCGTACTGATTGTGGCTCAACAATCAAAGATATTTACGCGCCTAAAAGTATGCACACATTTTTGGCTCACTCTTAATAATGCACAGTCTTACCTGCCGGATATGATCAGTTCAATAAGTCGGCAATGCAGTGTTACTATTAATTTCCACCAAGATTTTGCATTTAAAATAAAAAATGCACTCAAGAAAATTTCAAATTGTATACTTTCGCATGCGTTTGGTATAAAAAAAATCGCTTAGACACAAAACTTATCTCAACATTTTCTGTCTATTGTGCATTGCCCTTATTATGTACGTATGCAACATGATTTTAAGCACCAAATGATTGCAAGGATAAAGTCAACGAAATAGCAACATAAAAACAACAACAAAAACAAATGCGTATGTTCCATGCGTATTGAAGACAGGAGACACAAATAAAGCAGCAGCAACAACAACAGCAAACAAAAAACAAATTTTATTTCATACCAAGCAACAATGGCTAAATCCTACAAAAGGATTTGCTTGCATAACTAAGTACTTATACATATGTAAATACGGGTGCACAGCAGTCAAACCAACTAGCTGTTTAAAACTTCAAAACTAGTATGAAGACCACGACCAAGTAGGCAGCCAGCACTTTTTCCCATGAAAAAACTAATTTATTTTATTTTATTTTATTTTGTTTTTTATTTTATTATATTTTATTTTATTTTATTTTATTTTATTTTATTTTATTTTATTTTATTTTCTTTTATTTTATTATATTTTATTTTATTTTATTTTATTTTATTTTATTTTATTTTATTTTATTTTATTTTATTTTGTTTTATTTTATTTTGTTTTGTTTTATTTTATTTTATTTTATTTTATTTTATTTTATTGTATTTTATTTTATTTTATTTTATTTTATTTTATTTTATTTTATTTTATTTTATTTTATTTTATTTTATTTTATTTTATTTTATTTTATTTTATTTTATTTTATTTTATTTTATTTTATTTTATTTTATTTTATTCTGTTCTACTTTTTAGTTTTCTTTTGGGTTAGTTTCAATTTCACTGCTATTTTATTGAACACAGCTGTATATATGTAGACTAGTTATAAACTGGTATTTTCCCTGTCTATTTAGCTGCTTCACTGCAGGTTTTGTGGCAGTTAGTTGTGACAATACATTTGCTGACAAATGTTGCCACTGCGCATTACAACTATTGTTGTCATTGCCCTTGTTGTCGTTGTCGTTGTCGCCTCTCTTTATTTCATCGTTGTCTTTATTTTTGTTTTGTTATTACTTTTTTCTGTCGTTGTTGCACTACTATTACACTTACGGTTATCAACATTATTACGCTTATTGTTGTCACTCACAAACATTTATTTTTGTTCTTAGCGTTGTTATTGTTGTTGCTGACTGATTTGTTGTATTTGTAAATTGTTTTGTTTTGCAGCTGTTTTATTGTTTTGCATATATTTGTTGTTATGAGTGGGAAACTGTTATTCGTTTATGTTATGGTTGGTTCTTTATGCTAACGCCACTACTCCTCACTCCAGTCCTTTGTCGTATGTCACCTCGTAAGTATACCATTCACGAACGGTGCAGTCATAGTTCTCAGTGCCAGCGAAGCACAGATAGGCAGATTTATTTATTTTCCCCCGCAAATTTGGCAATATTAAAGATCATGAATGATATAAAGAATTCTAGAACTATTAACATAGTGAATATTGTTGCCTGTTTTCTTATTATTGTAGCTACAACATATCATATTATTACAGACAAGTTCGAAAATGTGTACTAATCGTTGTGTTTGTAGGGCACTTCTGTATTTTTTCAGATAAATGTTAGCTTCAAAATTTACATACAGCTGCTATCAAAATAATTGCAGTGATATTATGTTGAACATCGTTCGCTGTATTTTCACAAATTTTTATATAAAATATAGCGAATTTTATAATAGAATCTGCAAGAAAAAAAATTTAGTTAGTTTCCAGAAATTTCAGGAAATTTTAAAAATGGCCATCAAAATCTCCAAATTCTTTTCGCAGAATTTCTAGAAATTGTTTTTGTATGCAGTTTGATAGCTCACTCAATTTAAGCATAATAAAGTGCAAGTTAGAAGTAGTTCAAGAATTTTCAGAATTTTTTTTTGTCAATGATTTTGAGTTTTTCTTCCAAAAACCGCATGCAGAAAATTTGCTTTTGTATGGAAAAAAGTTCCCAACACAGTTGACAACAAAATTTTCAAAATTCAGTGAAATTTTTGGGTACATAAAACTTGCCCAATCTTGTATTAAAATTGATTGGGCTACTCAACAATTTTCTATAAATTTTAAGCAAAAAATTTTGCAAAATTTTGATGGCCATTTCTTCAAAGTTTGAGTAACTCTCCTGAGCTGTGTGTGAACTTTGAATTTGCTTTTGATGTGTATTCTGTTAAAAGAATTCGCTTTATTTGAAATAAAAATGTTTTATGCAGTCTAATTTCACTGCAATTATTTTGCTCGCAGCTGTACATGCTTATATGTCCCTATAAGTGTGCTTTTCCATTTTTTTTATTCTTCCCCAAATCCTGCTACATTTTTTTTCCTTCCTATCGCATTACCATTTGCATTATTATGCATGCATGAGTATGCGAATGTGTGTGTGTGTATGTGTGCGCGTGGAAGGGTTTATTATCTGCGCCATGTTACAAAATCCATTGTCTGTGCGTACTCACATATTCTTTCATCCTTTTTTCACGGTTTTTTTTTTCCTTTTATGAAAATTAGCAACATAAAACACTTGTCGCTCTTTATAACTCTTTTCTCTTGACTAAAGCTTATGTTGCTGCTGCTGCTTTTGTACGCAAGCACACACATACTTATGTATAAGTGTACTCGTATCTATGTGTGTGTGAGTATTTTGTGTGCGTACTGCTGATCCCTACGCGACATTTAGCTCCACCATGTTTGCTTTTTTGCTTGATATCCCTTGAAATTGCAATTGTGTTCTTGTTGTTGTGTGCTATTGTTGTGTGTTGTTGTTGTTGCTGAGAATCTTGACGGAAATTATTCACATTATTCATTCACAATTCACTGAGACAATCTGCTGTTGAAGGGCTTGGAACAATAATAAAACGTACTTTTCACACAGAAACCTATTAACACAGTTGAGAGAGATGGGTGGAGTGAGTGGGAAGAGGTTGGGGAGGGTTTGTTTCTACAACCAAACTGAAGAATGGAACGATTATTATTACAAATGTTATTGTTTTAAGTTGTTTGCTTTTTTCAATTACTAACTTATGTAAACAATAGCAATTTGCTTTTGTTGATTTATTTGTTTTTAGTTTCCCAAAGTATTTAAGCAATAATTTATGTTTATAGCTGTGATAAGAATTTCAATAAAATTGTTGCACATCAGACAAGAAAAAGATGGAAGAATGAAAGTTTGTAGTGCTTTGAAAAAAAAATAAATTTATTGCTTTGTACTCGACTTCAAGTTAAGTATTAGGGGAGAAATCATATTAAGGTTACTATGTGAATTTTTTACGGATTTACGGTTGTGTTCTTTTAAAGGCACACAAGTTTGCGTGAGAAGAGAGGCAAATATTAGTTTTATCAACCCGAGCAAAAATATACAATCATAAAGATTAAAGATAGTACCCTATTTATATATTTATATCTCAAGGGGGAGTGGAAATCGGTAAAAAACCATAAGTTTTTGTGTTTACACAGCCACAAATCATAAACGGATCCACCGATTAGAATGAAACTTACTTGAAGTTAAACTTTGAAATATTTACTTTCGTTCTGCACCAAAAAAAAATAGTTGATTCATATATTATTTAACCAAAATTTTTTAAACAATAGGAGCACCTTTTCTAAAAAAAAAGCTGTTTGTGTGTTAGTTCGCTGTCAACCAAATGAATCGATTTAAGTTAAGCGAGCGCTCGGTAGCGGTACTTCGCTTCGTACATACATACATATGTATGTATGTACATATGACGCTTTAAATAAAAACAAAATTAACATTCATATGTACATATGTACGTTTTCGTGTTGCTGAGGGATAAGTAAAAATCAAATCCATATATGTACATATTTTGTAGTGAACGCATTTTGTGAAACCCCGTTATTCGTATTTTATACAATTGCTTCATTGTTCAAAAATATTTAATTAAAATATGTATATACATACATGTAAGTGTTATCACATAATTATATTATTAATTTAATTTTAATTAATTTCTTATTTCATATTAATCAATTCAAAAATGATAGGAAAAAAATGAGAACGGCTGGACAGATTTGACTCAAGGGAAAAATTTCCGGATTTTCAAGATTTATGTAATTTTAGAAAAGTGGGCGGTGCCACGCCCACATTTTTTGTATTCAGAACGTTGTTTGTACTTCAATTATGTCCAAAGTTTATGGTTGATCTGTTTTTAACTTTTCCAATACGTTAAAATCTTCGTTGGGTACGACATACATAGGCTACATTTGTAAATTTTTTGGAAAAGGGGGCAGTTCTAAGACCACAAGCTAAGTAATATTTCAATTCGTTATATCCCTGAATGTATTTTCTTTAGTGACATTTTAACGTTCTTAAATCTTAATCAAAGCACTTAATTTTTTTTGTTTGTTATTGCCGTTTATACATATCCAGAGTATTATAGGATTTCCATAAAATCATAATAGTGGCGTTAAGTGGTAGATATAGGATATAATTAAATAAATACTAACTACACATATGCTCAGCAGCGCATAATGGTTTGTGTCATAGCCATTGAGTTCAAAAGATTCGTTTTTTGAGTTGGACATCCAACAAATTTATTTGTTTATACCAAATACGTTAAAACCGGAAACATTGCATATACTAAAGCACTGCAATAAATGGAATGTTAAAAATTAATAGAAAAATAGTTGCAAATGTATTTCTAGGGAAGTCACTGGTCAGGCAGAACAACGTCTGCCGGGTCTGCTAGTATATATATATATATATGGCGCGATATACAACAGGAACAGGAAATTAGCATTAATAGCAATAATGAAAACACAAAAGAATAAAATTAAATAATATTTCACATTAAGAGAAGTTATTGGTAGTAGTTAATGTCAGATTTTTTTTTTAAGAAATCTTCTTCACAGTTTCAATGCTTTGACTATTTAAAACCAAACTTCTTAAAATTAATGGACATTTTTGTATATATTTATAATTTTTTAACAAGTATTAATTTTTTTAATTTTTTTTAACTATATTTTGTAGTTTGCTTGCCCTTACTTTGGAAATCATTACATTTTCAAAAACTGTGGTATAAAATCTAAAAAACTCAACCTTAATTCCTATAGCTTCCATACTTTCATTTTACATGAACCTACTTGTACATGGGCTTTCAAAATGTAGATTTTAAAGCACTGAAACTGTTTTTAGATAAAGTGTTTCACCACCTACTGGGTTCACAAAAGTATTTTTATCGGCAAATAAATAAATAAATTTTGCCCTTTTCTTTATTCTGCCTGCTTAAGTTGGAAAAATATCCATATACGCCAGAGTGGTGGCCAATTGTACTGCATTATCGACAACTACAATTTTGAGTTAGATAATATTCTCGGTACAACGGTTAAGCGAAAGTGATACTTCTCAAAAACATTTTTCAATCTTCATTATTTGTCTTAATTTTTGCAAATTTGAATGTGTTTTTTCAACCTTTTTTTTTTTAATTTTTGTGTACTCACTGGCATAAATTTGTATAAAGCAAAAACTCGCAACAAAAAGCTGCAGTACTGTGTTTTTTAAAAATTCCATGAGCTTAGCAATTTTCAATCAAAAACTTTAATTATTAATGAATTTTTAGTTTACTAAGCAAATATATTTGTCCGACCTCTTTCACGAATGCAAATAAACTGAAAAGAAATTTATTTTAAAATTTGTATGCAGGCTAAAGGGTAGTTTAATCAACTCAAATGATTGCTCACAAATATTTGGCATAGATACTTTTTTTTTTTTTTTGGGTTTTCGTGAGAAATATATATGTACATATGTATGTACATATATAAAACAAATCATAAGTTTTGATAACAAAAATGTCGTAGTAATCGCTGCTTACTAGATGATTGATACTTGTTTTAGATGCAATAGTACTGCTAAAAATATTCTCAACTAGGCTATGCTCGATGAAATATCTAGCTTACTCATGATTTGAAAGAGTTTTTCGCTAAAAAAAATCGAATGGCTGAGCTCTGAAGAAAAAAAAACATGCCATTAATCCGCCTACCTTCGAGCTGCAGCGTACTGATTGTGGCTCAACAATCAAAGATATTTACGCGCCTAAAAGTATGCACACATTTTTGGCTCACTCTTAATAATGCACAGTCTTACCTGCCGGATATGATCAGTTCAATAAGTCGGCAATGCAGTGTTACTATTAATTTCCACCAAGATTTTGCATTTAAAATAAAAAATGCACTCAAGAAAATTTCAAATTGTATACTTTCGCATGCGTTTGGTATAAAAAAAATCGCTTAGACACAAAACTTATCTCAACATTTTCTGTCTATTGTGCATTGCCCTTATTATGTACGTATGCAACATGATTTTAAGCACCAAATGATTGCAAGGATAAAGTCAACGAAATAGCAACATAAAAACAACAACAAAAACAAATGCGTATGTTCCATGCGTATTGAAGACAGGAGACACAAATAAAGCAGCAGCAACAACAACAGCAAACAAAAAACAAATTTTATTTCATACCAAGCAACAATGGCTAAATCCTACAAAAGGATTTGCTTGCATAACTAAGTACTTATACATATGTAAATACGGGTGCACAGCAGTCAAACCAACTAGCTGTTTAAAACTTCAAAACTAGTATGAAGACCACGACCAAGTAGGCAGCCAGCACTTTTTCCCATGAAAAAACTAATTTATTTTATTTTATTTTATTTTGTTTTTTATTTTATTATATTTTATTTTATTTTATTTTATTTTATTTTATTTTATTTTATTTTATTTTCTTTTATTTTATTATATTTTATTTTATTTTATTTTATTTTATTTTATTTTATTTTATTTTATTTTATTTTATTTTGTTTTATTTTATTTTGTTTTGTTTTATTTTATTTTATTTTATTTTATTTTATTTTATTGTATTTTATTTTATTTTATTTTATTTTATTTTATTTTATTTTATTTTATTTTATTTTATTTTATTTTATTTTATTTTATTTTATTTTATTTTATTTTATTTTATTTTATTTTATTTTATTTTATTCTGTTCTACTTTTTAGTTTTCTTTTGGGTTAGTTTCAATTTCACTGCTATTTTATTGAACACAGCTGTATATATGTAGACTAGTTATAAACTGGTATTTTCCCTGTCTATTTAGCTGCTTCACTGCAGGTTTTGTGGCAGTTAGTTGTGACAATACATTTGCTGACAAATGTTGCCACTGCGCATTACAACTATTGTTGTCATTGCCCTTGTTGTCGTTGTCGTTGTCGCCTCTCTTTATTTCATCGTTGTCTTTATTTTTGTTTTGTTATTACTTTTTTCTGTCGTTGTTGCACTACTATTACACTTACGGTTATCAACATTATTACGCTTATTGTTGTCACTCACAAACATTTATTTTTGTTCTTAGCGTTGTTATTGTTGTTGCTGACTGATTTGTTGTATTTGTAAATTGTTTTGTTTTGCAGCTGTTTTATTGTTTTGCATATATTTGTTGTTATGAGTGGGAAACTGTTATTCGTTTATGTTATGGTTGGTTCTTTATGCTAACGCCACTACTCCTCACTCCAGTCCTTTGTCGTATGTCACCTCGTAAGTATACCATTCACGAACGGTGCAGTCATAGTTCTCAGTGCCAGCGAAGCACAGATAGGCAGATTTATTTATTTTCCCCCGCAAATTTGGCAATATTAAAGATCATGAATGATATAAAGAATTCTAGAACTATTAACATAGTGAATATTGTTGCCTGTTTTCTTATTATTGTAGCTACAACATATCATATTATTACAGACAAGTTCGAAAATGTGTACTAATCGTTGTGTTTGTAGGGCACTTCTGTATTTTTTCAGATAAATGTTAGCTTCAAAATTTACATACAGCTGCTATCAAAATAATTGCAGTGATATTATGTTGAACATCGTTCGCTGTATTTTCACAAATTTTTATATAAAATATAGCGAATTTTATAATAGAATCTGCAAGAAAAAAAATTTAGTTAGTTTCCAGAAATTTCAGGAAATTTTAAAAATGGCCATCAAAATCTCCAAATTCTTTTCGCAGAATTTCTAGAAATTGTTTTTGTATGCAGTTTGATAGCTCACTCAATTTAAGCATAATAAAGTGCAAGTTAGAAGTAGTTCAAGAATTTTCAGAATTTTTTTTTGTCAATGATTTTGAGTTTTTCTTCCAAAAACCGCATGCAGAAAATTTGCTTTTGTATGGAAAAAAGTTCCCAACACAGTTGACAACAAAATTTTCAAAATTCAGTGAAATTTTTGGGTACATAAAACTTGCCCAATCTTGTATTAAAATTGATTGGGCTACTCAACAATTTTCTATAAATTTTAAGCAAAAAATTTTGCAAAATTTTGATGGCCATTTCTTCAAAGTTTGAGTAACTCTCCTGAGCTGTGTGTGAACTTTGAATTTGCTTTTGATGTGTATTCTGTTAAAAGAATTCGCTTTATTTGAAATAAAAATGTTTTATGCAGTCTAATTTCACTGCAATTATTTTGCTCGCAGCTGTACATGCTTATATGTCCCTATAAGTGTGCTTTTCCATTTTTTTTATTCTTCCCCAAATCCTGCTACATTTTTTTTCCTTCCTATCGCATTACCATTTGCATTATTATGCATGCATGAGTATGCGAATGTGTGTGTGTGTATGTGTGCGCGTGGAAGGGTTTATTATCTGCGCCATGTTACAAAATCCATTGTCTGTGCGTACTCACATATTCTTTCATCCTTTTTTCACGGTTTTTTTTTTCCTTTTATGAAAATTAGCAACATAAAACACTTGTCGCTCTTTATAACTCTTTTCTCTTGACTAAAGCTTATGTTGCTGCTGCTGCTTTTGTACGCAAGCACACACATACTTATGTATAAGTGTACTCGTATCTATGTGTGTGTGAGTATTTTGTGTGCGTACTGCTGATCCCTACGCGACATTTAGCTCCACCATGTTTGCTTTTTTGCTTGATATCCCTTGAAATTGCAATTGTGTTCTTGTTGTTGTGTGCTATTGTTGTGTGTTGTTGTTGTTGCTGAGAATCTTGACGGAAATTATTCACATTATTCATTCACAATTCACTGAGACAATCTGCTGTTGAAGGGCTTGGAACAATAATAAAACGTACTTTTCACACAGAAACCTATTAACACAGTTGAGAGAGATGGGTGGAGTGAGTGGGAAGAGGTTGGGGAGGGTTTGTTTCTACAACCAAACTGAAGAATGGAACGATTATTATTACAAATGTTATTGTTTTAAGTTGTTTGCTTTTTTCAATTACTAACTTATGTAAACAATAGCAATTTGCTTTTGTTGATTTATTTGTTTTTAGTTTCCCAAAGTATTTAAGCAATAATTTATGTTTATAGCTGTGATAAGAATTTCAATAAAATTGTTGCACATCAGACAAGAAAAAGATGGAAGAATGAAAGTTTGTAGTGCTTTGAAAAAAAAATAAATTTATTGCTTTGTACTCGACTTCAAGTTAAGTATTAGGGGAGAAATCATATTAAGGTTACTATGTGAATTTTTTACGGATTTACGGTTGTGTTCTTTTAAAGGCACACAAGTTTGCGTGAGAAGAGAGGCAAATATTAGTTTTATCAACCCGAGCAAAAATATACAATCATAAAGATTAAAGATAGTACCCTATTTAAATTAAAAAAAAAAATTTAGATTATAAATAAATTTTGAGAAGTTTTTGATAGTTAATTCCATGAAAATTCTTTGTCAAAGTTTCCGAAGTTACTTTCTTCAAAATTTCACAATGCTATTCCAAAACAATTTTTGAAAATTTTACAATAAATAGTTTTCAGTTTTGTTTTGCTTTGCTTTGTTTAAGAGTAAGACAAAAAAAATAAAATCCTGTCAAAGTTGCGAAAGTTACTTTTTTCAAAATTTCACAATGATATCTATTTCAAAACTATTTTTGAAAATTTTAGAATAAAGGGTTTTCAGTTTTTTTTTTGGTTTTGTTAAGAGTCCAACGAAAAAAAGAGTTCTGTGTCAAAGTTGCGAAAGTTACTTATTTCAAAATTTCACAATGATATTTCAAAACTATTTTTGAAAATTTTAAAATAATGAGTTTTCAGTTTTTTTTTTGGTTTGGTTAAGAGTCCGACGAAAAAAAGAATTCTGTGTCAAAGTTGCGAAAGTTACTTATTTCAAAATTTCACAATGATATTTCAAAACTATTTTTGAAAATTTTAAAATAATGTGCTTTCAGGTTTTTTTTTGGTTTGGTTAAGAGTCCGACAAAAAAAAATTCTGTGTCAAAGTTGCGAAAATGACTTATTTCAAAATTACGCAATGATATTTTAAAATTATTTTTAAAATTTTTAGAAAAAAAAAGTTTTCAGTTTTTTTTTGGTTTGGTTAAAAGACCGAAAACAAATATCAAAACAAAACAATTTTTTTAAATTTTAGGAAGCAAAAATTTTTTAAACCGCTAAAAAATTTGGCATATTAAAAAAAAAATTGTTTTGCCGATTAATTCGGGTATATTTGTAAAACATATTAAAAAAATTTTGATCGCTTAGCATTTTTAAATAAAAAAAAAAAAATTATGCTTTTTAGTTATGATAATTATTTCCGATATACATATAAAAACAATTATAAAATTATCGAAAAAATACTAAAATATGTACATATATAAACGAATTTTGCAAAAGAGTTTTCTTAAAATTTCAAAGCTATCCAGTTTAAACCTTTATGTGAAATTTTGCAGAAATTTACTTTATTTTAAAAAATTGTATATACATATGTAAATATTTAAAATTTTTTTTTATAATTGTGGAATACACATATTCTTTTTGATTTTTATTCATTTGTTATAATTTTAAAACACCGAGTTTTCTTTATTAATTTCACTTTATTTTTTATTTATTTTTTTATGGCTTTTCGAATGCTTAAAATTTCCTCTAAGCGATTTCATTATAGTTACAATATTTATGATATTTGAAAAATCTTTAATAAATACTTAAAACTTTTAAAAATCTTCGAAATTTTGTCTAGTTATTTCCATAAGCCAATAATACAGGTTTCTATTTTCATCTCGAAATTTGACATTCCTCACATTTTTCAGTGCGATTTTGAATATAAAAACTCAGAAATTACAAAAACAAAATACATGGAAAATTTTTGTGTGGATCATGGTTATTTCTGTGATACTTCGTATGCGTAAAAATTGAACATTTACAAAAATTGAAATTTCAAAACAAAAAAAATATTTCAAACTTTATTTTTTTTCAGAAAATTTCACGATTTATCAAAATTTATAACATTATTTTTTAAGGAAATGTCATTTTAAAAAGCTTAATTTTTTTTTTTGTCAAACCAAAATTTTTATAATAGTTGAATGGGCGTGGTTCCAGCAATTTTATTTTTATACAAAAATTCGGAAAAATAACTTTAACCATTTTCCCTGCTTTCACTTACCTACTTAACTTACCACAACCAGGTATATTATGTACAGTTTCAACCGCACCTCAACTTCCTTATTTGCAATAATTGCTTTATTTGCGCCAAAAAAATTATCTTCACTAATCGCCAACAGAAACCACAATCTACTGCTGTTGCTGACAGTAGTTAACCATTATGAATTGTCTGGTCAAATTAACAAGCCATCGGTGCATTTATGTGAGTGCGAATGCACCCCGATTAACTTTAGTTAACCACTGTGAACATTTAATAATTTTGTAAATAAAACGTGTTTAGTCAACAACAACAGCAAACAACAAATGCACCAGAGGATAATCATGAACGATTGACCATATATACTTTAACCATTTAATAAATGAAAAGATAGATTATTAAGTAAATAAATAACTTAGCATATACTCGTATACATACATACATACATACATATGTACATATTGACAATTTTGAGCATAAATATTTGTTAAGCATTTAAATAGGGGCAATTACTGATTTTCTAGACAAATGTACATATATATGCATATACAGTGGCGTGTGAAAGTATAGCAACGAAGTTCAAAATGGTATTTTTGGCTGTAAAAAATTTTTAACGATGTGTCTGCTCGGGGCATAGCCTACTTAAAGCTTTTCTTGAAAAATTATATATTTTTTTGTTGCCTTACTTTTTTGTTTTTACATTTCATTAGCACCAAAAAAAATTTTCAGATCTGAAAGTTGAGTAATTTTTTATTTTACTAATTGAATTCGACTTCAAATTTAAATATATTGAAAAAAAAATTTTTTTAAATTCAAAAATTCATATTTTTCAAAAATCAAAAAGTAGCCTTCTAAAAATTGCACGATATTTGTAGATATACTAGAGGTATAGTATAACAAATTTTATATTTTATTATAGAACATCTTATTTAAAGTTTTTTTTAAATAAATTTATTTTTTTTTGTTTGTTTTTTCGTTTTTACTTTGTATTAGCACCAAAAAAATCAGATATCAATATTGAGTAAATTTGTGTTTTACAAATTAAATTCGGCTTCAAATTTAAAAATATGAAAAAACATTTTATTTTTTAAATTCAAAAATTCATGTTTTTTAAAAATCAAAAAGTATAATATTAAAAAAAAAAATTTTCAAATTCAAAAGTTCATACTTTTGAAAAATCAAAAAGAAAGAAACTGCACGACATTTTTAGATATATTAGAGGTAAAGTACAAAAAAATTTTATATCTTATTTAAGGGTTTTCTTAAAAAATTTAAATTTTTTTCTTACTTTTTATTTTTACATTTTGTGTTTTACAAATTGAATTCGACTTCAAATTAAAAATAGGAAAATTTTTTTTTTTTTAAATTCAAAAATTCATATTTTTCAAAAATCAAAAAGTATACTTCTGGTATACATATGTATAGTAAACAAAAATTTCGTACAAAATGAAATGGCATTCTTAAATTTTTTTATTTTATATATTTAAAAAAGAAAACATACACTGAAGATGGCGTATCGCCGAAACCGGTTTGTAACAAATTAAAAATAGAGAAGGGATGAAGGAAAATCGTTCCATTATACATCTAGTATGTACATACATATATCCCCCTCTCTCTTTATTGCCACTCGTAACTTGCATCTAATATGTATCTAAAATCAAAAACATCATCTCCTTCTCATATCTGCATATAATTTACTCTTAAATTTTGAGTTTCATGCCTTGTTGAATAATGTGAGTCGTTATCAGTTTATTTATTAAAAAATCGAAGTGCATTCACAGTAAGATCTTCGCACACATTCGCACAAATTATTGTACCATGGAGTAATATTTATTCAAATATCTATTCTATCTGTTTATTGAATTGTAAATAAATTTGCTACGCGATTTCATGTATTCATATGTTATTCCTGCGCCATATTATGCATGGCTTATTCGTTTCTGCATTCAATTGACAATTGAATTCTCTGTTATTTACTTGAGTTTTACATATGTATAAATAGATATACATATGTATATGTAGGTATGTTTGCATTAAGATATCTGATTTAGTTTTGCGCTACCGGATGCACTTTCAGCACAATATTAAGCTGTAACTCATATTAAGTGCACGTGCACTTACAGCATGGAGATTACAACTACACAAAATGCATATAATGGCGCTTTAAAAGGTATAAGTTGTTCACATGTATGAATATTAGACTGTGTCGAAAAAGTATATTTTTTTAAAATTATTCAAAAAAATTTCAGAATTTAATATTGAGTTTTGACAGTCTATCGAAGCTAGGCTAGTTTGTTTAGGACTTATTTTAATTTGAGATTTTTTTTTTTTTTTTTTTTTTGTGAAATAATAAAAATGATAAAACTGACACTTATATTTTCATCTCTTTTTTGAACATTTAAAAAAATTATTTAATTATAATTTAAAAAAAAAAAAATTATTTTTTGACCCAGTCTAATGTATCTATACAGTTATATTCAGTGTATGCATTACCATATATTTGCATTCACTTTGCATTAAGTGCGCCACATACATGTCCCTGCAGTTAAACAAGCTACCAGCGAACTACTTCAAAACTTATACCAACAGGCTTAGCCCAATTAGTCCGCAAATAGTTCTTTCTTCCCTATTATCAACTGGTTTTTTTAAATATATAGCTTCCAAAGCGATCTCCATTGTGAGATTTCGTACAGTCCCGCACTATGAAATTTGTGGTAGTCATAACTTTGCCATGACTTTAAAGTGACGCTTTAGTGATATTTGGTACTTTGTAGTAACTATAACTTTACGGTGAAATATTTTAGTTATTCTGATTCTCTGTGAAAAAATTTTAAAATATAAATTTTATTTTTTTTGGAAATTTTTGCAAGTTAGGTAGAGATTCATGAAATGAGTAGGGAAAATATAGAAATTCCAAAAAAAAAATTTTCCAAACTTATGCAGATTGAAATTTATGTACATACCTTTTCTTTTTTCATTATTTCGGAAACTACTGTGGTTAAAAAAAATAAACTTTGGCGCTTTCAAAAATTTTTTTATTTTTTTAAGATTTTTTTTATAAAATTTTCGGTACTACAAAATGGAAAAAATTAAAGCTTGCCATTGAATTTTGATCTAGAATTTCTTTATATTATAAAACCGATAAATTTCCAGATATTCTAAAATTTTCAAAATGATGTGTATTTTACAAAAAATATGAATTTTGAAATTTGTCCAAAAAATTTTTTTTTTCGGCTTAGTCGATTTTAATTAGTTGAACGTAAACCAAAATTTTTTTTTGGTGGAACTGACATATAAAAACAATAATTTAATAAAAATGGAAAGAATTTTTTTTTTAATAAATTTTTTTACTTTATATATGAAGTAAATTAGTTTGAACGAGAATCGATTTAAATACATACTGAAAAAAATAAAAAAACAACAAAATAAATTGCTAGTTAAAGCAAGCAAAAAGTTGAAAGTGAGGTTTGAGAGTAGTCGTTAGTAGAGTTACTTCAAAGTCGAGATTACCACGCAACTACATCATTGCTACGTAACCACAACGTCAATGAAACTTTCTCGTTTATCTTATAGGAGCGTTTTTGAAACGTGTCCCTATTTAGGTTGCAATAAAGTTCCTATTACGTGCCAGTTACCAGTGTCTCAACACTTCAAAGTTCCAACAATAGTCGCAGCTACTTTCCAACGACTTTTTTGCTGCTAGTTGGGTTAATTTTGAATTTCAATTCAATTCAATAATTTCGTGCTAGTTTGGGTCCAGTCACCAAATTTTTCTGGTATATTTTCTGTCTAAATTGATGCTGCACTGCAGCGCCATAAAGCACAAATACACACACTTAAACACTCACACACACATACATATAGATATGCATGCATATATCTGCATACCTGCCAATACGAGTAAGCTCATCTACTTAGAGAAATATCAACATTTTCAATTTTATTTTTGCAGTTTTGTTGTTGTTGCATCACTTGTTGTTCACACAATTTTCAGGTATTGCTTTACGTACTAACAAAACATGGCATTATTTTTCTTAGTTCATAGTTCATCTGATATTTACAGAATGGGATTGCGGTAAGAGAATTTCAAGTTTTTCGTTCAATCCAAAATATATCGTATTTCTTAAAATTGTGAGCGTGTAAATCGTATTGCTTGGTGCATTTTTGCAATGCTGTCTCAGCTTTTGTTTGCCTTAAAGCTTTTACATTTTATCAATAGACAAATTGTCTCCGAAGTTGTTGATGTACATATATATTGGCCAAAGTATTGGTTTGTGATTTTAAGGTTTGTAGAAATGTAAATAACCGAAATTTCAGCAATTCACTATAACTTTGACCGATAAAGTCGAGTTAAGCAATATTTGCAATTATTTGTAATTTGCTTGCCTAACGAAAGGCTTTGAAGCATATTTTATGTTTGTGCGCCTAGAAGTAGGCTTTGTTTATTTTTTTTAAATCTTTTTGCACCTGAAATGCTTACACAAATATTTATGAGCAAGAGAAATCTGTAGTGTTTGGATTGAATGCAAAATTGTGCGCCTAAAAATATGTTAATTTTTTAAGCTTTTTCACTGGAGTTTTTTTTTTAATGAATAGGGGGCGACCCATTCGGCGATTACTCATTATTATAAGGCTAACGCCTCAACGGGGCTTGGGCCGAAAAGCATCCTACTAGCTGGCTTTGCTATAAAAAATATATTGCATAATTTTAGGCGTTTATAAATAAATGATACGGCTTGAAGGGCAACCTACAGTCAGATTTGAGAAACTGTTAAACTGATCGAGGTTAGAGAAAAGTGGTGCGCTGGAAGGTAGTCGATGCTGGCTATCTATCTCTTTATCCAGAAGACGGTTTCACAAGGTACTCATAGCCACCGATAGTTGGGGATCTGAATAAAGGCACTATCATATTAAAAAGAAGGACAGTCCTCGATTAAAAATCGAGTCGAAAACCCTGGGAAATTCACTCAGAAATTTTTTATTTAAATTTCCACGTACGGGTAAGAAAAAGAACAGGAATAACAGTCGCACTAGGAGCCGAGTGCATTTCACTCTAATATCTGGGATAACCACGAGACAAACCCTTAGATCTGCATAGAATAGCAATTGAATCTAACAAGGGAGGCTACTGGGCTGACAAGGATGTCGAAGCATGGAAACATAGAGGAAAACAATAAAAATAACTTGGAAGTTCCTCGTACCCTTGCGACTTATCTGTGGACGTATCTTTAAGGACTAACCCTCTCACAGCTTCCAATTTCTCAATTAAGGACTCGATCAGGAACGCAATCACTTCGCTCACTTTCATAGCACAAAACACAATCATTTGAGATTCTGATACAAAACTAAAATATTACACAAATGTGTGTGACTTGTTTGTAAATATTTGCCATCCTAGTGTCTTTGCATGTTGATTCCATTTGTTTTTTTTTTTTTGTTAGTCCTTTGAATATGCCTTTGTGTAAGCAACTGCATTCATAACCATGAGAATATGTAGCGCTGTGTGGGTTCAAGAATGCTTAAATGCCTTCATCTGGCTAAATATTTGCTTGCTCTTCTAAAGATGATTTTTGGTCCAAAGGAATTCACTTCTAAGCTAAGCATGTAAAGAATCCTTTAAGGACAGAAATGTATGTTGCATATTTATGAAAGTACATTTCTTAGCTGCAAGATCAAGCTGAATGTAAATAATTTTTTTTTTATACCTAGTAGTGCTTCGCACACAAGGTATATTAACTTCATTGGCCTAACGGTAGTATGTAACGGCATAAACGAATCGAGATAGATATTGACTTATATATATCAAAATGTTCAGGAGGAGAAGAGAAATTGATTGAGCCATGTCCGTCCGTCCGTCCGTCCGTCCGTCTGTGAACACGATAACTTGAGTAAATCTTGAGATATCTCAATGAAACTTTGTATGCAGGTTCCTTTTTACATATCTCTGAACGGTATTGAAAATACAGTGCACTTGCGAAAACTCGAACTAATGAAAACCAGCCCTGTCCGAGTTATCGAAATATTCGAGTTTTCGAACGTTATGTATTTTTAATTGATAAATGTATTCTTTTTAACAGTTTTTATACCCTGTCCAATTTTATGGTATTATTAATCAAAGAGATGCTCTGGTTTGATGTTTTGTAGTTCATTGCCAGTTTATTTAATAAACAATGCTAGCAAATATGAATGTTGTTTACAAATTATGTATTAGGAAAAAAGCAGTGATTTTGGTTTGATGTTTCTTATTTTCTACCGCATTCAATACAGACTTTTTTGCTAAACTTAAAACATTTAGTTTTCGTCCCATTATAACACGCAAATAAATTTGATCCTAACCGCGCAAAATCCCGTGTATCACTGACAAATATCAATCAACATAAAAGAAAAGTTCCGTAATTAGCACGAAACCTAGCCAGTGCGGCGCCTTAGAATGAAACAAAAGACTCACATAACGACAAAAATTTGAATATCGGCCGTTACAGCACATGCAAAACGACAGTTTCTAACATGTTTTTCCATGAAAAAAAGAAAATAATTGTTCGAGTTTTAGAGTAGCTAAATTTTGTTCGAGTTTTAAAGTAGTCAATGGAGAAAAAAAAATGTTCAAGTTTCCGAATGTTCGAGTTATCGTGTGTTCGAGTTTTCGCGAGTGCACTGTAGGCAAAATCGGTTAAAAGCCACGCCCACTTTCTATATATATAATATTTTCGAAAATACAAAAAGAGTGATTATTCAGTACATAATACACTTATAAGGATAAAATTTGGTGTGTACCTTACCGTTAAAGCAAAAAATAAATTTGTGAAGAAATTTTTAAAAAAGGGCGTGGCACCGCCCACTTTTGATTAAGTCAAATTTGGAAATATTATTAATCATAAATCAAAAACCGCTCAAGATAGCAAAATAAAATTCAGCACACATATTTATATTAATACAGGCAATATTTCGAAAAAAAATTAGCGAAATCGGATTAGGTCCACGCCCAATTTTATACGAAAGATTTTGAAAAGGATCATGGATATATTGAATATGCTATAACTTTGCTTAAACTAGCTGTATATCATTTCACCTCTAAAGTGTTCGTGGGCAAAGAAAGTCGAAAGCACAAAATTTTTGGAAAATGGGCGTGGCCCCGCCCCTTTATGGGGGATTATTCCACAAAACTTTCCATGCCATAACTCCGGTAAAAATTGATTTATTAAAACGATATTTGAAGAAAGTGTTCAACATATAAAGCTAACTCTTTGCTGAAAAAATAAACAAAATCGGTGAACGGACACGCCCACTTTTTGAACATAGTTCTAAAATATTTCTTCGTAAAATTAAAATCGCGATATTTCCATAATTGTATAAGTTATATAAATAAGATTTTACACACATATTAGCCTTTTTAAACAAAACTAAACTGTAAAAAAATTTTGTGGATTTTGGTGAAGTAGGCGTGGCGCCTCCCACTTTTTAGCATAAAAGCTCTGCTATTTTCAAAAGCGATTGGTTGGAATTTCAAGAATGTATTTCCATGAAATTTTGTGAGATGCTTCCCAATAGTATGTAGTATACTCCTGCCAAAAATTACGCAAATCGATTAACAAACAAGCAAGATTTAAGGGCAAGTAGTTAACACCCTACTGCCTTTTTTATACCTAGTAGTGCTTCGCACACAAGGTATATTAACTTCATTGGCCTAACGGTAGTATGTAACGGCATAAACGAATCGAGATAGATATTGACTTATATATATCAAAATGTTCAGGAGGAAAAGAGAAATTGATTGAGCCATGTCCGTCCGTCCGTCCGTCCGTCCGTCCGTCTGTGAACACGATAACTTGAGTAAATCTTGAGATATTCCAAAAAACTTTTCATGCCATAACTCCGGTAAAAATTGACTTATTGAAGCGATATTTAGAGAAATTGTTCAACATATAAAGCTAACTCTTTGCTGTAAAAATAAACAAAATTGTTGAACGGACACGCCCACTTTTTGAACACAGTTCTAAAAAATTTCTTCGTATAATTAAAATCGCGATATTTCCTTAATTGTATAAGTTATATAAATAAGATTTTACACACATAACAAGCTTTTTAAGCAAAACTGAACTGTATAAAAATTTTGTGGATTTTGGTGAAGTAGGCGTGGCGCCTCCCACTTTTTAGCATAAAAGGTCAGCTATTTTCAAAAGCAATTGCTTGAAATTTCAAGAAGGTATTTAAATGAAAGTTAGTGAGATGCTTCCCAATAGTATATAGTATACTCCTGCCAAAAATTACGCAAATCGGATAGCAAACACGCAAAATATACTGACAAGTAGTTAACACCCTACTGCCTTTTTTTTATTAATTTTTTCTAATTTCATACCTTTCATGAACATGGGGAAAGCTATTTATATTTTGTTATTTAGTGATAGTTTAATTTCCCACTTACAATAGAAATGTTTTTATCGAAAACAATCAGTTGCCTTTATAACAAATTTTCAGGTATGTATTAAAATAGACCTGAGTAAATTAGGATACCAAAACAGATCACTACTAGGTATTTAATGTTCGGTTACACCCGAACTTAGACTTCCTTACTAGTTTTTATTTATTTTTTTTTTTTTGTGTTAGACACAGATTTTGAAATTAAGTTGAAGTTTTAATTTAAGATTTTCGGTTAGCAATTTTTTTTTATAGTTGAAAGAAACTATTTTGCTTTTCACACAGTAGAACTATCGGAAAATTTATATTTTCGCACTCCGAATAAAAAACCCGTAATGTTACAGTCATATTATTTAATGTTGCATACTTTTAGGCGTACGTCATTTAATTTCAGACTACACCTTTTCCAAGTATACTTCAGAATGCGTAAAATGATTTTCAGAAAGTAAAATGTACTTCAGAATAATCAATTGTACTTCAGAAATGGTAAAATGAATTTCAGAATAGTATTTCAGAAACTGTAAAATTAATTTCAGAATAATCAATTGTACTTCAGAAATGGTAAAATGTACTTCAGAATAGTCAATTGTACTTCATAAGCCGTAAACTGTACTTCAGAATTGGTAAAATGTACTTCAGAGATCGAAAATTGTACTATGGTTGATCAACCAATATGAGTCCTCTCACCCCTCAATACCCATCTTACCTTCCTTGGGATCCTAGAATGTTTCACTGCTCATTATGCCAGTCGGGGCGAACCGGGTTCATATCCAGCTAGGGACAGTGTCTGAAGTACCATTGCCTATTTTAAAGAACATTTTACAGCTTCTGAAGTACAATTTACAGTTTCTGAAGTACAATTTACAGCTTCTGAAATACATTTCCCAATTTCTGAATTACAATTGGCTATTCTGAAATTCATTTTACAATTTCTGAAGAAGAATTGACTATTCTGAAATACATTTTACAATTTCTGAAGTGCAATTGACTATTCTGAAATTCATTTTACCATTTCTGAAGTACAATTGACTATTCTGAAGTACATTTTACTGTTTCTGAAGTACACTTGGAAAAGGTGTAGTTCAGAGTTGTTGGCTGACATTTTTTTTTAACAATTAAACTCTACAAGGGATGGTGAAAAATCATTTTTAAATAAATCAAAATTCACTAATTTTGCAAAGTAAATTATGGCTTTGAGAAAAAGCGGAGAACATGCAGTTTAAAAATTTGTGTCAGTATGTCTCTATGTTTGTTCACGTATCACTCGAAAACTGCTGTATATAATTGTATAAAACTTACACCGTTGTACTACTAGGTAGCAAATTTAAAGTATAAGATATTACTTATTAAGATAACTCCACAGGTTTGGCAGTTATTAGCCAAAATATGAAAAAGGGTGACTCAAATTATGTTGGTTGGAAAGCTGTTAATGAGTGCTGCAATAGGTGATAACAGTCAGTTGCAGATCTCAACTGGTTTCGGAGATTTCGTTATTAAAGTCGAACTCTGTCTTTTAAAAGTTCTGAGACGCAACGAAGCTTGGTTTATTTTTTCGCACTTATACGCATATGTTAAAGTCAATTCCCTCTATTGAGCCATACCTTCATTGCTATGGGATTTTATGCACTTGATCCACAAATAACCATAGGTATAAGATAAGTCCATAAATTGGTTCAACTCACGAAAATCTAAGAAAATCATACCCAAGTCCCATTCGTAATGCAAGTTGGGTATCAAATATTATTTGCTATTATTACACACACATAACAAAGTATTTAACATAATATGTGCATTGTCCACAAATAAGCTGTTTTTCTTATTAAAACAAGCAGTAAATAATATGTCGAACGTAACAACATTGCAAGCTGGTTTTGACAATAATAACAACATTAATGTTTATAATCACTTGTAAATACAAGAAATCATTAAAGCTTAAAACTAACAAACAATTACATTATGCCAATATGTGTGTGCAGAGTGAGTATTGTAAATGTATGTGTATTTAAGTGTCCCTATGCTTTCTACATGACCCACCCAATGTAGGACATAGTTATCGAAGCATAAAGCATAATAAGTGTAATGTTGCAGCAACAATGTTGCATCAGCAGAATAGTTAATTTTTGCATATGTGTGTTTTTGTTGTACTCGGAATAAGGTTTACGAGTTTTGTGGCAAAATGCAAATATGTGCAAAATCCATTCATTTTATTGTTGTTATACATATGTATTGTGCAGTTAAGCACTCAATTACCCAGTAAGGAAAAAACTTGTACTTGGAAATTAATTCGGGTAATGAGCAAATTTATGTTTTAGTACCGAAAATTATTAAGTTTTTAACTAAATTTGTATCACTAAGAATTTTATTGAGTAAATTTTGAGTATTAAAAAGTACTAAGAGTTTTTAGTACTAATAATTTGGATGAAAAAATCTTTTGTAATAAGTATTCTGTTAAACCAATTTTTTGTATTAAGAATTTTGTTAAATAAATTTTTAGTACTAAGGATTTTGTTGAGTAAATTTTCAGTAATAAGAATTTTGTTCAGTACATTTTTAGTACTATGAATTTTGTTGAGTCAATTATCGGTACTAGAATTATATTTAGTAAATTTTTAGTACTAAGAATTTTGTTGAGTCTATTGTCGGTACTATGTAAGCTTTCTTAAGCAGTGTGCATTATTTCATCAAAGTTTATAATCGAAATTTTTGTGCTAAAAGTGTAGTACTGGGAACTCCTAAGTATGATTTTTACTGCTGAGCCATACAAAATTAATTCAACAATGATTTTTGCACTAAGCAACCTCAAATTTATTTACCAAAATTAAAAAAATCTTTAAAAATTTCAAAAACTAAGCAAGACAAATTTAAATTCTTGTCCTAATGTTAACAGCTGAGACCTGTCTAAGCGTGGTCAAAATTTTCTACTTAATCTTTATTAAGAATCTGTTTCTAAGCAAATATAAATTTTGTACTAAATTTTTAGTACTTCAAAATTCTTTCTCAGTGCAAAACTTTTCAGAAGAAACCTGGCTAAGAATGGGCAAAATGTGGTACTTAATTTTATGCAGGACCTTTTAAGCAAACATAAATTTTGTACTAAATTTTTAGGACCAACTTTTTAGTACAAAATTTTTAGTACTTCAAAAATTTATTTTAATGTAAAATTTATTTAAAGAGACCTGGTGCTGAAATACGTTCAAACTTTTGTAATGTATTTTTATAAAGATTTTGTTTCTAAGAAAATTCGAATTTTGTACTAAATTTTTAGTACTTAAAAATTCTTTTACAATGCAACACAGTTGTCGGTTTGCAAATAAAATTCTCTTCCAAAGCAAATCCAATTTCGCCAAACTTGTTGTACTTAGTTTAGTCTGATACTAGTTTACTTCTTTGGAGCTATACAGTTGTCTACACCAAATCGGTTTCTTTACGGGGTATATTAGGACATACGTGTTCATATTTATGTACTTGTGTGTATGCATATCTAATATTTACTAACAATAAATGCTGCCACAAACCAAAATATATTGTCACATTTCATTTCACCAGCTTATCTATAAACGCGCAGTTATATATACATACATAGAACTAAAAAAAAAACTTCTGGGTCACTGCAGGATCATCATCATAAAACACTCCGTCTATCTCATATCATGAAGTGCAAGG
The DNA here is from genome assembly GCA_951509765.1 of Sphenella marginata. NCBI lineage: Eukaryota > Metazoa > Arthropoda > Insecta > Diptera > Tephritidae > Sphenella > Sphenella marginata. Next base: position 65,151,018 of record OX608082.1, read on the forward strand.
ATAAATGTTGCTTACAATAATATTTAATTGTTTTGCAGTTGATAAATTGAATCAAAGTGATTAAATCTGTAAGTGTTTTAATTTAATTGAGTCAATTAAACAAACTCGCACTGGTGAGGTACACATACATACGCACATACATTCTGTATGCAGTCGTAAAAATATTTACAAAATTTTTTTTTTTTTGCAAATTGTATTACTCGAAAATTTGCATAATGAAATGATGTTACAAATTTTTAAATTGCAAAAATTCAATCAACTCATAAACCTATTAAGGAGGGCACATTAGGGTGGTCGAAAAGTTCAAAAAGCTTCTCATATGAGCTTTCACACTAAAAAAATAATTAACATTGGTATGAAGCTTATTTACAAATTATTCTCATTCATGGTATACATGAGGAATGACACCAAATCTGGATAATGAACCCAAAACGATATAATCAAAATTTGTGATTTCTAGTCTGAGGTTTTGAGAGAATAACTGGGATAAGGGGGCAACCAGATCTATATTCACGATCACTAAAAATGAAAACATTTTGCATATTGAAAATATATTTTTCATATTTTTTTCATTTTTGAGTACATTTTCACATATGTAAGCACTATCTGCAATGCAATCAATTAACAAGCATAATTGCATTTGCATCACTATTTGCATATCACTTCATAAGTTTATGAGTAATTAATTTATGAAGTTTATCTCGTATCAATTTAAGTGGATTTGGATTATTATTGCGAATTGGTATTGCAACGATTAATATTCATAAACTTAGACACTTGTATTTACCATATCTATTGTGAAATTTGTCATGTTAATTTATTTCCTATAATAAATATGAGCCGATTGGCGTTATATAGTTAATTGGTTATACACCCAGCAGATGATTTAAAAGGGTTGGGTTGGAGCGCATTTTTGTGTTCTTGAATTGTGAAAAATAGGTTATTTCTCCTTTGACTTCAGTTTTCTAAAAAATTCTGTCTGCTTTACCTAATGGAAATGTACACAAAGCTTACGGCATTAAGTTTTTCTTACAAATCACTACTTACGAATACTTTCCGGTGCTACGGTGCGTATGAGTAACTTCTTGTCACGAGAATGGCAGGGATCTAAAAGATATTATATAAAAAAATTAAAAATTAAACATTAAATTGTGAAAAAGCCAAAGTTATAGTAAACAACTACTCTTGTTATAAAAAATAATAAAACAATATCCCGAAATTTCGCTCATTTTAAAAATAGCTCATAATTAATTTTATTGTCTAAATTTATTTTAGTTTATTCTATTCTATTTTATTTTATTTTATTTTATTTTATTTTATTTTATTTTATTTTATTTTATTTTATTTTATTTTATTTTATTTTATTTTATTTTAACTTATTTTATTTTATTTTATTTTATTTTATCTTAGTTTTATCGACTTATTTCTTCGATTAAAATAAGCAAAGCACGAAAAACTATTTTATTTTAAATTAGAGAGAGAATGTGTAGCGTTCATACAGAACTTGCTGCCTTTGCTTCGTTTCACAATGCATATTTCTTGGCTTTATCCTAGCATGCGACTTTCATTTCCTGGCTGCGAGGCATATGAATATGAAATATTTTACTGGAAAATATAGTAGTGATGCACATTTGAGTGCATTTGTGCATGAGTGTGTGTTGCCATATATATAAAATCATCTTTGTCGACAAGTCTCAGTGAGTGAAAGTAGCATGAAAACGGAAGTCGAAGCCTCATTCAAATGTTATATTTATATAAATGTATATGAAAGACCGCAAATGTAAAAGAAAAATACGTCATTACGCTCTAATGACCCGCCATCGAATGTGTGGGTTTTATGTTGAAGCTGGCAAAAGGAGCCGCCAATGTATTTGAAGTTGCAAGCAAAGGACTTTCATTCACACACACACACACATACTAAGATGCATTGCACAGCCCTACTTGTGTTTTGTTACTGTTCAACCGCTGACTTTAGTGATGCCATCAGCAACATGCCAACACCAGTGTTGGTGTTAAGATGGTGTTAAGACACGCAATTGCACTTCATACCGTCCATACGTGCGCTTTGCGTTTCCTGCTTAGCTAACGAGGTTTCTCTTGCCGTCTTCCCACATATTGTGCTAGCTGCAATTTCTACAATAATAAAAATTCTTTTTTTTTCTCTTGTACTCAGCTTGGTTGGTACTGTTATTGTCGCATTTTAAAAATATTAATTTTTCATTTGACGTTTGTGGGTTGTGGGTTGTTGACCCAAAGTGGCATGACTGCCACGTCTGACCCATATTTATGGCGCATAAAAAAAGCTAAAAGCGTAAAGTGACGCCGAGTTAGAGAAGTCGCAAAAAAGTAGACGATGGAATGTAAATATATATTAAAAACTTTATGTATATAATAATAATAAATATGTCATACAAAATGAGTACGCGAGCCCTCAGCTAGGGACGTAATGCAATATGCGAGGGCAGTTTGATAATTTTGTTACATTTTTCGAAGTTGGTGGCCAGTCATTTTAAACTCAGTGCGGCCCATGCCAACTACTATCAGCTTCCAAAGGACTACTTGAAAAATTTGAGCAAGCTGCTATTTTTAATTTGTGTCCAAAAACCTCTCGAGCTTTGACAAAACTGAAAAAAGCGATTTCCGTTTGCTGATTTTTCATTCCGAAAACCCATCAGAAATATTCAAAAAAGTCATACTAATTACCAGAAGGGCTTTTTCCAACCAGGTTTAGTGTTTAGTGCTTGGAGTATTCTAGGAAATATTTCTCCGAAGGACTTATGTACCTTGACGCGATGCGGCGGTGTTTCGCAAAGAACGTTCAATGATAGATTGTACCAACAATTTGAAACCCAGTGAATTAAAGCTTTTGGATATCACTGGTTTAGCAGAACTCATATCGCCAGTTGAAAAATAGTTGTAAAGCCACTGGAACTGCTGTTAACAGATGAAATAGTTTTGTGGACAGTGGAGACTGAAGACGTCATTACTGAAATACTACTAATTTGACAGCCTTGAAAAGTAAAAAAAAAGATTAGAAAATGATGAGAGCATGGAACTAAAAGAGTGATGATGTGGGAAAAAAATATTTTAACCGAAAAAAAAATTTTCTGATTAAAAAATTAAAGTGATTTTCAAACTACCCTCGTATTTATCATATAAATTGCTCTATTTCACAAAAAAATTCAGATTCCAAAAAAAAATATTAAGTGTTTGTGTTAGTTAATATAAAGAGCCTCAGAATGCTTCGAGAGGGACGCTGTCTACCAACATAATTCTAAAAGAAAATGGAATGTCTCTTAACTAGGTTGCTGAGAATTAACCGGAGTTACGTAGGATGTTCTTATGCGACGAATAAGCTCTACTTGAATACCAGCCTCAATGGTGCTATACCACAAGTAGATGATACCAGAACCAACCGGAATTCTAGCTGTAAACGCCTCCAAATTCCAGGATAACCTTGTTAACATTGTTAATGGTTTTCTGCTATCACATGGCATCTCTCCTAACTATGCATGGACTCTTAATAGGATCAATAATCAAAGAGCTTTCTTCATTGATTTTTTTTTTTTTTTTTTTTTGTAATTGTGATATATTGCACTCATAAAAAGTATCTTCCTAAATCATTCAATGACCTGCTACCAACCAATTGAAATATACTAAGCCAAAGAGTGTAACAAAATATTCCGCAGCAGTCAATTTAGAAATATGGCTGGTAAACTAAGTAGAGTGGAATGAAATTACAATTGAGCTGGCGCAGCACGCAAGTCGTGGCGACAAAAACTTAGCATCAAGATATGGTCATTATTTATGACGAACATTTTAATGTGTCAAAGAAAAATTTTAAATATGTTGTACAATAAAAGTAACAGCGGGTCACAGGTCATGCCAATTTCAAATTAAATCCAAATGTATGAGGTGTGGTATGAGTGAAAGGTGTGGTGTGCTGAAGAAAGTCGGTTGGAGCCAGTGCAAAAGCAGGCTAAGTTGAGAGCAACAAAAAAAAACCGGCTGCAAAATGTGGGTCAGACGATAAGAAAAATTAAATAAATGAACGGGTCATAAATATGGAGTAAACGCAACAATAACATGTGGTTGGGTGTATTAGGGTGGAACGTTTTTTTTATGCTTTTAATAGCCGCAGGTTGTGCTGAAATAGGGTCGTAGCTCTCAAGGCAATTTAGAGTCGGAAAACTTTTAAAATAAATCCACTTTGGCTAGTTTTGTCTCAGTTCTAACTCCAGAAAATTGATTGTTCTCATTCCCATCTTAAATTTTATTACATTCAGCTTGATGGAAAATTCAGTAATGGGTTGATGCTTAGGGGCATGGACGAAAACGACTCGGGCGCCATGTTGGCTAGTCAAGCGAAACTTAAATGAGTAAGTATTTAGCTGGGATAGGGGGAGAGCAAGATAGTCAAGAAGAGGAAGAAGTGGACGAGACTAAGAAGAATGGGTATCGGAAGAAGGATAAATACCAAAGTATGTTCGGGGTCTTAGAATATTTAATTTTAAATTTTCAGATTTGGGAAATGAAGATCAGTGAAGATCTCGTACGCAGAGTGGGTTCATTTCAACAGCAGAAAAAGGACCTAGAACTCAATGAAAGTCATAGGCGATGAATATATTGGCCTCTATTGGTGTTTAGAGCTGGTATTACTAATCGCTGAAAAGTGATGAATGAAAAAGGGCTCATGAGCAAAATGAATAAAAACCAAAACTACCTAACAAATAATTTCTAAGTTCAAATTTAAACCTGATATCTCAAAAACCAGTTGAGATATGGAGCTTTATCCTAACGCTATACAGCACTTACTCATACCTTTCGTTTCATACCCATATTGTACGACAATATTTTTGGGTCACCCTATTTCACATATTGCTTGATAACTCCAAAACCAGTCAAGTTATGAAAATAAAAGATACGTCATATGCCAGTTTAGATGTCTAGTAATGTTATGATGAAAGTTATGTTCAATTCTACTTAGCACTTTTTGAGTGATACGTGAACAAACATACTGACAAACAGACACAAATTTTAAAAACTGTTGCTTTGGTGTCTATTTGCTCAATAATGCACACTGCTATCAATATTTTTAGATACCTGAAATGTGCAGACATCGACTTGTGGCAATTTAATTATACATACATATGTACGGATCAGGGTCGGATCCACGGGGATGATTTTCGGGTTCATACCTCCTTCGCCGCTCGGAATCTAAAAAGTCATACTTTTAGGAGCTGTGGATAAAAGATATCTTCGAAATTTCATAAAAAATATTAAAACCCCCATTTTCCAAAATCCTGGTTCCGCCTTCGTCTTTTTTGTATGCCCTCGGTGCTCTTCTTACCAGCTCAAGGCAACCATTTCAACATTTTCCGAACTCCCCTATAGCTGACTCAGAAAGCGCTACATTTTCATAGGGACATCAAGAAAAATTTAAAAACCTCTGGTTTATATTTTTTTACAAAGTTCAATAACTATGTTCCCTTAGTTTGCTTCAAACAAAATCCTTAAAACTTTCGCAATAAAACTTTAATTTGCTTGCTTTTTTAGCTAAAGTCAAATTAAGTGAGACAACGCGACGAAGTAAATGAATTAATGAATGAAGATTTATAGCATGAAAAAAGAGCTAAATTAATGAGATTATGCGACGTTGGCAGGTAACAGAAAAGACAAAGAAATTGAAAACTATGAATTGAAAGCGAAGCATAGAACAAGCAAATGAGAGTAGACAATCAAGCAGGGATAACGATAGTAATAATGACAAAAATGATGACAATGTTGATGACTATTAAATGAACTATAACACACACACACACACACACACAAACCCAAGCTTAAAAGTGTGAGTGACAAAGTAAAGTTTATTTGGAAATAGTGCAAAAGGGAGCGAGTAAATACTAGTATTAGTAACGCAAAAGGGATAATAATCATGCACATTACTAGCGGTTACTAACAATTTAACGCTCTTAATAACGTAACTATTACTTAACTTTAATTACAATATTCACTGTTGAAGTGTATAATTACGGTTATGCGACGAGACAAAGCACGCATACAGCGAGAAAGAGAGAGAGGGAGAGAGAGAGACAAACATACGCGTCCTCTGGACATCATGCCAATCAGGCCCGTGCGCACGGGGGGGGTTTTGGGGGTTAAAACCCCCCCATGGCCAAATCTAAGTTGCAATGATTTTGCAAAAATTTTCAAAATACAGTTTATAAATCTTGTATTGAATCTTGACTAATAATTTTTGACAAAATTAGTTAAAATAATTTTACAGCAGAAGAAATTGGTGAAAGTTGCAAAGAATAAGGTTGGCCAATACATAAGTCCGGCACTTTGAATTGCACTTGGAGCTTTCCGAAATTACAAAGTTGTGTAGCGTATGGACATTTTTTTTTTAATTTTACTGATGAAAATAGTGAGCAGTTTCAATTAACAGAGCGAATGAACTGCAAGGCTCAATTATATGAAAGATTTCGAGTGTTTTCTGACCCTTTTTGTTGTAGGCGTAAAGAGAATTGTGAGAAAATGAACGTTGGAGAGCAGATGAGCGACACGGTTCAATTATTTGAATGTTTTCAAACATTTTCTGAGGTTTTTTTTTATTTTACCTAACAGAAGATAAAGATCAAATTTTTCATGGACGTTTATCAATAGTCTGGCTTTAGTTTGTTAATCGTCGAGATCTAAAACTGCTCAGCTAAAGAGCATTACAATTTTCGAAAATTATATTACTGTAGAAATATCATTTATAAACAACATGAACAGAATCGGGCCAAGATGGCTTCCTTGAGAACTCCCGAGGAGACATAAATAACATCGGATTCACAATTTTTGTGCTCTGTCGCTAAGGTAAGAAGAGATCTAGCGATTGAGACCCGGCTGGAAGCCCAACTGATCCAGTTTATGAATTGGTAAAGATTGTTAGCACACTTCTTCAAGAAGCATGTAGGAATCCTATCAAGACCGCATTTAAAAGATTCCTTCAAGGTTTTCAGATAAATAAGAGCATCATTGGCGCATATAGTTGGACAATTAATTAAATTGTTCCCATGTAGCTCATAGGGATAATTTAGAAAGTCAGAATTCTTGACGGCAGAATAGTTAGATATGAAAAATTGCGCAAAGAAATTATGAACCAAAAGAAATAAAAAACGACCCCAAATAAGCTTCAGAAAAACACCAATAAAAGGCTCCGAAAAGAGTCCAAAACCCCTCTGAATGGATGAATAAAAGAAAATCACCAATTAAAGGGCTCCGAAAGGCGTTTGAAAAGGCTCTAAAAACCCTCAGAATGGAGGTATAAAAGGCTCCGAAAAAGGTTCAGAAAAGAACCAATAAAAGGCTCTGCAGTTGATTTAAAAATAGTCAAAAAACGCTACAAATTCATCGAAATCGGACTCATTTCGGACTCTTTTTTATGACTCCGTTTGAGTGCCCGCGTAGAGCGATTTTTCGCTCCATTTGGGCTCCGAAAGGAGTCTTCTTTTGCACTTTTAGTTAGCTGGGATATGCCATCATATCACCAATTCTCTATCAAATACAGAAAAATGTGTACAACCAAAAAAGTTTTCTTGGGTATAGTTTTAGGTATCAGAGTATGCAGTTTCAGAAAAGTTAAAGAACATTTAAATTTATGATGTATGGGTCTAGGTATCTGTTTCAGCAAATATGTTTATCTTAGTGAAAAATGTATGCGAATGCAAATCTAAATTAAAACCCCCCCCAAGGCCAATTCCTGCGCACGGCCCTGATGCCAATCATTGCTCGCAATTAGTTCAACTCTTGTATGGGCGTATGTGTGTGTGTCTGTTAGTTTTGTATTTGTTGTAGGTTTTTTTCTTTTGTGTTGCCATGCCATAGATTTGCAAATATTTAGTATTGTATTTTGTAGCACCACACCTCAACAAATTAACTACTTTACATAGTGGACATTGTCTGCAAATTAAAATGGAAATTAAAATGTGGCATTTTCATGGTAACACCAACAGAGTGACAAGACAAAAATGACAAAAGCAAAATGTTAAGTCGTTGCTGTAACAACAACAACTACAACAATAACAATTTCATTAGACTAATATGTGTGGGTCAATTATTTTTGCAAAGAATGTAGCGAAATAACAAACTAGACAAAAAGAGACTAGTTAAGAACTAGTTCAAAATATAACAAATTTGCAGTTATAATCCAAAACTCGCTTATCGGAATGATCGACTACATACCGGCTATTTTTATATAAGCCCGATATACTCAGTACCAACAAATTCTTTTTATATTGCAAATATACAGTTGTGTTCACAAATATAGTAGTGAAATTATAGCAGTAAAATATCGGTCGACGAATAAAAAGAAGCTGTGCTTTTACTAATTTTTTTTTTTTTAGTTAAAGTGAATTCTCTCACATAAACGACATAAAAAGAATTTGCAAAGTTTACACAAAATTTAGAAGAATTATTTTCGGGATCATTTTGGGAGTGTCTCGGGGTCGCTTCGGAGCCATTTTCGGGATCATTTTTGGACATTTTTGGGATCATTTTTGGGATCATTTTTGAATAATTTTGGGACATTTTTGCGATCATTTCGGAATAATTTTGGGATCATTTTGGGGCATTTTTGAAATAATTTTTGGGATCATTTCGGAATAATTTTGGGATCATTTTGTGACATTTTTGGAATCATTTTGGGATCAGTTTGTAACAATTTTGGGATCATTTTCAGATATTTTTGGAATCATATTGGGAACATTTTAGGACATTTTTGGGATCATTTCAGGACATTTTCGGAATTATTTTGGGACGTGTTTGGGATCATTTTGGGACATATTTGGACCATTTTCGGGATCATTTCGGAACTGTTTCGGGATCATTTTGGGAGTGTCTCATGATCGCTTCGGAGCCATTTTCGGGATCATTTTTGGACATTTTTGGGATCATTTTTGGGATCATTTTTGAATAATTTTGGGACATTTTTGCGATCATTTCGGAATAATTTTGGGATCATTTTGGGGCATTTTTGAAATAATTTTTGGGATCATTTTGGAATCATATTGGGATCATTTTAAAACATTTTGGAATCATTTTGGGATAATTTTAAGACATGATGGTACTTTCAAACCGCTATACAGATGGGATTAGTGTTTATACTATTTTGGAGTAGTTTTCAATTAGTTAGTTTGATTGCAGGGAATTTATGGTTTTAGTAGGCCTAGAAATTTTCTCTTTTTCTCCGGACTGCTCTTCTTACAAGAGCTACAAATACTTAGAATTCCAGCCATTTTCAAAAGATTAGGCGACGGCCAACAACCTCCTTATACCTAAATAAACTCATTATACAAAGCAAAAGGACTCCAAGTGCCCCACTTCAACTTCACTAGTTCAAACGACTAGGCTAGCAATAATAATTGGTAGCCCTAAAGTAGTTCAAATCATAATCCACCAGCCTTTTCTTTCTTAGTGCGGGTGCGTCATATCTCCTCAAAGCCATAGAGAGCATGACTAAATTTCTACCGATGTCCCTGTTAGCGTCCCAGAAAATACCATAAATCTTGGCAACAACTTTTCTCTCGAGTGATTTAAATGTCAGCTCATCTTCTTTCGAGAATTTCTTGGTATATTCCATTGGTACCATAAAAGCACTTGCATGAGACAAGGTCTTGTATTGAAAAATATTTTTTTAAGTCCCACTCTATATATCTTTAGCTTTCATCAACACCTCAGTTCTCCATTAGGCTCTTTCAAAATTATCCCACTGGGTTAGGTTTTAAATCTTCAAAGTATTTGTTCTGTCAGTCCTTTCACTGTAGCTGCTCGTCGACCGGCACAATGATTTCACGTTGCTCTGCTTATTGGAATATCCTGTCATGCTGGCATATCATAAGGAATTTGTGCAAATCTCTGCTGACGCTTGCATAACATTTTTGCTTTGTTTCAAAGCGATAGCCTAGGTGATTGTGGCCATTGCACAGTGGTCTTAAGTCTTCTAGAGATGGAAAGAAATTCAAACTGATAAAACTTAGTGATGTTATCTATATTGAAACCGCCTAGATTCCACCGAACAGGGACACCTTCTCATCATATTATGAATTCTTTTTCCCCACTTTACTGGATGGTCTTTCACATCATAAGTTGCCTGAAAGAGTCCACTAGTGACGCATTACCTTACACCTCAAATTAGACTCACATTTTCAGACTCTTAAAAATGTAGCTCTCTTCAATACCACTTTTTCCCTTCCAAAGCCGCCTGCAATTTTTTCTCTCGCAAAATTCGTAATCAGCCCCACTGTCCATTTCCACCTTTGTTTTATCGCTCTATTATGCACTTTGCTTTCTCATAGCTTGCTAGCGTTTTATTGCCTAGGCTTTAGTTCACGCTTACCCACACTCCCTAACACACACCCACACACGCAACCAGCCATACACTTCCCCTGACAGAAACCTCATCAAAGACATAGACACAGACCCAGGTAGTCGAACGCAAATTCATCGCGCATAGGTGACATTCATTATCCCGTCAGTTGAACGTTGATGTGGTCTTAAAAGTGTCACTTTGGCCACTTTTCAACTTGCGTTTGCTTTTAAGTTGTATCTACTTGCACCACTTTTTCATTCCTACAACTTTTTGTAATTTTTTTTTCGCTTTTTGCAAGGATTCCTGTTCTCGGCGCCATGTTGTTTTTTTTGTTTAAGCTGTCGCTTGGTAGTGGCTGGTGGCGCGGTTTGGTGTGGTCCCTCTTTTTTTATCACTGGAACTGCTGCTGTGTAATTAAGTTTTCATTTAATAAAGTGAATTTGCGTGTTAAGCCCTCTTTCGCTTTATTTTCTCTACTTCCTTTTCTTGCTGTGATCAATGCTGTTATTTTACTTTTTCGTGCTCGTTTTCAACTTTCACTTGCTGGTTGTTTTATTCGTACATGCTTTTTATAACAAGTCCATTAGAAGGCATGCAGTTTCAATGGGGTTGGAACGTAGTTAGTTTGCTTTTGTTGTTGCTTTTGTAATCGCAAAATAATCTTCGAATTTTTGTCGAGTGATATGGATATGAACTCCGGTACTACTTAAGCCTAAGTCAAACTATTTTGATGTGAAAAATTCGATTTCAGAATTAAAAGAAAATTGAGGTCGTCAATGGGTTAACGTATGGCCGCTCATGGGTTATAATTTTAAATGTTTACCAATTAAGTGTAGCAAAACCCATTCAGACCTTGCCAAAAAATCGATTTTAACTATCGATCATTTATCGATTTTAATTGTCGATTATTTATCGATTTTAATTTTCGATTATTTATCGATTCTTTTTAAACTTCATCAAAAGTGAACATCGCCTTTTGGTAAATCGAGAATTATAAATCTTGAACAGATTGTTTTTGATTCATGATTTTCGTTTCATTTACATATTTTAGTGTACATCATTATATTTATTTAACAACATCTATTAGTTATTATACTGATAATTTGCGATAGTAAACAAATTTATTGAAAAATTTATTTATGAGCAAAAATCGATTTTTTTTAAATCGCTTTGTCTATCATCGATTTCTCCAAGTGAAGCTAAAATCGCTAGCATGCAGACACTAACCTCCTCTGATTGCTGTAGCCGAAACGAGATTGAACTTTTTCAAACCACTTTTGCTGGCACCCGTCCCGGTAGTCGAAGCTTGAACCTTCAATGTGGTAGGTCAGTAACACTACTGCCACACCAAGTCCTTTGCCACTATGTGTCTTTGGAATATCGGAACCTATCTTTTATGCTTTTGTTTTTGGATAGCATGGAAACATTTTATTTCTTTCCTAAAAGGCTTTCCCCTTCACGCTCTAGTATTCGATATACCTCAGCATGCCTTATGTTCCACCAAATTATTCTTCACAAAATTTTAAACGCACGTTTTCCACACTTATTGCTCTGGTTTCCTACCTTCTGAAACTCTAAATTAGCTACTTTAAAACCGTGCTGCCATGCAACTCAGCACGCATAACAAACTAGCGCTTTATAGCACGTCACATGCCACACCCACAGCCACACATACATATCTTCAATTTCTTAAATCTCACGCACACTTACACATAACCAATTTAGTTCGTATGCTCGCTGCAATTGCTTTGGTTGGCTTACGTGCCGCTTCTTTACGAGCAAACACAATGAAATATTCTCAAATGTCTGAATTGCCTTAGAATTTTTACCTGTGTGTGTAAGTGTGTGTGTTTTTTTTTTTTTTTTTTTTTTTTTTTTTTTTTTTTTCAGAGGAGAAAGCATCGAAAGCCTTAAAGTCAGTGTGGGACTTGAACCGGCACTAAAACTCCTACCGTCATGTACCGATCCCCCCGGTACTACCGTGAAGTATTCCGTCGGGAGGTGGTTTGAGCCTTAGGCTCAACGTCTGTTGGTCAGCGTAAACCGTCCATTTCAGTTCTTGACTGGGGATCTTTTTATAGGAATTTTTTCTTTCTACTAGCTGGGGGTGTTATTGAAAAAACGTCAGACTTGTTAAAGATTCTAAAACTGTATAAATATAACTACAAAACGTACGTACATACATACAACTTACTGCATTTTTATTTCAATACCGCATCTGGTCTAAACGACAATGTTTTCAGTCAGGCTCTTACTCGTACATGGCTGTCATCGCAGCCAGGGTAGTTGGAGTGGCCGAGTTTCCCATCTGCTCCTAGTACTTACAATTTAAATACCCATTTGGCTCAGGTATTGGCCACGCAGACCAGGCGGTTGGAACGGCTGTGGGTCCAATACCGCAGCTGGTTAAATCGACCATGCTTCAGTCAGACGTTTACTCGTACAAGGCAGTCATCGCAGCCAGGGCAGTTGGAGTGGCCGTGTTCCCAATCTGCTCACAATACTTACAATTTAAATACCCATTTGGCTCAGATAAGGGTCGCGCAGACCAGGCGGTTGGAACGGCCGTGGGTCCAATACCGCATCTGGTTAAATCGACCATGCTTCAGTCAGACGTTTACTCGTACAAGGCAGTCATCGCAGCCAGGGCAGTTGGAGTGGCCGTGTTCCCAATCTGCTCACAATACTTACAATTTAAGTGTGTGTGTGTGTTAGCAAGTGTGCGTGTCTATAAGCACATAGCTGAACTCTGGGTTACATATGCCAATCACTTTCAAATCGTTTCACTTCACCTTTTGCTTTCTCTATTATTCCATTTTAATTTCAACATTTCGCTGTAGCTGAGCTAATCAAAGGAATTGTGGTGAAATTGCAGCACCTCAAAACATTATTTCTTTTGATATACATACGTGTGTGCGTGTGTATGCGTGTGATGGTATGCGTGTTGGTGTCAAAAACTCCATGCAATCATTTCGGTTTTACACATCATCAAGACACTTTTGCTATGCTTCAAATGAACCTTCACACCTTCATTGAGTACTAACATATACATACATATATATACAGACACAAATACGCACATAACCTCTCGGTCCTAATCTATGTACATATGGCTGTCAGGTGAGTACGTACACATTTTTTTTTACATACATAGATATGAGGAAAAGTATAATTAGCTATCGGAAGATCTGCAGTGTAATTGTTCATTCTTATTCGTGTAGAAAGATTCTGTGGGCTACACGACGTATGAGTAACTTTTATATTCACAAATTATTTCATTTCATTTATTTTATTTTATTTTATTTTATTTTATTTTATTTTATTTTATTTTATTTTATTTTATTTTATTTTATTTTATTTTATTTTATTTTATTTTATTTTATTTTATTTTATTTTATTTTATTTTATTTTATTTTATTTTATATTATTTTATTTTATTTTATTTTATTTTATTTTATTTTATTTTATTTTTTTTTATTTTTTTTTATTTTATTTTATTTTATTTTATTTTATTTTACTTTGTTTTATTTTATTTTATTTTACTTTGTTTTATTTTATTTTATTAGCATCTTAAATATTCATTTGAAGGAGTCAAGAAAAGCGTGATGACTACCAAGAAAATTGTAGCAACCTCAGCGAGAGCGAGCTGTTACATATGTGGCTTAAAATTTAAAACTTATCTCAGTGTTCTTTAATAATTGCATACCCTAAGAGTAGATATTCCCAGCTATGTTATACAGATTTACTTTATGTACTGTTAAAATTTCCAAAACAAGGTAAGTGCCTCTTAGATCCTTTAAAATATTGTAAACATATGTACACACATATGTATATGTACATATGTATATCAAAGGCAATACCCTTTCAAACTACAAACACCTACCTTAACCTTAGCTATGCTCAACATATTATCAAAACGAATTGATATGCCATCATTATGCGATATAATAAGGGTCCATACCTTCCGGTTGCTTGCTAATCGCTAAGGAAGTCATTATATAGATTTCTTACACATACAAATGCAATTAGAAGTACCTATGTATATGTAAATAAAACATGACTAGCATCGTTGCGAAGATGGATCTTTGGGAATGTTCATAGAGGTATGTAAGGTAGTGTGTAGGATGGGATACATTCACACATCAACATATTATAGACACTCTAAACTTCAATTATAACCCAGTAAACATATTTGATTGTTCACAATTTAAAAAGTCTTTCAGAAAAATGTATTTCCAAATCTCAAACTTTAAATGTCAAGTTTCAACTAACCGATTGTAGTTTTATTTAATGAAGTAAAAGTTTATATTTTAATTTCCCTCTTCTTCCTGCGACTGCTTTTCACAGATTTTGTAAACGATTCTAGATGAGGAAAACAAGACTAGTTAGGGCGAAGCATCTTAACAACAACAACATGCTCTCCAATACTGCTAAGAAAATTCATGTTCTTATTTTCTGCGAATTTTAACACATTTGGTTTGCTGGGATATACCATTTAAACGCCATGGACAATTTGCCACCGAACATCGCATGTAGGTGTTGTGATGACACTTCTAATCACCGCAAATGACCGCATTACAAACAGATAAGCTGCTCATAGAACACTGCTCTAGTTCGTGTTTGTGCGGTGTTTGTACCACCATTGCAATATCTAATCAATATTATTTGGCTTGTTGCTATTTTGCACGCTATGCGCTGAGTATGAGTCCAACTCAAATTGGAAATGTTTTGTTACGCATACCAATAAACATAACTGTATTTGATTGTCATGTCGAGCTTGGTCTTTTATGCGTATAATTACGCTTATATAATTTCCATTATCTACAGACATCTTGCGGACACATAGCCAAGCCACCAAGGAAGTGCGGACATTGTAGGTGTGCATTTGAAAGGTATTGAAGCAATTGCATGTATGTAATTAGTAAATGTCAGTATTTACGGTGTACGTATGCGGGTGTGAAGATTTTGTGACAGCCCACACACCAATTACGTTTATCGTCGTCTCATTTCAGCTTACCTAAGTTCTAATGCCGATAATGTTGTGGTGTAGTTAATTTGATGACAGTTCATTGAGCTCATGACGGAAATTCCATGGTATTTGCTATTGTCAATAAATGCTTAAGTGGTTGGCGGTTATGGAGGTTGGTTGTTAGCGATAATTTGTGGTGGGTTAGCTGTTTTTAGTATTCAAAAATGCTAATGTCTGCTGTTACTGATTTTGATCTTTTTTTTTTTCTTCCCAACCTAGTGATTTTCGATCATTTTATATTTTATTATATTATTTTTATGCACAGATCTACTTATACACTGGGTATTATAACTTGATTAGGACAACGGTTGGTTGTACAGGTATAAAGGAATCGAGATAGATATAGACTTCCATGATTTGATTGAGCCATGTCCGTCCGTCCGTCCGTCTGTCCGTTAACACGATAAATTGAGCAAATAATGAGATATCTTCACCAAATTCGGCATTCGTACTTATTTGGGTTCAGAATAGATTGCTATTGAAAATGGGTAAAATCGGACCATAACCACGCCCCTTTTTCGATATCGAAAATTTCGAAAAACGTATAAAACGGGTTAATTCAATATTAGAAGCAGCTACAATGATACAATTTGCAATATGTATTGATTTCGATGTTCTAAGGCCGATTTTGTCAAATTTTTTGAAAAGGGGCGTGCCACCGCCCACATATATTTGAAGAAATTTGCAAATTTTGACTCTTAATAACTTCAGAACAGTTTATGCTAGTATAACGAAATTAGAGGGCATAATATTGTGTTAAATTCAGCTATGGAAAATAAACGAAATCGCTTGGCTACCACGCCTACTTTTTTATAAAAGTTATATTGAAAGGAGGTGGAAATATTGAAAAGTCCATATCTAATTAACTGATACCGCTATAATAATATAATTTGGTACATACATCAATTTTCATATTCTTTACATTATTTTTGCAAAATTTTGGAAAGTGGGCGTGCTAATAACTTTAGAACGGTGTGAGATAGATTTACGAAACTAGGTACCAGGCATGTTATGTTTATGTAGAGTACTACCACAGAAAATAAGAAAAATCGGTGAACGACCACGCTCACTTTTGGACTAAAGTTCTCTAAACGAGAGTTATGAAACCGGAATATGAAATATCTTTTTAACTGATAAAGATATAATGCTAAAATTTAGTACACTCATTCACCTGATGATGTTATTAGTGTTGTTTAAAGGTTTTTTGGTAATATTTTGGAAAATGGGCGTGGCACCGCCCATAAGTGATTTTATTTTATTTTACATGTTTGTAAGTTTTTCAAGCTCGAAACCACTTCATAGCGAAGTTTAATTGTCAGGTTTTTGGGAAAATTGATAAATATGTAAAACAAGAAAGACCGCAAAAACCAACAACAACAAATTATTTTATTTTATATTATTTTATTTTATTTTATTTGGTTCGGTACGTATTTTATTTTATTTTAGTTTATTTTATAATATTTTTTTTTTTTATTTTATTTTTTTTTTTTGTAATTTTATTTTATTTTGTTTTTGTTTTATTTTATTTTATTTTATTTTGTTTTATTTTATTTTATTTTATTTTATTTTATTTTATTTTATTTTATTTTATTTTATTTTATTTTATTTTATTTTATTTTAATTTATTTTATTTTATTTTATTTTATTTTATTTTATTTTATTTTATTTTATTTTATTTTATCATAACTCCTTAATTTTTTACAAGCTGCTCGAATGGGACAAGATGCGTACGCACAAGAGCTACAAAGTGCAGGTAATGCCTATACGGCGAAGACCATGCCTTTTCATACATCCATATTTGTAACTGTAAGCATAAATTTATTGCGCATCAACTCCGCCCCAATTCCCCATACACATGCATAGAGTAACTGTGATTACGAGTACAAGCTTTGTGCGAAAGAGGATGTGGTACATACGAACGCACATATATCGTTTAAATTGCAGTATTTTATTTCAACAACGGCAACACGACTTGTATAGGGAGTGACACTTGAAGTCTTCTACTGAAATCCTTGAAGTGTCTTGAAAGCGAAAATATTACCATCAAAGTTAGATAAAGTGCGGGATAGTAAAAGTAAGTAAGGGTGCTGGAGGTATTGGCTTTATACGACGAAAGTAGCAAAAGAGCGCAAAGGCGTGTCGCACATCCGTAACAGCCTCACACATTTCCCATATGCATAAGAGTGTACTTGCATATACATATAATATAATCGGCAGGGAAATGAGTTACTTGCACACAAAATTACTAGTTATAAGCTAGAACTTTTGCAAATCGCATTATATGAAAGCGCAAATCCTTTTCCGAAATTCATACAAAAATTTTGGACTTTTTCTTTCATATTTTTTTTTTTGTATTTTTCTAAAATACATACATACATACATACTTCTAAACTTTTAGAAATTTCGTCTGCTCTTTTTGGGTATTTTTAGTTTTTTTTTATTGAGTTATATTCTTCCACTGTGATTTTATTTTTTGAATTTCCTTTAAACTTTTCCGAACTTCATTTGAATATTTCTGAACTTCTTTTGACTTTGTCTGAAATTCATTTCCCTTTTCTGAGCTTCATTTAACATAGTCTTAACTTAATTTTACATTTCTCTTTTCTGTATTTCGCATGGGATTCTCTTACCTCACTTTGCGTTTTCTGAACTTCATTTTGCTTTTCCGAACTACATCTGGATTTTTCTTAATTTCAGTTAACTTTTTCTGAACTTCGTTTTCCATATTTAAAACTGATATTGCCTTTCTTGTAATGCATTTTCCCTTTAATGTATTTCGTAAAGCATTTCCTCGAATTTTCGAGTTTTCTGAGGTTCATCTGAATTTTTCTGAATTTCAATTTCCTTTTTCTGAACTTCATTTGACATTTTCTGAAGTTCATGTCCCCTCTTTGAATCCCATTGTCCCTTTCCTAAACTTCATTAGACTTTTCTGAATTTAATTTGACTTTTTCTGAAATCTATTTTCACTTTTCAATTTTTCCCAAAAAAACTGACAATTAAAATTCATTACGAATTATTGTTTCTCTGGTTCTCGAGCTTGCAAAACTTACAAATGTGTAAAACAAGAAAGACCGCAAAAACCAACAACAAAATTTTCTTAAAGTCTTTTGACATTTTCTGAATTTCATTTAACACTTTCTGAAATATAACTTCCCTTTTTTTGCTCACAAAGATATTTTTGTTGCCCTAGTAAGACTCGAAATACACCAGAAACTAACTCGTTTCGAGTAGAAAGTTTTCGTACTGGGTATGGACATATTTAACTATAAACAAGTTGGCAATTTAATGCAGTAAAGAGTGAAAGGCTTCGCATATTAACTTGAGCATATGTGCGTGTGTGTGTGTGTGTGTGCAAAAGGGTGCAAAAAAGCTGGTTGCTTTTAAAGTGCTCAACGAAGTGAATGCAGACAGGTGGAAACGAAATGCATTATCCACTTAACGAGCAGACGAATAGAGAGCAACAGAAAATCAGCTAATAAAAGTACATATCTACAATACACACACACACACACACAAGCACTTATCTTCGTACGAAGTATGCTGTGCATGAAAAATATGTGTGTGTATGTATGTGTAAATGCTTTTCTCATCTTCACCTCTTACAGATAAGAAAATGCATATGTGAATTTTACGAATCGTGAGAAGATATGGCTGCCAAAGTAACGGACACTGACGAATGCGTGCAATGTTTCGTCTTCAGGTGTTGTTGTAAATGTTTTGTAGAATTACAAGAATTCTTATGAGAATGTGCTCACACGTAAGGTAAAATGTCTTCTTATACATATGTATGTATGCATACAGCTGCTTAAAGGTAAAAGCATTGGCATTTAATGAGCATAGCATCGAAATAGCCTTCAAATAGAAAATGAGCGCTTTACTTCGTTTCAGCTACGCAGGGAGATGGTAAAATACTTTCACTTAAGCAGCACATAAATTGGTTAGCTTAAATGGCTTTGCAATTTGTTGTGAATGTCCTTGAGAGCGAAAAATTTTACTACGAATGTAGTACATTTTTAATGGTTGAAAATTTTCAAGGTGCGTTCGATCGTTTTTTTTTTCGTAAGCTCTTAGCGAGTTGTGAATAAAAAAACCAAAAATATTTTTTTTTTTTTTCTCAAAAATATGAAGTTAATTTGAAAGTTAAATGTAAGCTCAACGCTTGCGAGATATCAACCAATATTTTTTCTACACCTTTTCCAAGAGTACTTCAGAAACAGTAAAATGTACTTCAGAATAGTCAATTGTACTTCAGAAATGGTAAAATGAATTTCAGAATAGTCAATTGAACTTCAGAAGTTGTAAAATGTATTTGAGAATAGTCAATTGTACTTCAGAAATTGTAAAATGAATTTCAGAATAGTCAAATGTACTTCAGAAATTGTGAAATGTATTTCAGAAGCTGTAAATTGTACTTCAGGAACTGCAAATTTTACTTCAGAAGCTGTAAAATGTTCTTTAAAATAGGCAATGGTACTTCAGAGACCGTCCTTAGCTGGATATGAACCCGGTTCGCCCCGACTGGCTTAATGAGCAGTGAAACATTCTAGGATCCCAAGGAAGGTAAGATGGGTATTGAGGGGTCAGAGGCCTCATATTGGTTGATCAGCCATAGTACAATTTTCGATCTCTGAAGTACATTTTACCAATGCTGAAGTACAATTTACGGCTTCTGAAGTATATTTTACCATTTCTGAAGTGCAATTGACTATTCTGAAATTCATTTTACAGTTTCTGAAATACAATTGACTATTCTGAAGTACATTTTACCATTTCTGAAGTACAATTGATTATTCTGAAGTACATTTTACGGTTTCTGAAAATCATTTTACGCATTCTGAAGTACACTTTGAAAAGGTGTAGTTGCTTATTTATGTTGTTTTGAACTCCAAATATTTTTAAGCGTGCAAAAAAATGTCCATAATCTTGCATCGATATTTCTACAATTTTCATGATGACTTTATGCAGTAACTGGACTCTGCACACTCGAACTCCCATCTCCCCTAAAAATTGAGCACATTGTAAAACCCTCTCAAAATTTAAACAAACTTTTGCGCACTCAATCATTTGAAATCGTTAAATAATTTTTTCGTTTTTATTTCTCAAAAAAAGAAACATTTACATTGCTTTGAGTAAATGTTTTTCTAAAAGAAATTTATGAACCCCAACGATTGCTATCGAAATATATAGCTCTCAATAGTAAATTGTTGATATTTCACAAATTATCCGCAGCGAGCACTAAAATAGCAGAAAAGGGGGCTGCTCACATAAATTTTAGATGAAACTTGTAAGATGAAATAGCCATTGGCAAAAATTATTACCAAACATAAACAGAAGCGCCAGCTGTTACATTCATATTTATTTACTTAGCAAAGGATGATCGGGTTAATGGACATGAAAAGGAAACGTGAGGGTACAGTATGTATGTATGTAAGTACTTCATACGACCTTTGGCTCTGTTAAGTAGTCAGTAGTCTACTGCTTGTTGTCTACTTAATGAATGTTGCCATATTGCAGCAACATCTTAAGTTATTGTTATGTTCAAGCATTTGCTGCCTCTTAACGCCAATACGTGTTATTGTTAAGTTCTTAGATAAGTACAGTCAAGCTATGTGAAAATAGACATTGCAGTTTGGCTTTATAATATTTTGGTTTAAGCTTTGTTTGGTTTTTTTCTAGAAATTTTAAATAGAAGACATGTAAATTTAGAAATTTGTCTTTTTTCGAATTCAATTTAGTTTAAAAAATGAGAAAAAAATAATAAAACAAAACGAATTGAAAAATATTTACAGAGAAAATTATGGAAAGTTATGGAAAAGTAGTTATGCAAATATTTTAGAAATAAAAATTTTTTGAAATTAAATTTGATATTTTTCGAAATTTATTTATTTTTAAAATCCTGCAGAAAAACTAAAAAAATGTACACATATGTATAAAAATCGTAAAAAATGTATGAATCTTAAAACCTATGCAAGGATATGAGCATGCAAAATTCAACGAAATTTTCAACAATAAAAAATTCAAATGTTCAGAAAAAAATTTGCAAAATAAAACAAAAAATTCGGTCTGCTTTTTAGTTCACTTAATTTTGAAAAGAAAAAAACCAAATCAGTTTTTAGAGAATGTTTTAAAATTCAAAAAGTGTTTTATTTAGTGACTTATGAAGAATATAAATGAATAATTATCCTTCACTTACCAACATCTTGATGGATTTCTAGAAAGAAAAAAATTATTAAAAAAAAAATTATATTTCAAAAAAATATTTTTTTCAAAAACAAAATTTCCAACTCACACTTATTTGTTTATTTTATTATTCATAGAAACTTATAGCTTTTTGCCCTAATTGCTTATAAAGAATATAAAAAAAATAGTTTTTCTTTAAAAAAATAAATTGTTTTTCAAAAAAAATTATTTTTCAAAAAAGGATTATTCAAAATAAAAATTTCCAAATTCAGCAACTTTATTGTTTATACATACATAAATATTAGTTTTCTTTCATAGGTTTCTACCCTTTATTTCACTTATCAAAATGAAACTCGAAAAAGTAAGTTCAATATTAAAAAAAAAATTTCGAAACTCGTAAAAGTAAGTTTGAAAATTAAAAAAAAACTTTTTTAGAAAAAATTTTCCATATTCAAAAAATTGTTTAATTAATTAATTACTTAATTATTGAGAATCTAAAGTTTTCTGTTTGACGTCACATAACCACATCTAAAATATTTCCAGAAAAAATCTTAAAACTAAAAAGGAAAAACAAATACATGTGTGCAAAAAAACAAAAAAAATTTCAAAATTAAAAAAAAAAAAATTATGTATAATTTATCTTAAGTTTTCTGTTTCATAGTTCACCTAACAGCATCTAAATAAATTTCAGCAAAAGACATATATATGTACATATACTATTTGAAAAAAAATATTTTTTGATTAAACTTTTCCAAATCAAACATTTTTTAAATTAATAATCTATAGAGAATCTTAAGTTTTCGCTTAACACGATAAAAATTAAGACATTTATTATTAAAAAATTAAATTATTTTTAGAAACAATTTTGGAAACAAAAAGTTTTAAATTTCAAAAAGCGTTTGCGCAGTAAAAAAAATTCAAGAAAAAACTGCAGCACATTTGAAAACAATGAAATGTTTAGAAAAGATTTAAAAAAAAATTTCAAATTTTCAAAATATTTTGAGAATTTAATGTTAATTAATAAAAAAATTAATACTTTTTAAACTTGTAAATTTGTGAGAAAAAAAATTCAAAATTGAAGAAAAATAAGATAACTAAAGCTTGCTTGGAATATTGGAACAATTTTCGAGTAAAATTTCATGGTTTTCCAAAAGAAAATAAAAGTTTTTAATTTTCTAAGTTATTAGGCACATAAAAATATCACTGATAAAAACATGTTTTATAACGGATCTCTACAAATATTTAAAAATACATTTAAAATAGTGGTCCTTTACAGTTATAGGTACTAAATATTTTACTTCAAATGAACCAAAACAGGGTACCCTTGTGAAAAAAAATTAACTTTTAGTAGTTTGAATAAATTCTTGATGTCACCCTGTGCTTACTATTTTACTCACTAAGCCAACCAAAAATTTTGTTGTTCCTTCAAGCTGTGTCTGACTGTACTTTCAATAACATTAAAATCAACTGACTGATAGACCAACCAATGCAAGAGCCCTCACAATTGAGAAAGACCAGCTGTGGAAATCAATTTATGGTGTACAAATGTTTTGACAAACCGTTTCACACACAATTAAAAGACCATTCAACACATTGATTGACCATTGACTGTGTGCAGGACGCGCACTAAAACGGGTTGCAGCTGCAGAGCGGTGAGGAGGTGCAAAGCCAGTCACAGCGATATCAACAAACGGAGCCATAAACTATAGCTTTTTGATGCACGTAGTATGCAGCAGAGGTGGGTGAAGAACCGTAAGTGGTCAACGTTTGCAAGTGCTGAGTGGATAGATGAATGAGGGCGTTGCAAAGCGAGGAGTTGCAGCTTTCTGCGAATGGACTGAAGAGAATTGTGACTGCTGTTGTGTGGCCACTTCAAAAGTAATGCTTCATTAGATATCAAAAGCAACAACACAAACATAGATACGTGTTTATTTACGCTATTTGTATTTGGTGTTGTAGTTTTTGTTGTTGTTATCTATTTATTTGTACATTTACCGCAATAGATAAGCACATATCCGACCGCAAGTTTGAGCACCACAAATTATGCTTTTGACGGCAATGCAAAGGAATGTCGGAGTTCCCCGCAGCGTAGGAGCAGTTGAGACAAATGCGAAATATTTTTGCTCAACACAGGGTGATACCAAATAAATTTTTTTTAATATTTTTTTAAATGTACGAGAAGAAAATATTCTAAAAGTAATTTTAAGCAAATTGAAATTGCAATGAGGCTATTTTTGTTATAGCAGTCAACACAGCAGCTGTTGGAATTTTTGTTTGTCTGTCTGTATGTTTGTTCGCGCATCATTCAAAAACTATTTCGTAAAATTTAACGCAATTTTCGCTTATACATAGCTACTTGTCCCAAGATCAGTTTCGGCTCACGGTCTCAAAGGACCATGTGGATAATGCTACTCTATAATGAAAATTTCGTGATTTCAAGATGGTAGAACCGTTGAGCTTTTGAACTGAAAGGTTCACAGTGAGATCCTTCTACCTGCTAGTGCACCAAAGCGTCCAACTAAATATTAAAGTAAAAAGTAAAATCATATTAGAGTAAAGCTCTAAATTTTTCCTCTTTCTAAGCATTTGTAACACCCTGTTTTGCCTGAAGTGGCGTTCTTCACCATTTCGCCTTCGCCAAAAGTTTGCCTTCTTCTACTTCTGTACTCGCATAATTCTTAGAATTTTTTTTTTTTTGTTTTTGACTCTCAAAAATAAATAAACACTCAATAAATACAATAAATCTTCGAATGTGAATAGACTCTTGAGACCGATGCCACATTTGTTGTTCAACAATGCCACTGTCATTACCAATTGTGGCGCAGCCATGTATGTAGCAACTGCCAATGATGACAGCCATATCTAATGGCAATACGCTAATATACAAATGCAACCCAAGGGAGATTACAAGAAACAAATGGAGGAGTTGCACAAGTTAGTGCTGATGATATCAGTAGCAATGAGAAATTTTAACATGTTACACATAATTAAAGCAACATGATCTTATGTGATATATTTACAAGCAAGGAGAGCTTTCGAGCTTTGAAGCTTACATTTAAAAATCTGCGATTGGGTAAACTTGTAGTTATTTGCTCGTTGAGAAGTAATTTAAATAATCAAAAGCAAGTTGATTCGGTCTGCTTTGGAAGAGTATTCTTTATATTATAGGGAATGCGCCACCTAGCGGATTTTTTTATTTTTATTTTAAATTGACACTTCTCATACTGTGCTGTATGTTTAAGCTAAGTATTTCAATGGGCGTCTCAGAAAATTTTCTAATTTATTTGTTAATTTATGTGCAGCGTACTTTTGTAATGACTTTATGGATCTGTATGTGAGAAAGCTCTGACTCTCCTGGTCTAATTATAACTGTATGTGACAAAGCTTTCACATGTTTGCATAGTAGATAGGACTATTCTGGTCTAAATATAGCCCTTATCTATGCAAACCTGTCAGAGCTTTTTGGAGCTTTCTCACATACAACTCCATAAAGTCATTACAAAAGCATGCTACTCAGCAAATGAATGATTACCGACCAAAAAATAAGGCATGAAAGTTCGACTTGTATAAAAAAGCAGTACTTGTGGATGAGCTTTTAATAATGAATTCTGAAAATTTATACATATATATGAACACTAAAGCTGAAAAATTGTTAAACTATTTGGATCTGAGGTTTTTGAGCTGGAGCTTTTTTGCGGTTAGGTACCTCGGTGAGCTTTTTAATACTGGATAAAAAAATAAAGCATTTAAAATTTTGTTGTTGTTGTGTATACATACAGTGTAATTTAAGAAAAAAAAAAACCTTTTTGAAAAATTTGTCAGCACTCATTTCTCGTTATTTTAATGAGCTCCTGTTCAAATGCTTGGCTTTTTTTTTTGTTACACAGTCTACTTTGCTTAGAAAAAAACAAACTATTCTTCCTTTATATGAGTAATGCAACTGAAAATCAGCATTAAGAAGGATGTATGTAGCAAAAATTGAGACAAAAAATATAGCGATGGCAATACTGCCACTAACGCATACAACAACTCTCAAAGCGATGAAAATGCATGCCCTATTAAGTTCATCATATTTACCAACTTACGAAGATATCGAAAACAGATAGACTATGAGGAATACAAAATACCTGCATTCAGAAGAGAATAAAGAGAAAAAGACAGAGGCACGAAAAAAGCTACAAATACACCTACGTGATAGCGGTTTTTTTTTCCTTTTTTTTTTTTCTTTTCTCTTTTTTTTCTTGCTGCAAGGGCCACACTTGCATGGAGGTTTGCTGTACTTTGGTAACAGCGCCTAAGCAATAACTCAGCCACAAATCGATGTTCTATGATTGTGTCTCTGTACCGTTACAGTACTTGGCCCCATTGGAAGATTGGAAACACAAATTTTAAACAAAAAAAAAAAATTTTTTTTTTACTTCCATCTTTTGCTACTCACTTTTGTTATAGAGTACCGTTGTAGCTAATGATATATAGACGTATGGTAAGAACTTTTGCAACTTCTATATGAACATAGTAGGCGAGACAGTCAAGAGTTACGAGCAAAGCAGACAAATCGAAAAACTAACTACAAAGCGCCAACGTCCACAATACGGCGCAAGCAGTAGGAGCAGAGTCACGTTTTGTGGTGGTGCAATGCCACCACTTCGTAAAGGCGTTCTACACATATGAAACGGAAACGACAGTACTAAATCAAATGCTGTTTGCCGAAAAATTCAATCTATTATATTTAGGTTGTTGGTATGATGGTGTCTAAAGAGCAAAATTTACACACATGTACGAGCGTTTGAAGGAATCGATATGTGTGTATGTATGTGTGCATGTACGCCTCTCTGTATGTAAATGTAGGTTGTTACGAATTTCAAGACGATTAAAAGGAAACATACAATATAATATCCTTTTTAGCTTTCCGGTATATTCCACCAATTTTCGAAATCGGACCGACACATAAATATGTTAAAGCAAAGTTGCATTTACTTAGTTGTGTGGGTGTATGTGTGTATAGGTGTAAGCTTCACACACACACATGCACATATATGAGCAAACATTTGTAAGTAAAAGCTACTTTATGCCGCGCTTGTAACTAAAGTATTTTTTTGGCCAACTCCACTCATTCGTATAAGCCTACTTATGCTTTGGAGTATTGAGGGCGTTCTCCTCGTATGCTCTTGCTGTCCCGAAAAAAGGTACAAATATAACCACTTCATGTATCAGCTTACATACTCGTATACCTCGTAGTTTGCTGGTATCATACAAGCAAAGGAGTTAAGCTTTAAGCTAAATATGTCTAAGAAGGCGCTGGAGACTAAAAGCTAAACTGAAAATAAATAACTTGAAAAGGATTGAAAAAAAGTCAAAGTCAGGTGAGAATTGAATACAATATAACCAGTTGTGGGGTTAAGGGCTTAGTTGTTTTTTACACGGATGCAGGTGAAAGTGACGGGAACAAGAAGTGCTGAGAAAGCATGGACGAATATCGAAAAGTAGTTACAAATAGAGTTGCCACTTACGATCGATGGGCAAACGGATTCTAGGAAGATGACTTTTGACGGATGGCGAATCATGACTTGGGAAAGAAATGGACTTCAGGCTATGCAGACACGACATACTGAAGGGCCCTAGAGGTACAAAGCTTGTACTGAAGTAACAACAATTCTATATTTAACAATTTTTTAAATTCAAAAAAGTAGAATTTTTCACAAAAAAAAATGTTCGCAACTGGGTATAAAAACACAACAAAATTGCTACTTTTACAATGACAGCAAGCTATGTGCTAAAATAAATGAACGAAAATCGAGAGAAAAAAAGGGAAAAGTAAAAGTGCTTCCGAAGGAAAATTATTAGCAAATAAATAAGCAAAATCCTTTCTGGCAGCCATAAATTACCTTTATTTCCGTTTGGCGCCCCAAAAGACGCCGGACAGCAGCATACAAACAAGCGTTCATACATTTCGAGGCATACTCGTATATAAATATATATTTAAGTATGTCTATAAATAAACAAGCATATGTGATGCTATAAAAACGTAGCTTTGTTGATAAGTATGAATACCCAATAAGCAAATAAACTTGAAGGAAACTTTTAAAAAGCTTACTGGCATAAAATATTAGCAAGAAAATTCAAAAAGAAATAAATAAAAAGCTTTTTGAAGATGAGCATGAAAAGCTTGAAAATTCTTTGGAAATTTTTTTTTTTTAATTTAGGGGTAAGCTTTCAGAAAGCTTTTTTTTACAAAATGTGTCAAAGTAAGATTTTAAAAATGAAAAAGTCCGCTTGATAATGAGTTTATGAACGTAAGCTTCTAAAAAATGCCTAAACAAAGCTTTTTTCAAATTTTTCCCAAAACATTTTTTAAACGATATTGTCACCCTTATATGCATTATAAATTTTATAATGCCTTTAAAATAATATTTCCATACAAATTTTGAATTATAAGACCTTTATTGAAATTTTGAAATTTGTTTATAAATTTGTGGTTTTTTCTCATTTTCAATCATGTAATAAAAGCTGCAAACTATAAACAATTTTTATTTTGCAGATGGGTATGAAAAGCTTTTTTTAAATGGTTTTGGAAATTTTTTTTTAATTTAGTGGTAAGCTTACAAAAAGCTTATTTAACGTTTATAAAATAATAGAAAGTAAGCTTCTAAAAAAATGCAAAAGAAAATGTTTATTAAATTTTTTCCTAAATATATTTTAACCCTTAAATGCATAAGAAATAAAATTTATTTTATAATGCTTTTTAAAAGAATATTTTCATACACATTTTGAATTATAAGTACTTTATTCAAATTTTAAATTTTTTTTTTCAAATTAATGCTGAAAACACTTACACTTGAAAAATAAAAAGCACTTAAACAAATTTTTTTTTTTTTTTTTTTTTGTAATTTACAAAAATGTTTGCTGGGTAGCTGGGCATGTATGTTTGTACATATGTTTGTACTTAGAACTCATCAGCTTAAGTCGCTTTTTGAGCATAAGGTTTGTTAGCTTTTGTAATAGGCTTTTATTTTAAGCCGATAATTGACATGGCCTACAAAGTTGTGCCTAGACGTTATGATAGTTAGCAGTAAACTTTGGGAAACGCTCGTCTCCATTACATTTGGTCATTCATTATCCTTTCTTATTCGTTTTTTTTTCCTTCGTTACTTTTTTTTTTTCTTCTAAAGAGCTATTGAGAATTTGACATATTGGCAATTCAATTTATCTTCAAGGTTAGTACATAGCTCACTACAAGCTTAAGTATACAACTACAAAAAGTTAGTGGAGGGATATGATATTGGGTAAGAGTGCGGTGACCATTTGTCTTTTATTTTTAATGAAAGTTACTTAACTTACGATTCTGATTATTACTTTGTTATTTCCGAATCTTCTCTTAAAATACGGCACAAAAAAAGCTTAAAGCTTTAACATAGCTGAAAGCTTTCAAGAAGCAACCTTATAAAAAAGTTTTCTTCAATAACTTATTAATAAGCCGCGATCAAACTAATCGACAACACATGACTTTAAAAGCAATTGTATCTACATACTCTAGTACCAACAGCTGCTTGTTGGGTCGACTAATAGGTTTGTTCTTTTTCAACCCAAATTCGCCCAAAAAAATTTTGCGACCAAATAAGCGAATGAAAAAAAGTTCTCTCCCATTTTTTGAAGGAGAGCAGTCCAAGCGCCACTTTGAGTAAACTCAAAATTGAAAATAAAGCACACTCATATTTTTTCAAGAAGTCGTTGACACCAAAAAAAAATAAAAAAAAATTTAACATCTGGTCACCATGGCAATGCGTAGCAAATTCAGCCAATATTTGCCTCAACTTTAAATTCTTATGCACTTAAAGTGAAAGGGAATTGTAATTTTACTGAAACTTGGAAATTGGAAATTTTGTTTGTCTTTCTCTTACATTCAATGAGAAAAGATTTTGCTCTTCAACGCTTAGGGTACATTACGTACTTCCATGATTCAATTTATTCGTTTAACGAAATACGCTTAAAATGCGAGTCGTTTCAGCAAGTTAACTATAGATACAATAAGATTTAAATCCTGAGAATGCTAAAAATAGTATAGGAAGTAACTCCATAAAATCCCTTGAACCCTTTTAGAAATAATCAGCTTGAAAGTTTATGTTTGGGTGGGAGTTGCCACGCCCCACTTTCTGATAACTATCATTTTTCCCGTGAATATGGCATTGGTATCGTGTATCTGCGTACCAATTTTTAGATCCCTACCATGAACACTTTTGGTGATATTACGCCTGTAAAAACAAGTTTGTATAAGAGGTGCCACGCCCCCTTTTTCCGATAACTCCCATTTTTTACTGTGAGTATGGTATTGATATCGAATACCTTCCAACTTATTTTCACATGCCAAACATTAGCGCTTCTAGGTATAGTACGGCATTAAAATCAGGTTTGTATGGAAAGTGCCACGCCCCCTTTTTATATTCGTGTTTTCTCCTAAGCTTTCTCCATCGCACAGATAGTGCTATTAACAAAACTTGATTAAAATAGGTTAATCTTATAAATGATGTACGGGAAAAATTTACATTTACTCTCAATTAAATCGAATAAAAAATCGGATTTGATAAAGTTATCGATTTCAATAAAAATCGATTATTTTTCACAATCGTACATCTAAACAAGCTGATAACTTAACTCAACTCAAACATCTAAGCAGCATAAGCTGTTCGTATAATTGTACTAAAGTCGATTTAAACAGAGAGCGCAAAACAGAAATTTAATTAAATTAGTTGTAGCAATTAATATTTAAATAATTTAAGCGTGCACACATACATACATACATCTAGAGCAGCAACAAGAAAATACTCATATACGAGTACTCACATATTTAAGCGTAGAAATATTTGGTAAGATCTAACTCATGACTATCAATTGGTTGCAGTTATTAGCATTTGAGAAAATTTTGCAATCAACAAATATGCATAGCAGACGAGGTGCATTTACAAATTTGCATATTTAATTTCAATAATGCGTTAAAAGGCTGGAAGTGCTATGTATATGAGATTTAATGACAAATAAGCCCTGTAGGAAAAAGTTGACTCAACTCTACAAATAATTAAATGAAGAGGTAGAGGTCGAAGTGTGTAAAATGGAGTTGTTCAAGAAAAAATCATCGGAGGTAACATTATTGAATCAATGGAAACAAAGGCAACAGTTTTTAGTATTTTTATCTGTTTGTCTGTGTGTTTGCGCGCGCATCACACCAAGCTTGATTAATAGAATTGAATGCAAGTTTCAGTGTTGCATTAATATATATTCAACTTACAATCTAATACATCCCTTAACTCGATAACTCTCCTGGTTTCAGAGTTATCGACGAATATGTGGACCAGCGTGAACCAAAATGTGTTATCCCAATATGGGTATCAAACGAAAGGTGCTAATGAGTGTGACAACAAGCGATATGATAAAGTTCCATAAGTCAACGGGCTTGGGAAATATAATGCTTAAAATCAGACACAAGTCCGATCTGAGACGTAGTGAAACTACTCGTGGTTTACTTTTTCAGACCTAATCGAAAAAGTGTTCATTGATCTATAGAAACAATAAACAATAAAACTTTATGATAGCGCTCACTTATACCACGGTTTGCTATTGCACACTAGATGGCGCTGTATGCTTTTTCTTTTCTTTTTTTCGCTGCTTGTGGTCATTTCTCAATGTACCAATTGTTCTTGCTCGTTCACTGGCCTGAAACACTATAGCGTCCAACCTTTCTAGCTCAAAACCAGTAAACAAGAATATTCACGCATTTTGAATGTAACCTTAAGTGTACACCATCAAACTAGCGCGAATTGAAATCTGATTAACTATAAATACATATATACCAGCAGATTCAAAGTTTTAAAAGGAAAGCACCAAACCGTTTCCATCCATTAAAACTTCAACTTGATACGTGCATGAAATTTATTTGAAATTTCACTGAGCTATGTCAACATTTATGAAATGTCAAGCAGCAATGTGAACACTAACAAAATCCTACTCCTATCGCCTTGTATGTGAAATTCATAGAGGGTGCATAGTCGATTTTGTGAATAAGTGATGACAGACAAGGATATTGGTTGACTTTGATGAGGGCACACCTGCTTGCATATTAGAAACTTCGACAGATTTAACGAGCTGCATCAGTTATGTGCATACATATGTATGTGTATGTGTGTGGATTACCCAACAAGCAAATGTAAGCGTGAATTAAATTTTTGTAAAGCTTGCTGAAGAAAACACGAAATTCATTAAAAAAAACAATTTGGTTTGTAAAACGTTTATAAGTATTTGTGAATTTGTATGGAAATTGCATTAAAAAAGCTTTATAAAGCTTTTTTTTTTGGTTTTTTATGAGTTTGGTGTTAAGTTTACAAAAAGCTTATTTTACGTTACAAAATGTGCGAAAATAAGCTTTTTATAATTTTAGAAATGTGTTAATAAAAAGCTTATGAATGTAAGGTGTTAAAAATAACTTGAAAGAAAGTTCATTATAAATAATTTTCTGCATACATATGTATTTATTTAAACCTTTTTTTAAAAATTGCCATAGTATAAATTCTTAAGCTCAAACATAAGTAAAATTAAAATTTACAAAAAAAAACAGTAAAATATGAAAGCTTTTAAGCTTTTAATTTGTTTAGCTTTTTTGCAAAAATTTGCATTTTACTTTTAGAGTTCATGGTTTATAAAAATTAGTGCTTGAAGTATATTATAGAATAAACATTTGCAAAAAATAAACAATAAAATGGGAAAGCTTTTAAGCTGCAACTTAGGTGCTTTTTGTCGCCATTATTGTATACAAAACTTTATAAAAATAATTGAAAATATACTAAGTTTAAAAAAAAAAGTTGCCTGCAACCAAGCTTTCAAGCTTTCAATTTCTTCGAGCTTTTTTATAAAAATTTTCATTTTACTTTTAGAGTTCATGTTTTACAAAAATTAGTGCTTGAAGTTAATCAAAACTTGAATCTAAACCATCAACTAATTAAATACCTTAAACGCTTACAAATCGCTTACTAAAGCAAGTTTTTATTATTTTTTTTTAGCATCTAAAAAATTGCTTGTTGGGTTACGTACTACGCTCTTCTGTTGTAATATTTAAGTTTTCTATACCATAAATTAATCAAAGCTTCTGAGTGCATACGAAACAAGGTGGAGCCACTTTGGCAAGCAAGCTCTGCTTATAACAGTTAAAAGCTTTAACATGACACACACACGCACTTGAGCAGCAACTGACTTGAGCTTATTCCTATAGCACTGGAAATCAACTTTACTTGAAAGCAATTTCAGTTACCTTTCTGACTATGCTGAATGAGTCAAAGGAATCGTCATAACCAAATAACCATTTGCACTTTTCTCGAACGATTAATTTATGCCATTGGCATTCTGCATAAGCTCATGACGAAATCTCATTTCGTTTTGTGTGGTTTGTTATTTAAGATTTTCATGACTTGCTGAATGTGTGTGGCAACATAAATGGATTTCGGTTTGTTAATGCAGCACGTCTTGTCATAAGTTTCAAATGCATAAGATTTTGTTACCAAAAGTAAAAGCTGTGCAAAGAGTGAAAATATTTCTTTTTTTTATTGAATTAGTAAAAATAAATGGCTTTAGGGTAATCTTGGTATAAATGACTACAGCTCATATTGCAGTCCTCGAAAGTAATGCAACTGAAGAGGTGAGTACGAGGTATGGAAGATCGAACCATCTAATGGTTCTTCTACAGACTAGCGAATCTGAAAGCATTCTATAAAGAGTAAAGCTTTCGAAAGCTTCAAAAGCATACAATTTCTAAGCGGAGATCATTCAGCCAGCTTAAGCGTAGGGTCAACAAGGTAGGAGCTGTGTAAGCAGCCTTAGAGTAGGCTTGATTGGGTTCTCTCTTAAATAAGAAATTGGAATATTAGGAGCTCCACAACTATTATAACTCGAGGTTTTGTCAAGAGGATGAAGTTAATTTTTAATGTGGATTTTGGTTTTTGGTTCTTGTAGTACTATGGACGTTTTCAGCCTATGTGAGATCTTGACAAACCGGTTCGCTCAGCCTAACCTTATCTAACGCAAAGAGCTTTAAGATCCTCGTAGTCGCTATCAAATTTAGTTTTCGCACGAAGTTAAACGCCAAGCGAATCGATCGACAGGTGAGCTCCTCCCAACATTTTAAACATTAGGACACATAGAAAAGATTAACCGCCAAAATACTTCCCAAAGTTATAAACCTATCCGGTTGAATACCAACCCATTAGGCTGGCAGAAACTTGAACTGACCAGAGCTTCATCTGAAGAATTTCTATGCTCCCCTTCAATCCTCATGCCGCTCTCTCACTACCCGCAAGCCCTAAGAAAGCCCACTTGAGATGCTAAATCGAACTAACAACCGAGTTCGTTAGAAAAACCTGGTTCCACATCAAAGAGAACAGCATCCTGTACCTAGTAGCCTCCAGTCTAACCCATAGTCATATAAGAAATAATGAGACTTCGCATATTTGATCATCAATACATCGTACAGAGCTTTCGCAGCTTCATTGAATTTCCTCCAGCCACGTCTTTTACATTCACTTCTGTAGATGTCAGGTCCTTTGAACCTCCTCCACACCCACATGCAAAGCTATTAATATCCAAGAACATATTTTCCATTAAACATTTCCTTGTTTATCCATTTAAAAATTTGTAGCATATTCGCACCGCCGGCATTAGCTGCTACTTCCAACTTGTTTCCAGCTTACATCGGCTTGGCTGCTTATATGGTAGCCCAGCAAAATGGCGCTGGTGACGCTGGCGACCATATTAAAACGAAATTGTTTAACTTTCATGCGCTGGCAACGTGTGTGCTATTAGTTGTCCCCCCCCTTTCTTTCTTCCTTCCATACATAGCAGCAGACAGCGTTAATATACAAGCCATTTGCTATGTGCTGATACTCTCCATGTTTTATGTACACCAAGGTAAGCACCTACTACCTAACAGCGAGACCACATAAATTCCATATAACTTATCCCATTGCTTTTACAAGCCACAGTGTGCTGGACGCTCTCGTGGGAGTAGCGCAATGGATATTACCTTTTGAAATGTTGAACAACAATCCCTTTTATGTTCAGCTCGCATTTTTCTTTTTCTGTTTTTTTTTGTTTTGTTTCCTTTTTTTTTGGTTTAGCTTGTGAACGGTTTTCTTTTTTTTTTTTTTCAAGTTTCAGGAATCTTTGCTTCTGTCCATCGTTATGTGTTTGTGTCGGGATTTGGCGTTACTACGCATTTAGTTGAGCAGCAAATATGCTTAGTTAAACTCACGGTGAATATAACAACTTTGCACACTAACGCCACAGGAATGTTGTTGTTGTGCTGAGAATGTTAACTAAAGACATAGCTAACATACGTTCTGACATAGTCAAATATCATATTTTGTGATTTAAGTTGTACATACGGGATAGCAGTGGATAATGCTGCAACTTTGGTTGCGCTGTTGCATTGGCGCAAGCGCACTGTAATACGTTAATGATTTTAAATGTATATGAATATCTCAAGAATGCCGAGAAGCAAAAATACAACCAAAGATGAACGAAAAGAAAATTTTTTCCTTAAAAGACAAGAGTGAGAATACCACAGAGTAATGTCCTATCCTATATTCTGTATAGTTTCTTTATATCGAATAGGAAATTTGGGGGCATAAGATCTAAATGTAGAAGAATAAGAGTGAGGATGCCACAGGATAAGGTCCTTTTATCCATTCGGTTTCATTTCTTTAACTCGTGGCTTTCTCCTCCACCAGAAGTATTCTCTAAAGTCTCCTACGCTGACAACCATACAAACTACGACTTCATCCAAGGGCCCCTCCAGTGACGAACTCGTCACTAGGATCAATCGGTATTGCCGAAACCTTTCCAGCTTCCTTCACAGCATGAAATCTGCTCCTAACACCACCAAAATCGGCGTCGTCTTTCTTTACTTTTCGTAACATTTTCTTCTCCAAGTTCCCATTTGCGTTATTGCATTGTTGAGTTAACGCAACGCAACGCAGCGTCACTCAAAACTAATATTAACGGTATCCTATTCGTGAAGTGTGGTAAATGTGGCTTGTTTTGAAATTTTCTATGGACTGTAGACAAGAATGTTGTTGGTATTTTAGTTATTGTATTAAGTTGCTTTGAAAATAAAATATGTGACCACAGAATAGATGGGCAAGATAATTTGTCTTCCATTTTGCTATTCGCTAATTATGCTTGTCGAATGTGGCACGTGTGTGTCTAATTGAGAAGCTTCCTATTGCAGAAATACGATAGATGAGATGTCGATCACTGCTGAGTGTATTTTTCTAATCACTCAGGTATTTAGAACTTCCAGTCTGGTAGACCAGCACACTTCCATTCTACTATGGTACTCTAATTTCTAGATCTTTTATACTATCGTATGCCTGACAAATGACTTCATTGATATACCTAAAAGATGAATGTCCTCTTGAAAAGGTAAAGCCGCTCAAAAGAATTGCTATCATTAATATAACTAACTGATTACTCTTCTCCAATGGTTCATTAGACCGTTTTAAAAATAATATTATATCAACCCCCAGTAGGAATTATTTTTCAAAACAATTTCAAAATAAAAAAGAGCTGGTAACCCTACTTAGATACTATAAAATTCCCAAATTTTCTTCGTACCGAAGCAATAACATTTATCACGACACTGACGTTATATTCTTTAAAAGATTTACTCAAACGATATATGAGCGTGTAAGCGCCACCTGAAACAAAACAAAATAAAGCTACATCGAATATGTGACAGCTGTGCGCTATGGTGTCACTGTGGGATTTATCCAAGTGACCTCTGTACACGCATCTGAGCTAATGTTTGGTGACGCCTAAATTCGTTTCTTGAATTTTTCGCTTTAATGCTGACTTTCTGATGTACTTTGTTGTTGTTTTATATTTGTATATTGCTGCGTTGTTGAGCTTAAGCATAAGACTTTCCATGTATTTCTTCGAATTCTCTGCTTTGAGTTGTTGGAATCACCGAAATTACTGATTGTGTTGCTCACAAGGAATGCGTACAGGGTGACACATGTAACGGCATTTGTACGAAATCAAGAAACACTGAGTAGAGAAAAGGTGCGTGAATTAAATATGCAGAGAAGTTCCGGATAGATTTGGAGAGAGGTAAGAATGAGAGTAAAATAAATATTGTAGACCAAGAGAAAGAAAGAGAGTTAAAAGGAAAAAGAAAAAAAAAGAATATGAAAAAGAGAGATAATATGAAAAAGAAAAAAACAGAATATGAAAAAGAGAGAGACGTAGTAACAAACGGAAAAAATTGTGAAAATAATCGGGAGAGTAAAAAAATTTAAAACAGAGAGAAAGAGAGAAAAAGCATAGAGTAGACGAAAAACTTTGTTTAGACGATTAAGGTTGCCAGTGGTCCAATGTTGGTCGATAATGTATGAAAGTATGAGAAAAGGGTCATAGAAAGATTCGAGAAAGAGAGAAAAAGTAGATACAGAGAGATGCAGGAGAAGATTAAAAGAATGACACTTCTGCAAGCAGCCAGGAAAGATATGTAGTGGTTCACAAGAACAAAGCAAGAAATATGTAAATAAAATAAGAGAAACATGGTTAAGAAAAAAAGATGAAAACAAAGATATAGAGACGAGAAAAGGATGAAAAATGAGAAAAAGATAGAAATCGGAAAAAACAGCGGAAATGAATAAAGGTAGAGGGTCAATTGGAAAAAAACAACGAGAGCTAGCAGTGGTCGATGATATCAGAACGAGTGAGATTTAAAGAGCAAAAATTAATACAAAGAGAGGCAGTAGAGAGAGAGAGAGATACTGATGCAAGCGGCGAGAAATTAAAAAGAGAGGCATATAGCGAAATAAAAAGGCCAAGAAAAAGAAGAGGAAGAAAGATAAAATACATGAGCCGAAATATTCACCACAATAGGTGAATAAAAACTATGCTATCATATAGGTTGACTTGGGAGTGGAAGTGTGGTATAAAAAAAGGTGGATGGATGAGAGATAAAAGTAGAGAGAGGCAAATTGAAAGGAAATGCGAAAGAAGTATTACAGCAAAGGAGACATCCCCATAGAAATACTTAGCTATCTGTTTCAAAATTTATCAATTACCCTGTATCTCACCACGTATTTAACGTACATTCCAGTTATACTGATGAAATGAGTAATTTTTATTGTTAAGCTTAGTCATTTTTAAAAGGATTTCAGTACAGCCAGAATAAATGGCATGTGAAATGATGCGTAACAAACACTAAATGTGTCTTAGATTATTTACGTTCGCTTTAATGGCGTTTCAAAAGTCTTTGTGCACAACAAGAAGAAGACTGCTGGTTTGTTTAAACCTGCGCGATGATTTGAAATGGGTGCAGCTGTGACACACACACACACACAAACACACACCTCTGCATACTTGCTTGAGCCTGTTCCTTTACTATTCTAATTTAGTTTCGCTTTTGAAAATTGACTACGTCTGCCTGGATATTGCGCGTTTGCGGTTACTTTACAAGCACGCACGCCACCAACACATCTCACATTGAGCTTAAGTCAACCTCTAAATCCGCCGATAAATCTTCGCCACTTGTCTGACTCCATTCATTTGCATTTCAACGCGGCTAAATTAAACTTCTTTTTTCTCGTTCAAACGCCTGTCTTCCTTCACTTCCGCTTGCTCTTTGCCTAGTTGCGCCAATGACAGCAGCAAGTTGTTGGATGGCTAACCGGCGCACACCCGCACAATATTGTTGCTTCTTCATTCCTGTCAAATAAAATAAATCGTCAGGCGCTTCAAAGCCTTTACTGGTTTCCATAGTCTGCCATTTGCAAATCAATTTCCCTAATTGTTTCGTAATGAATTTAATTCAATTTAAAATCTTTGCTTTGGGGTATGTTCTGCCACGTCCCATCTCTTAGCTCTATGCACAGCCGTTGCGTACTAACAAGCGCCAACTTTCACTTATTTTGTTCGAGGGTGTCTACAGTAAGGAGAACAGGTGGGTCACTGTCTCTAAGGCGGTTGATTCGTCGGTCCCTAGAACACAAGTCTGAGCCGAGTCATGGGCTTGAAAACTATGAAGTGGCTCGTTCAAAAAAGGTAATTCGACTCGTTCCATACCCTCTTGTACCCCATTCAGTCTACGTCCTTGTGATCTGCTCTCATTTCTTTTCAATTCTAAAGCGAAATAAATTTTCAACCCCAAAATAAAAACTGAAAGTGAATCCTTAATTTGTTTGCCGTCCAGAATTACGTTTTTTGATTGCATTTTCAATTGCTTGAATGTCTGTGTCAATAAATCTATTTCAATTTGAATTCTCCGCCAGTTCATTGGCACTTCGTAAACGAACATCCCCAATAACCATTCGTATATGTGCGGAGCTCTAATGACTGGCTCAGTTGGCTCAAAGGCTTTAGGTTGTAGAAGTCTAATGAAATTAGTGTATCTAAATGTAGCGTTTGTGGTGCGAAGTGTGATTTAATCAACTTCTGGAATTTAAATTTAATGTTGGGCAATTGAGAATATGGCAAGGCGGTAAGTACATACTTTAACTAAGTTATTCAAGTTTTTT
This sequence comes from Sphenella marginata, assembly GCA_951509765.1. Taxonomy (NCBI): domain Eukaryota; kingdom Metazoa; phylum Arthropoda; class Insecta; order Diptera; family Tephritidae; genus Sphenella; species Sphenella marginata. The sequence goes on from OX608082.1 coordinate 65,190,145, forward strand.
TTCGGAAAACAGTGAACAAAGCAAAATAGAATCTCATTCCGTTAATGTACCGAAAATAGCAGTTGGGTATAAATCAGAGTTAAAATATTTGTATGGCTTTCCTATCATTACAGTTTGGTAAATATTTAGTTTAAAGTATGTAATTTGTCTGTAGCGGGAGTGTGGTGATTTAGGCTGTTAGAGCTGCTAACATCATCAAAATATTAAGATAAGAATAAAATAAAACATACATATATTAAATAAATTAAATTGAAAAATAAAATTTAAATAAAAATAAAATAGAATAAAATAAAATAAAGAAAATAAAATAAAATAAATAAAATAAAATAAAATAAAGTAAAGTAAAATAAAATAAAATAAAATAAAATAAAATAAAATAAAATAAAATAAAATAAAATAAAATAAAATAAAATAAAATAAAATAAAATAAAATAAAATAAAATAAAATAAAATAAAATAAAATAAAAATAAAATAAAATAAAATAAAATAAATTAAAATAAAATAAAATGAAATGAAATGAAATGAAATGAAATAAAATAAAATTAAATAAAATAAATTAAAATAAAATAAAATAAAATAACAAATATGTAAAATAAAATAAAATAAAATAAAATAAAATAAAATAAAATAAAATAAAATAAAATAATATAAACTAAAATAAAATAAAATAAAATAAAATAAAATAAAATAACAGAAAATTACAGAAAATAAAATAAAATAAAATTATGTAAAGTATTATAAAATAAAACTAAATAAAGTAAAATAAAATAAAATAAAATAAAATAAAATAAAATAAAATAAAATAAAATAAAATAAAATAAAATAAAATAAAATAAAATAAAATAAAATAAAATAAAAGAAAGTGAAATAAAATAAGATAAAATAAAGTAAAATAAAATAAAATAAAATAAAATAAAATAAAATAAAATAAAATAAAATAAAATTAAATTAAATTAAATTAAATTAAATTAAATTAAATAAAATAAAATAAAATAAAATAAAATAAAACTAAATTAAATTACATAAAATAGAATAAAATAAAATAAAATAAAATAAAATAAAATAAAATAACATAAAATAAAATAAAATAAAATAAAATAAAATAAAATAAAATAGAATAAAATAAAATAAAATAAAATAAAATAAAATAAAATAAAATAAAATAAAATAAAATAAAAGAAAGTGAAATAAAATAAGATAAAATAAAGTAAAATAAAATAAAATAAAATAAAATAAAATAAAATAAAATAAAATAAAATAAAATTAAATTAAATTAAATTAAATTAAATTAAATTAAATTAAATTAAATAAAACAAAATAAAATAAAATAAAGTAAAATAAAATAAAATAAAATAAAATAAAATAAAACTAAATTAAATTACATAAAAAAAAATAAAATAAAATAAAAGAAAATAAAATTTTTTTTATGAATTTTGCCACGCCCTCCACGATCTCATTTAAAATTTATTAATTACATTATCTTGCGCATTCACTCTTTAACTAGTTTCCTTAATTGTTGTCATACCTTTACATACATACATAGCTCCCTGCTAAATTATTTTACACATTAAGAACGCTCATTCATAACGACGTAAACATGGAGCTCGCGGCAAACATTTGTCACCGTCATGTTGTGACCGACCAAATTGTATGTTTATGTATGGAAAGCTATGCAAATTCTGTGGCTAAAATATAGCCATGCAACGTATTTGTACTTCCACACGACATATCCCTTTAACTGCCACACCTTGTCGATTAGTGAAGCATTACGTTGAACCACATGTCGTTATCGGCATTAATGTGATGAGGTTTGTTTTTGTTGTAATGGTTGTTGTATGCTGCTAGTTGTTATGACAAAATATTGGCAACATTGACATACAGTAATTAAACGATGAATATGCATACACTGAGAGAAATTGTTGGGAAGGGGGTTTTGAAAGAGAATGGTACTAAGCAGGCGAGTTTTGAAAGCTTACTGCACTTTTTGTTGCTAATTTAAAATTAAAAATTTTATCTATCCACCAAAACACATCCTTTGAAGTAAATATTGTAATCCACTCTATGAGCTGCATTGGGGAGTTCGGCCAAACATATCCTTTTTGCTGCTACTTTGCTCATGCGTTAAGCGCCTCGCTTGCGGTTAGAGCGCCAACCTAACATTTGTATGGCTAAATTTCACGCCAACATGAGTTCCAACTCACATCATATGTAAGTACAAACGAGTAAACATAAAGGAAGGAAGGATAACCAGTCAAGCGAGCGTGGAACTGAAGCGCACACTAAGCAGGATTCAAAGCGTGGGCGAGAGCTAACAAACTTACTGAAGTCCCAAATGCAAGATTTAAAGCTAAATTGCACTAAGTACAAGTTAATATGAGAGGGCATATTTGTTTGTTTGTTTGTTTGTTGTAGTTGCAAGACTTCTTGCGTGTAAGTGTGTGTGATAAAGCGTTAAGATCCTTTGTAAGTGCAAGCAACCTTGCAATTTTGCTTTTTTTTAATTTCTTTGATTTTGTTTTATTGTTTATACTTTGCGCTTGTTGCTATTGTAAGCTTTGTTGTTGTTGTTTTTCTTGCAATAGTTTTTCTTACTTTTTTGTACTTGTAGTTTGTATGCTTTTTATAACCAGAGGCGTAGGCAGCACATCACTATCAAGACTCATAGTCGAAGGCTACCAAAATGAAGGCGGAATTCTAGGCTGTTAAGGCACGATAAATTCAAGCTCGAGAACTTCTTACTCTGTCTCATCTAAGTTTCAAGCATAGAAAACTAAATAAAATAAAATAAAATAAAATCAAAAAAAATAAAATAAAATAAAATAAAATATAATATAATAAAATAAAATAAAATAAAAAAAAATAAAATAAAATAAAATAAAATAAAATAAAATAAAATAAAATAAAATAAAATAAAATAAAATAAAATAAAATAAACAAAATAAAATAAAATAAAATAAAATAAAATAAAATAAAATAAAATAAAATAAAATAAAATAAAATAAAATAAAATAAAATAAAATAAAATAAAATAAAATAAAATAAAATAAAATAAAATAAAATAAAATAAAATAAAATAAAATAAAATAAAATAAAATAAAATAAAATAAAATAAAATAAAATAAAATAAAATAAAATAAAATAAAATAAAATAAAATAAAATAAAATAAAGTAAAATAAAATAAAATAAAATAAAATAAAATAAAATAAAAGAAAATAAAATAAAATAAAATAAAATAAAATAAAATAAAATAAAATAAAATAAAAATAAAATAAAATAAAATAAAATAAAATAAAATAAGATAAAATAAAATAAAATAAAATAAAATATAATAAAATTAAATTAAACAAAACAAAATAAAATAAAATAAAATAAAATAATGTTTTTAAAATAAATAAAATAAAATAAAATGAAATAAAATAAAACTAATAAAATAAAATAAAATAAAATAAAATAAAATAAAATAAAATAAAATAAAATAAAATAAAATAAAATAGAATAAAATAAAATAATGTTTTTGTCCCTCCCCCTCCTGCTTGCGCCACTTTTGCTTACCACCTCAGAACATGAATTTGGATTTTGTTATATCAACTTGTGGCTGTTACTGTTTTAGTCGTCACAGTTGTTGTTGTTGTTGTATGTGTTGTTGCAAGGACAAACAAAAACACGAAAAAAAACAACAACATAACCACAGTAAGGTTTCTCTCACCCATTTATTTACCTTCAAAAACATTGAAAAGTTAAAAGCATAAAATGGTTAGATGCGAAACCAACTAAAGCTTACACGCTCATGCATTTTTATATTTCTTTGTATATGGTTGTGTGTGTGTGTGTGTATGTATCTATGTGTATTTCTATTTGTATTTTTGTGTGTTAATGTTTGTTTGCGCTTTCATAAATGTGGAAAAATAGCTGGCCGCAAAAGGAATTTCTGTGTGTTTTCGGTGATGCAAAATGCGAGTTGTTAATTAGGAAAATGCATTTGGAAAATCTTTTGGATTCTATAGCAAAACCGCTAAGCTATTTTTAACGAAATGAAATGGTAGCAGAAAAAAAATAATAAATAAATTAAATAAAAAAAAAAAACAAAAAAGAAAATCTAAATAAATGCAAAATGAAAGCAGCCAACAGCCAACAGCTGCATTAATATATTCAATGGCTTTGAAATTAAAACATATGTGTTAACGTACACACGCACACACACACACACACACACAACACATAAACAAACTGGAGTGAAAGGCCAAACAAGGCAGAGAAAAATATTTGTTTATAATTAGAAATTTTTAACTCATCTCAAACTAGTCTGAAAAAGAAGCAATCTGTACCAAATATTTGGCAAATATTCGAACGGAAAAGAATTTTCAGGCGGTTCAGCGCTACTTGGAGAAAAAGAAAACAAAAAAAAATACAGTAAGTATAAGAAAATCAAACGGAAAAAGAAAAATATGTTAAAGTAAATAAGAAGTAAACTAAATAGAAACATTAAAATAAAACTAAAAATTAAAATTAAAATTAAAAAAAGAAATAACCAAAAAAAATTAAAATATTCAGAAAAAAATAAAAATAAAAAATGAAAATAAATAAAAAAAAGGAAAAAATGAAGAAAACTAAAAAGAAAATGAAAAAAGAAAAATGAAAACTAAATAAATTTAAAATATATAAAATTAAAAACACAAATAAGACAAAAAATTAAAATAAATAGAAAATAGTAAAATAGTAAAATAAAAACAAAAAGTGAATGTAAAAAATTTAAATAAATAAAAATACAAGCTGAATGAAAAATAATAAAATAAAATGAAGAAGAAAAATTAATACTAAAATAAACTAAAAAAATAGAAACAAGAATAAAAATTAAAAAAATTTATAAAATTAAAAATAAAAATAAGACAAAAAATTATAAAAAAATATATGTGAAAATAAATAGAAAATAGTAAAATATAAACAAAAAGTGAATGTAAAAAATTTAAATAAAAAAAAAATACAAGCTGAAAGAAAAATAAAAAGAAAATGAAAAAAGAAAAATGAAAACTGAAATAAATAAATTAAAAAAATAAAAGCAGGAATAAAAATTAAAAAAATGTATAGAAATAAAAATAAGGCGACAAATTATAAAAAAATAAAAATTTAAATAAAGAGAAAAAAGTAAAATAAAAACAAAGAACGTAAATAATAAAAGTAAAAAAATACATGCTGAAAGAAAAAGAAAAATTAAAACTAAAATAAATAAATTAAAAAAATAAAAACAAGAACAAAAATTAAAAAAATTTATAAGACAAAAAATTATAAAAAAATAAAAATGAAAATAAAGCAAAAACAGTAAAACAAAAACAAAAAGTGAATGTAAAAAATAAAAATAAAAAAAATACATGCTGAAAGAAAAATAAAAAGAATATGAAAAAAGAAAACTGAAAACTGAAATAAATAAAATAAAAAAATAAAAACAAGAATGAAATTAAAAAAATGGATAAAAACAAAATTAAAAGGAAGCAGTAAATAAAAAAAAACAGAGAGGAATATAAAAAATAAAAATAAACAGCAATTTATAAGAAAAAGGAGAAAAATATCCATAAAAAAATAAAAATAAGACAAAAAATAAAAAAAAATAATAAAGGAAAAAAAGTACAATAAAACAAAAATTAGATGTAAAAAAGAAAAATAAATAGAAAATAAAAAAGACAGAGCCTGAAAGAAAAGCAAAAGCAAAATGAAAAATAAAAATTAAAATAACAAAATCAAAGAGCAAAAGAGAAAATAAAAAATAAAAATAAACAAACAGAAAAGTAAAAAATAAAATTAGAAGAAAAAAATATAAAGGAAAGAAAAAAACGAAAATAAAAAAATGAGAAAAATAAATAGTGAAAAACACAGTAGAACTTATACTTATTTAAAAACTCGATAATTCCAGCATAGGAGCTACAAGGCATGAGCTCTATGCGCAGCGTCATTTCAACTATTTGTACTTTGGCTGATTTTCTATTTTGTTTGGGTGTACTACGATTTGTTTGGCTTATTTTAAACTAGTTTTGGGACTGGTACATTTTTGAACAAAATCTAAAAAATATAAAGGTGGCTGGTTGGGATTCATGACAGCAGTAGTTCAGCGCTTGTAGCTTTTACTATAACACACTTACACTCATACACATGCGCCATTATTTAAATATGTATTTGTATGCATACACTAATTTGCTTTGTTTTTATACACTGAGCTCCATGTTAATTTATGCGCTTAACTTTATGCGTACGTGATTTTATTTGTATGTTTTTGTGCATTAATATTTCTCTTTGAAATAAGAGCAATTTTTTTTTTTTAAATTTCAATATTTATTAGCGCTTTTTATATGTAGCTAGTTGCGCTTAGTTAATAATATACTCATACGCTAAATAATTTTTTATAATATCCTCTACCAGAACGTTTTAAAATGTCCTTCCAACTGGGTATATAATATTGAGCTTGACCCGCACATAGGTTCCCTTACTTGTTTTAACATATTATTATTTTTATTCTATTAGCTTTAATTATACATAAAACCAAATTTAAGGCAATAATAATAACCACAAACACAATAAATGAAAATTGCGTGGCATACTTGTAGGCGCTCAGCCTTGGTATTTGCCTTTATATGCCTTTTAAAACCTTGTTCATTTCCGCATGTTTGTGTATGTGTGTGGATAACTGCAACTTAGCTCGCCGTTTACCTTTAAAATTCAGTTATTTTCATGTTGGCATTCTTTATCGGCGCGAGTATTTAATTAAATTACATTTTAATTGCCATTGTGGAATATATTGACATACTCGTCCTTGTGACAAGTGCTGGCATTTTTTAATAAAGTAACGTTGATGGAATTACTTTTTTGATGTGAGTTGTTGCTATTGTCAACGATTGATGATGCGAAAAATAAAGGATTTCCTATACATACATATATGAAGGTTAGGGTGAGACAATGAAGAGAGCAAATGGCGAATCCAATCTGACATATGGAAGTTAAGAGCGACCTGGAGGCTGAAGTTATTATCCACCATTAAGAGCTGTCGTATGTCGATCCAGCTACTTGGTTGTTCGCTAATCAAGAATCGCTTAGAAAAATCGATCGATATGAAAATTACTCTCTGCCTTCTTAACGACACTCTAGCAAGGTATAAGCGCTGAACTCAGCTCTCTCACCTAGTGTCTGAGTACAACTCGGGACCACGATAAAAATTACAGCATCACATAAGCTCGGTCTAACAAGTTTTACCTAGAGTAATATTCAATTACTTCCCACTTTGACCTATTTTATTTTTTATTAATTACATAAATTTCTTATAAATTGCATACAAATTTGTAATTAAATTAATTATTCACTCTGCGAAGTGGTATAATCTCAAAAACAAACTTAATATGCTCTTCAATAAATTTCAGTTGAACTGCTGATAAACAAATTTAATATAAAGTGCAATGCAATTTATTCTTATCAATTAAATTGAATTACGTACACAAGAACGTCCCATACCACTCACCACAAAACCGAACTACCGGAAATGTGAGCGTTGCTGTGGTGTCTAAGCAGTGATTAACTTGACGCTTATTTCCTGTACAATTGACCGCATGATGCGCTAATACATTTGGAAATATTAGACCGGTGCAAAATTTTTTTTCTTTTCCTTTTTTTTTTAAATTTTGTTGATAAAATTTTCCAAACCAAAGAGCATTATGATTAATAAAAAATTTTAATCGAAATATTATTTTTTCATGAAAATTTTTTTTAAATCAATAATTTAAAATTTAATATTTTGCAAATTATTTTAATATTATTTTTCGACCCAAAAAGCACAGTCTTATGGTTTTTTCTTTTAAAAACAAATATTAATAAAAATAAAAACAATAACAATTTTCTAAAAAAAATTACTATCAGGGGGTTTATTTATAATCATGGATATTTTTTATTATTTTTTTTGAAAACTTATTTAATGGTATTTTTTTTTGAAGAGAAAAGTGGGAGTTTAAAAAAAAAAATTTTAAATAAAAAAAAACAATAACAATTTCCTCAAACTAAAAATTACTATACCTACTTGGTCTTGTGTTCCTTTATCGTCATGGATATTTTTTATTATTTTAATATTTCAAAAAATTAATTGTTATTATTTTCCAAACTAAAGAGAAAAGTGGCAGTTTAAAATATAAAAAATGAAAACAATAACAATTTCCTAAAACTAAAAATTACTACACTACTGGTCTTGTCATGGATATATTTTAATATTTTAATATTTTGAAAATTTAATCAATATTATTTTCCAAGCAGAAAAGAAAAGTGGGAGTTTAAAAAAAAATATTAAAAATGAAAACAATGATAATTTCCTAAAATTAAAAATTACTTGGTCTTGTGTTCCTTTATAGTCATGGATATTTTTTATTATTTTAATATTTTTTACTTACTTTCTTCTCGAATAACAAAAGGAATACCTACATCCTACCCTTCCGGTGACAATTTGAAATTAACTTACCTATTAGCATTTCCTAGAGGGTCTCTTAATATAATTTTTTTTTTTTAATCAAGTATTTGACTGCACATGAAGTGATTGAAGTGATTTTAATGTCAATTTAATCGGATATGAAGCCATTGAATATGAATTAACCAACAAATTGAAATAGTTTAGATGATACTTATGCACGATTGCATTTAGATTGAGATCAGAAGTAATGCGTGTACAAACATATATGTATGTATGTATGTATGTGTCAAAGCAAACGTAGATATATATATATTTCACTGCAAGCTTTCACATTATTGCTATATATTTTCGTTTTAAATGTAATTTAATGAAATTGCTACAACAACAACAAATATGAACCAAAACTATACAAACGTTAACATTTATTACCGGAAATGATACAAACAACCCGATAGTAAAAGCAATCCAAAGCCGTAAGCAGATTTAACTAAGAATAAATGAGAATGTAAGAAAAGCTGCATAAAATACTAAATAAGAGTGCATAGATATGTTTATTTAGATGGTGAAGAGGTGGAGGGGAAAAATTGTCGATAGCATAGCTTATGCTACTCGCCATACACAGCATGTGTCCACTCATAAAAATTGCAATTTAAAAACGAGATTGAATGTTTGCCACCGCTGTTGCATACTGATGTGCTTATAACACTGTGTAACATAGAGATACATTTTTTTTTTTTTGTTGATGAAGAATTTTAGATTTTTAGTTTAAGTTCTAGAATCTGTCAAAATTTCGAAATGTGCTTTAAAGGGTTAAACAATAACCTGCACGAATATACAAAGTCTGAACCATTTAAAAAAAACTACTTTTTTAGACTCAGGGGAGCCAAAATTTATCGGCAAAATTACAACAATTTAGAATGAGCGGCAGCTAAGAGGTTAAAGATGAGAGCGCAACACCTTTCTACGGTTAGGGCGCTCATTTCGCTTTGTAGCGTATTTCGAGTGTAAACTAATTTTTCTTTCATTTCTTTTATTGGCCTTAAAAAACTTGTAATTCGCAACCAGCTTATGAAATATTTTAATGACATCATTTATGTTTCCAAACCCAAAAAGGAGGCTTTTAGAGCCATAGTAAGGATGACCAATCTCTCTAAAAATTGCTCAGAGCCATAAGGCGACGACAAAATTTCGATCTCCATGAGATGGTCCTGTACTTAAGTACCATCAGTATATGTGTGAACAGACCCAGATATAGTGAAGGAAACTGTTTAGCAGGTCATCGGTTTCCGTTAGATTTAATTGGAGACCGATACTGGAATGCCGTATCCTATAAGCTCTTTCGATAATCTACTATTTACCAGAAAAACTTTTCCAATCTTGTCCTACTCTAAGATCTCTTCGACTGTGAGAATGACCACTACCTGTCCCGCCACTTACTTAGTTAAATCTCAGTCCTCCTATTTCCTCAGCAGTCCGAGTCCATAGCCACTGTAGCACAGTGTCGTGAACACTTACCAAAGCGCTCAAGTTCATGCATTTGTATGTTTACTTGAATGTTTCTAAGTTGATAGAAATGTTGCTGATTTAATTCCATTAAATGTTTATCAAATTTAAATGTGAACGATAATAACGATGATGAGCGGAGTGGAGCGCCAAGCTATGCCGCTGGTGTGGCAACATTGATGGTAGCGAATATGAAAACGATGAAGTTGGAAAAGTTTGCCTTGTTTATTTATGTTATTGACGATAATCTTGTTGAATTCAATCTGAGCAATGAAGCACTAAAAGGGCTGCAACAACAACAACAACGCTAAAGTAACATTTCGAGGCAAGTCAAGCTACTGGTTAAAGGGTAAAATGTGAAGGCGTGGCAAGGCGTCACTTTGATTTTGTGCTACTGACTTCTTGTTGTCCTGCTTTTTGACATATAAATACAAGAACACAAATATCGACACACATACACACTCAGGCACACACACACACATCGATATAACTATAAACTGTTGTAAGTGTAGTTAAATTGGAAATAGTCGTAATAACTGAAATTGATTTTTGATTTGTGATTTAATTTTGAGCGCAAAACGAAGGGAAGGAAACATCCAAGGCAAACAGCAATAACAACAACAACAACAAGAGCAACAAATACAAGTAAAAGCACTGTGAGTAAGCATCTTGCAACATGTCTTCATCTCCTCAAACCCAATCTCCTCACCAGCTCTGCATGCTGAGTTGGCTATTGAGTCAGCAATTTAGTTTTGAAAATGATTTTCATACAACTTTGTTGTTGTAACAAGCAAGTAGATCCGGCACGTAATAGCACACTATCTTATGTGTAGTATGTGGCAAGTCCACAAGAGGTTACCAGCTGCTACAAAGATTTTAATGATATGCGTTACGTTTTTTGTTGGTTTTGTAATCATATGCGACACCAATAAGCTGCGGTCTTCCATCCTCTTATGTTTTAAGGGGAATACACACATTGGGAGGTGAGAGCGCGTAACACGAGTTTTAGTGTAAATTCGTGCCATCGCTTGAAGTATTAGGTACTTCCATTGGGGTGGCTCTTATTTGTACTGAGACAATTTCTTTGTGTGGGAGATTTGACAGCAACTGTCATTCGTAGACATTTAAAGAAATTATTTTAAAGTTGTAGCAGCTTCCGAAAGGGATCTATGTATAAACAAAGCTAGGGCTTGAAATTGAAAACTTTTAATAATTACAAAAATTATTAAAAAAAGAAAAAATATAATTTTTTTGTTTACGTTATTTTATTTTTTTATTTTCTCTCAAATTCTTTTATTTTTCAGATTTTTTTGTTACATTATTATTTTTTTTTTTTGTTTTCTCTCAAATTTTTTTTAACATTATACAAATAAATTTTTTTTTTTACAATTATTAAAATTTGTTTCTTAACATAATTTCATTTAGCTGAATTACATTTTTTTGTTACACTTTTTTTAATTTTTTTTTTTTGTAATTTTTTATTTATATCTTAATTTTTTTCTTCTTAAAATTTTTGTTTATTCTATTTAACTAAATTTCAATATAAAAAAATATATTTTTTTTATTACATTGTTTAATTTTATCTTTTTTATTTTAAAAAAAAAATTTTTTTTTACTGACTTTCACTCGTTCCGTCACGGTGGTTATCGTTGGTAACCACCTACTTTTTATTGTTTTTACGACGGTTGGCGAAATCTATATTTTTAATTTTGCACGAATATTTATTATTATTTCCTTTTAAGTGAAGAGGACACTATTTAAATTTTTTTTTTTGTTCAATTTTTTTTTTTTTAAGATTTTATTATTTTATTATTCAAATTAATTTCAATCTAAAATTGTTTTTATTTTGTTTTATTTTGTTTTATTTTATTTTATTTTATTTTATTTTATTTTATTTTATTTTATTTTATTTTATTTTATTTTATTTTATTGTATCTTATTTTATTTTATTTCATTTTATTTTATTTTATATTATTTAATTTTCTTTTATTTTTTATTATTTAATAAAAAAATATAAACTCAAGAATTGCGAAGGACTGCTACTCCCAATATCTCGCAGAACGTGCATCCAAGCTCTAACTTGAAAGACGTTCTCTAACTCATAGTAGAATTTTCTTCGCAGTCCCAATACTTTTGGCATGCACTGTTTATGAAATTTATTCAACCAACGCACACGTTCATCTTTTGTTATTGGGGATTGCATCAGCGACAAATGCTTGAATTATAACTCCTTAGGGAGTCAGCTGATATGCTTTTAGAATATTTGATACTAATAAGGGATTGTGCGGCTAAGCTCAGCTACTTTAGAGTTTTTTTAGAAGTGAAAATTTTAACTGTGCACAAAGAAAAAAATAAAAATTATATTTCTTGAAGGCATTTACTTTTATTTAAAGCACAAAGTCGCATTAATCTCAGTTTGGCTATTGTTATTAGGAGATCAGCACGACTGAGTTCTGAAGTGACTGAAGAGGAGTTTAAGCTGTATCTGACTGTGAGATATGGTTTCAAGATAAGATTTTTCCTATTCCACATAATAGATAGTTTCTTCTCTGCAAGCTATTCCATTTAGCAATGAATAGTTTGGCTCAAGACGAGCTTAACCTTATAGGGAACTAGACCGCTAAAACACAATCATTCGCTGGCTTCCAGATAGAGTTGGTGTCTGCCATTTAACTGTTCTAATTTCTTGAAAATACACTGAAACCAATACTAAGAGAAATTCAATTGGAACAGCAGCATCTGCAACAACAATACAAACCAACCTCCAAACTCTTTCCAATTCGGATTTTCTTTCTTTTTGAAACCCACACCATAATTGCTCCAACCGCTCTCTTCATCTTCATGAATACTAAATTACATAATTTCCCATGAACTGACATAACACACTCCTCCCACTACTACCAAAACTGCTCTTGACAAATTGAAATTATCATTCCATGCACCATAACCATATCCCACAGCCATATACTCGTACAGTCGAGTCAGTCATATGTTTGTAATCGAGCAAACAAAGTGATAGTAATTGCTATGCGTGCAAAGTAAATTTCCCAGAACAACAGAGATCCAGAACATGGCGACGCTTAGAGCTATGGGAGTAGATTAATTATGCAGCGGTCGTTAAAGGTGCACACCCACTCAAACATATGTACGTATATACGAGCAATGTATGATTAGAAGAAACAAAACTATCACACTGTGCAACCTTGTTAGCACTAACAGTATTTTTACATGGTTGCCACCAATTTCAATTTTCTGCAATTAACTGAAATATGATATTTCAAGGTTGCCACCTAATCCTATTATGAATATATTTCTTTCATATCTGCTTTTAAAAAACTGTGCTTCATAGGCTTCTAGCTAAGCATTGCCACTTTGGAGCTTTTTTAAAGGGTTGCCACCTGTTAGACTATTTGTACATTAAGAGAAATATGTCATTATGAGTATCAGCGATTAAGTATTTTACTGTTGCCACCTAAAATTAATTGGAAAAAACTATATTTCTTACTCTACTTTTTACGAATTGCCACTTTCAAGTTTCTCGCAAGGCTGCCACCTATTAGATTATTTGTAAATTAAGTGAAATATGCCATTATGAGTATCAGTAGTTAAGTACTTTACTGTTGCCACCTAAAATTAATTGGGAAATACTATATTGCATACTCTACTTCTTACGCATTGCCACTTTCGAGTTTCTCACAAGGTTGCCACCTATTAGATTATTTGTAAATTAAGTGAAATATGCCATTATGAGTATCAGTAGTTAAGTACTTTACTGTTGCCACCTAAAATTAATTGAAAAATACTATATTTCATACTCTACTTCCTACGCATTACCACTTTCGAGTTTCTCACAAGGTTGCCACCTATTAGATTATTTGTAAGTTAAATGAAATATGCCATTATGAGGACCAGTGATTAAGTAGTTTGCAGTTGCCACCCAAAATTAGTTGAAAAATGCTATATTTCATACTCTACTTCCTACGTATTTCCACTTTCGAGTTTCTCACAAGGTTGTCACCTGTCTGAATATAGGTATTCAAAGCAAATTATCTTACAACGTATTTCAAACAAATATACATATTTCTAGGTAGATGCAGGGTGACCTCATAATCCTTTTTTGGAAAGTGTGTGTATCTAAAATAGTATGAACATATGGCAACCTTGCAAACCACCGTATAAAGCTTAATCAGCCAATTACCTAATCTTAAGCTGAAAAAACGGATTGCTTTAGTGCCAGCTTAACGGGGAAAGAAAAATTTTAAATGTACGAAAATTTTCAATCAGCCCAAGCTTCTCAGCCAAAGCTTCTCAAGCCTAGTTAGGGCCTTCAGAAGCCAAGTACAGTATGCGCTTGATAATGTGAATCATATCAGAGAGAGCGATCATATCAGCGGCGAACTCGTTCTAACCTCAATTTTGAATAGCAGGAAATTAAACTTTGTAACACAGTGTAGTAGGAGTCGCACTATACCCTATGAGCCTGCAATTTGAGGCGCTACTATCAGCAGCAAAAATTTGTCAGTAAGTAAATAAAGAGTATAATTATAACAATAATGCGACTCCGATTGTACCGTTAATTTATAAAGTTAAGAGAGTGAAATAACCGTTTTGTTTGGTCAGTAAAAGATGACTGCCAAAGGATACACCCACATTTACCAACGCATAATATAACATGCCTACATACCATTTCGAGCCAAGCGGAGGGAGCTGCTGTGTGTGTGTGTGTGCCTGAGAGCAGAACAAAAGGTTTCACAATTAAAATGCAAAAATTAACGTTTAGAGAGCATAACCAAATGAGACCGCTGACTATTGCCGTCGACCAACAAAGAGTTGTCATTTGTATTTGCACAAACTCAATCTGTAGCATACGAGTACATGCTATTGTGTTAGATGGGGCCAACCATAGCTGGGAGAGTACTCAACTTGTTTGCTTTTATCACTAGAAGCTTTTCCACTATGCTGTGAAGGTGGGAATGTGTAAGGAAAGTTGTACGCAAACTTTTCAATATAATTGCCCGACGTTATATAAAACTTACAATCAGACAAATTTAGTGTTATTACAGTGTCTCATGTTGGGTCCAAGTTGCGAAGTGCCACCCTACAACAACGTCCCATTTCTCTTTATAGCACGAGTGTGCTCCCTCTTGCGTCTCCTCGTCCAATTCATTGTTATTTTAGCCACTAAGCAATATGCATAGCAAAACTAAATGTCTATGTAAATTCATTTGCGCAACCCTCCAAACTCTTGCACACACGCGCCCCCTCACACCAGCACCACTCGGAAGTGTAAGTGCAGCAGTGGCTATTGTGGTATTTAGTTGACCCGCAGCATAGTTACCAATGTAAGGCATACAAACTCAAATTAGCTCGATTCTATACTCATCAGCTTCAAGCGTTAAGTCCGTTGAGCCGCACAGTGCTTAGCTTCAGGCACAGCTCAAGAGTCAACGTGCGCTTGGGTGCTGCTGTAAAATTAGCGCCAAGCATTAAATACAAAAGGAAAATGAAAACGACTATAAGCGGAAATGTTACTGGGAATTATTTAATGTGCTTGCGGGAGTGGGTACTGGGTAATCCAGTATGTGGTGTGGATTTTGGTTCGTGGAGCAAAGTTGAGTTTAGTTTGCATCGGAATACAGTCTCAGTTGTCCAAATCTATTAGAAACCTAAATTTTGTGCTTCAGGTACATCAAAGTATTGAGGAGGAATTTAAAATGGATAAAATTGGTTGAGGACCACGCCCACTTTTTATATATCGAGTATTTAGTACAAAACAAAAAATTTATTATTGAGTACTTTAAGCACCCATAATGACCAAATGTGATGCAGATACCAATTGAAACTGTGACATCCATTAAATTTTTTTGTAAAATGGGCGTGGCAATTCCGCCTTTTTGTTCGTTTATTTTACAAATATTACTCACCATAAATCAAAATACTTGCATGTCATATATGACAAGAAAATTTGGCACACAGTTTAACCTTGGTACAAGAAGTGTACGAAATTGGCTAAGTACCACGCCCACTTTTATATAAAATATTTTTAAAATCATTATAAAGAAAATGGAGCAAATCGGGTAAATAACACGCCCTCCTTAAGATATATAAAAGATTTCCAAAAAGATATTTCTCCCTCAGTCTCGCTGTAAGTAAAACTGGAAAAATATTTCATGGGCGCGGTAGCGCCTTTTTCGATCATGTTAGTTTTAGAAATAATGAAAATCATAGAACAAACCTTTTATATACATACATCATCCCAAATACCGGCAAAAAATTTCGCTCACTTGAAGTGTGTGTTGTGGAGAAACGAACAAAGTCGGTTTGAAGACCACGCCCACTTTTATACAAAAAATTTAAAAAGGTCATAGACTAGTATAATAGTCAATATCTATAAGCCGCAAAATTAAATTCAATTCTATTTTACTTCCAACGTGCCACTTTGAAAAATAGTGGAAACAAATTTAAGAGGCGTGTCAACGCCCACTTTTGATCAAGTTAATTGTGCAAATACACATCATAAATCCAAAACCTTTTGATGTTTGATAACAAAGATCAGTACACAAATTGATTTTGTTGAAAGGAGTGTGTCGAAAAAAAACTAACGAAATCGGTTGAGGATCACGCCCACTTTTATAGTAAAGGGTTTTTAAACAAACATAGGCAAATATAATAAACTAAATCTCTGTTAAAAATAATTTCATATCACTTCTAGTTTACTCCCAAAGCATCCTTTTAAAAAGAAGCGGGAACAAAACAACAGTTTTGAAAGTGGGCATGGCACTGGCCTTTTTATAGTGGATCACACTCTAAAATTTTGAATGGATAACTCGAAGACAAATTAGTTTGGCGGTCTAAATTTAAATAACAAATATTTTATTACGAAAGTTGTTTTTTGCAAAATTCGCAAAATCGGTCAAGGGCCACGCCCACTGTTTAAGGTAGTTTTGAAAAATGTGTTTGTGAAATTCAAAATGCCTTATGTCTGAAGATAAGTATGTAAGTGACATAAATAAATTTGTGAAATGAGAACATAAGTAAAGTTTGAAAAAGTAGGCGTGGCGCTGCCCACTTTTCTGTTACAAGTGTACTATCCGGATTGGTCGGGACTCTAGCAAGATATTTTCTTCATATTATGAAATCATCAAATTATTCGAATTAGAAATTTGATAGCCCAATATACCAGTTTTTTAGTCACTAAGAAAAAGTACTCCACCGCCAACCTGCCACCCCCACATTTAGCACACCTTTTATTATACAGTCCTTCACCATTTCCTATTGTTGCGTAGAACTTTTTCCTGAATGTGGTTCATTTGGAATTTTATTTAAAAAAAATCGGAATCTGAAACACATGCGTTGATACTCATAAACTCATACTCTCGCTGCTAGTGGTGTAGAGTACCCTGTAGGGAATTTAGTAGTTGGTGAAACAAAATTCTGCTTCAGAACTAGGTCTTAATTTCTTTATTAAAAGTACTACTTTCATATATATATTTAAACAGAAATGATTAAAATGAAATTATCTAAGTTTAAGGTTACGTTATCCCTTCTATATAAATAAAAAAATTAAAACCAACAATTTTCGTGAGAGAAAACCAGCCAACGTCGCAGATCGACTTTTTAATTTTTGAGCAAAAGGGAAACAGGAAAGGAAATATAAAGGGGAATGGCAAGCTATAGAGAACAATCAAACAAAATTTTTAGCGCAAGTCAACAATTACGCTTTCCTACAGGGTTTATACATACATACCCTACCAAACACACACATGTTAGCATGTATGTATGTTAGTATGTAAATACAATTAACTGGAATTTTACAATTAAATTCACTTTTTGTGCCAAACAAAGGACTCTATTGTCAACGAAACTTATCAGCTCAATGGAATTAAAATTATCTCATTGGGGAAATCTCTACTACGAATGCTTAAATGACTTTTGAAATTAAAGCAAAAATACTGCTCAGGCAAAAACTTTTTCAAATAATTTTCTTCAGCCACTTGCACCATAACAAAGAGCTAAAAGCAATACGATTTTATGTTTCGTGTTCGTGTGTTTAACGTATTTTTCGTATTGAATAAAGTAGTACTAAAATTTAATTGTTCAAATGGAATAAAAATTAATGAGAAAATTTTTGTTTAATAACAATTTGATAAAGTTTGCCAAATTACTCTGATAGAACCAAGCATTTGAGTCCACTTAGCAAATAATCGACAGAATACAAACTCGTATGTAAGATCGTTGGGTAAAAGCTCTGGCTATTGCCTCATGGAGGGGCGTGTTTCTTGGAATAATGAGGGAAAGTGGGTGCTTGTGTTCCTTAAATAAAACTGAAATTTAGTAAACATAACAAAAATTTTAACGAAATAAACTTAATTCCATTGAGTTCAATGAGCTCCAAAAAATTAAGTACTAATTCCAAGAATCGCTTTTAAATGTTAGTCCCTCAAAAAAAAAAAACGATGTCTTTAACAGGGTTGTAAAAGAATGCATTCATATGCGAATGCAATCAGTTGATCATGTCTCGTTTGCCACAGATAAATTGACTTCAAATGACTCCATATGACTCCAAATTAGTTCAATTGACTTCAGTTGGACTTTTTATTCAATGAATGCAGTCATGAATAACCAAAAAATGAATGAAAAAAAGAATTCCGAGTCGCAGAATGAAGTCTGAACGGTGACTTCATTTTTAAGTCCCAGTCAAAGAATTCAAAAAATGACTGCAATCTTTTTGCGATAAATCAAATGAATAATTATTCGCAAAAGAATGCTTTTACATCTCTGGTCTTTAAGAATCAAGGTTCACGCATGTCTTAACAAACTTCGCACCAAACTTAGAACACAAAATTTTTTAAAATTTTACACATCGTTTATCATTAACTGAAGCTAATAGCATATTCAAAAATGTCGCCTTAAAGTATGCTGTGAAGCTCTAGCAGTGTCACAAGCACAACGCAGGCGCTACCCTGCAAAAAATGTGTGGCTAAACGCTAAAAAGAGTGGAGCGCGATTAGTCTGCTTTTGTCTACAGTAAACTATTATTGTCCCAACTAGTACTACGTGAGGGTAAAATAAATTTTAATTTGTGTAGCATACTTATAGGAAAAGAAAGTAGACTTGTCCGAACTTGCAGAAGACCAAAGACCAACAACGAGGAAAAATTTGGATAGAGAGAACGGTAGGTGGTTGAGAAGGTGAGTAATTTTGTTCGGAAAATTTCAGTTTTTAATCACATCGAAAATTTCTTAACCCTGTTCCGGTGTCAGCTGCAAAAGCTGCATACTTTTAGGCGCTGCTGGTTTTCATTCATATGTGAGTTGAGGATTTTAGAAATTGTCTAGTAGGCGAGGACCTACTCATTTGAGATCCATCCTAAACCAATCGCAAGTTTTTCAGTATAGTGTAAATGCTTCTCAAACTCTTTCAGTCACACACACACACACAAACGCATACGCCGACACTCAATTTCATTTCTCAAAAACGTGGCTCCTTCAAATGCAAACGTACAAAGAATAGAGCACGTTAAAGCCACTTAAAATGAAATGAAAATTTTTCGTGACATTTTATACGAATGTGACAAACGTTTATAGCGAGACAATCAATTCAATGTCGAGTCGTCGTCGTCATGGAAACAATGGACCACAAGAAAATGGTTCTTCCTGGCACGCATTCAAAAACATATTAAAATTCTAAGAAAAAGTACGAGTATATACGAGTCAAGTGAAGAGAAGCATGAAAGCGAATTGAAAGTGAAATGGAAATACGCAGCAAAGCGTGCTGCGTGCAAATGAAAAGCGTCCGGGTGAGAACGATTGTGGGAGCTGGCGTAAGCTTGAAAGTGCAATCCTTGATATTTATCACATCTTATTGTAAATAACAATTTTTCATCAGCGCTTACAGCGCAATTTATCAAGTTGGCACTACAAATATTGTACGTAAGACAAATAAATATTCACGCATACATACAGACGTGCAAAACCCACACACTTAAGCTGCCAAGGATGTAAGAGTCAGTGGCGTTGAAAAGAAATGGGGGACCCTGGTGCTAGTCTACTGGTCCCCGTATTCAGAAATAGGACATTGTTCGGCCTTCCCAATCTTTCATCAGTAATATACTTTCTCACCAGAGCGGCCCTGGGTTCCAGACAAGGTTTCATATATTATGGCCCATCATTTTAGAGTTGTAGAATTTTCTCATGGCTTTGGGAAGATGGAGTTGGTGGCCGTACATTTCGTTACTTCCAAGGTGTGGCTATTTTGGCGGGTATTATCCGCGTAATTCTAAAACCGTCCGATAGTAGCGATGACATTTTTTGCCCACGAATACAACTAACGTAGATAACCCAATTCCCCCTGCGGGTTGGGGGTTAGAATATGCCCGCGGTAGGCATACCGGTCGTTAGAGGCGACCGATATGCACAAAGGTAGTGATGTGCAACTCGATGGTTGATCTACGGATATGATGCCTCCCACCTCTCATTACCCATCTT
Source organism: Sphenella marginata (assembly GCA_951509765.1). NCBI lineage: Eukaryota > Metazoa > Arthropoda > Insecta > Diptera > Tephritidae > Sphenella > Sphenella marginata. The sequence continues at coordinate 65,210,568 of OX608082.1, forward strand.
CTCTTTCCTTTCGGAAGGAGGGATGACATGACCTAGAAGGTTGCACTGGTCATACCAAATCGCTCCCACGACAGTCGGGCAGTACCGCAAGGGAGTACCGGAACGTACCGGATTCATATCCGGCCAAGGACTGTTAATTCGACAACACTCCCCAAAACCTTCGGGGAGTGATTTTGTTGTTAAAACAACAACAACAACCCAATTCAAGGCTTTCCCCAATTGGAGTTCGGATAAGATATTATTGCTTCATAGAGCTCCACCCATAGGACGGAATTTTTTTGAAATAGCTACTAGTTAAGGAAGTGGTCCATGAATTTTTCTTTTCGAGAAACCATTTCCTCTATTCAAGCGACGGTACTTAAGCATACCCGATGGACGATAAGCTTGCTTGGCATGACTTCTCACAGCCTCAGTAAGGTCGATACCAAGCGCTGAATCCAACCATTTCAACCTCATCCTAACTTAAGACCAACAAACAAAATCACTCAACAAATTGAAGACGCCACTGTTGAGTGTCTATGACTTTTATAGCTATACAACCATTGTCGTTGAAAATCATTGTTTATACTCTGTTGTAGTTGTTTTTTTGTCGCTTGATGGTATATTTAACCTTGTACCATTTAATATTGTCAACATCGAAATATTGTTTGGCACGCTCGCCGATAAACACACAAACACATATAGACGTCCATTGTTGCGCGCAGCTACAATTTCAGCACGTCGCATAAGACAAGAACCCTAGCGCGCACAGAAACCAACAAAAGTTAAAAGTGTGACTAACTAACAAAACAACCATCTTTTGCATCTCTACATGTACATGTGGGTGTGTGTGTGTATTTGTATGCATATTTGAGTGTTTTACATATGACTTATTGCATGCGGTAGTTAGTTCATTCCACAACTTTCTTTTGTGACAACCATAAAATACATTCGTTTGATGCGTTGATTCGTGAATTTATTGGACTTCGAGTTGCTCCCACAGCCACACATAAATAGATACACTCAACTACAATTCTATAGAGGAGCAACTCAACTTCAACCATATCATACCATTTGCTTACTATTTTATGCGCCTGAAAATATGCAAATTTTGCACTTACGATTTATTTTTGCGCGGGCAATAAATTTCATTTATTTCGATGAAATATGACTTTGTTGTATGGAAAATGTTTTTTGGAAATTACTTGGATGCGTTGCAATACACAAACACACATACACAATCAGCTCTACGAAAATACGCACACGCACAAACATATGAACTTAAAGATAAAAGTACAGTAGCATGCAACCTTGGGCGGTGGTCCAATGAGCATCTTGCAAGATAAAGCAGTCAGAGCACGCACAAACTTTGCAAAGCATGTGAGCAAATTTTGTGCAACAATAGAAATAGATAGCACTACAAAGTTTGCTTTATTTATAATGAAAAATCTACAATTTAAAGGTTTGTTATATTTTAGTGAAAATCAATCAACGACAATGTATAAATGAAAAAGAAATAAAATAAAATAAAATAAAATAAAATAAAATAAAATAAAATAAAATAAAATAAAATAAAATAAAATAAAATAAAATGAAATGAAATGAAATTAAATAAAATAAAATAAAATAAAATAAAATAAAATAAAATAAAATAAAATAAAATAAAATAAAATAAAATAAAATAAAATAAAATAAAATAAAATAAAATAAAATAAAATAAAATAAAGTAAACTAAAATAAAATAAAATAAAATAAAACAAAATAAAATAAAATAAAGTAAAATAAAATAAAATAAAATAAAATAAATTAAAATAAAATAAAATAAAATAAAATAAAATAAAATAAAATAAAATAAAATGAAATGAAATGAAATGAAATGAAATAAAATAAAATAAATTAAAATAAAATAAAATAAAATAAAATAAAATAAAATAAAATAAAATAAAATAAAATAAAATCAAATAAAATAAAATAAAATGAAATGAAATGAAATAAAATAAAATAAAATAAAATAAAATAAAATAAAATAAAATAAAATAAAATAAAATAAAATAAAATAAAATAAAATAAAATAAAATAAAATAAAATAAAATAAAATAAAATAAAATAAAATAAAATAAAATAAAATAAAATAAAATAAAATAAAATAAAATAAAATAAAATAAAATGAAATAAAATAACATAAAATAAAATAAAATAAAATAAAATAAAATAAAATAAAATAAAATAAAATAAAATAAAAGAAAATAAAATAAAATAAAATAAAATAAAATTAAATTAAATTAAATAAAATAAAATAAAATAAAATTAAATAAAATAAAATAAAATAAAATAAAATAAAATAAAATAAAATAAAATAAAATAAAATAAAATAAAATAAAATAAAATAAAATAAAATAAAATAAAATAAAATAAAATAAAATAAAATAAAATAAAATAAAATAAAATAAAATAAAATAAACAAAACCATTCACCCATCTTAACAAGACAAATTTAGTACTAACTCATGCAGTTATTCCAAAACATTCATGTTAGCAAGAATGAATTGATTTGCTGGATGGTAAAGCAATAAAATCGTACAAGGGCCATCAATAAATAATCGATTATTGTATATTTCGTAAGTAGATTTGCGATTAATTAAGTAGGTTCGCCAATTAGCAAAACCTAAATGGATTATAATCATGGACATGCATAACGATTAGTGCTGAAAGAACCGAAATGTTTAAATGTATTAAATGCCTAGACTGAAAAACCCTTCACACCAATTCTAATAATCCAAAGAACACAGCATCACTATGTTATGTACAAGAGATGTTTTTGAAAATATTTGATGTAGCATATCAAAACAAATTCACATGAATTTCAATTATCTTGCTTTCTAAAAGAATGAAACTAATTAACAGCTTTCATCTGTTTTGCGTGCTTTTAGATGAGATCGAACGTTATTCCCCATGAAACGAGTCAGCTAAATAATAAAGCCTAAGGCCCACGTACATATTTCATATACATATCTACATACATTCTAATGCGCAAGCAAGTTCGTAACGATATTATTCTAACTCATCTCAAACTATTCCAAAAAGACAAAAGACTATTCGAAGACTGAAGTGACCAGACCAGCACCAGAGGTCGAACCTTACGAGTTGAGTACTCAGCCTACCTGGAGGCATTTAAAATTTTTTCTCTTAACAAATTGCCTAAACGGTGGGACTAATATTCGAAATAGTTTACAACTAGTTGTTTTCACTACAGGGCAGCTTTTTTGGTTGTATGTGTATGTGTCGTTGTGTGATTGCTGCAAGGCATAAAAGAATTTTCGCTCAATAAAGCTTAAATCAATTTAACGCAATTTACTGTAAACGCTGTGTAGCAAAGCATTTCAACCAATTTCCACGAAAGCAATAAACGAATATTTAAACAATATGTATGCGAGTATGTGTATGTGTGTGTGTATAGTGAGTATTTAGCACACATCTAACCAATACACAGAAGCCATTCATTTAGCAGGCATTTATGATTACGAACATTTACACCGCGAAAGCGCATGATGGAGAGGAAGTAAATTTGAGAAGGAACAAAAAATTGTAGGAGATGAGTAAAGAGGCACAACGTTAGACATTCATCAAACATAACTGTAACGCATCGGTGCATGAAAAATTATCTAAATTAAAAATCAACACACGGTACAACCGCAATATGATCCCCATGAACTCAGGCGTGATGCAACAATAGGCGCCAACATACCAGGGGCAGGCATGCTCTACTCTGCGGAAATTCAAATCTCATGCGTATCCTTGATGGTGTGTGTGTGGGTGGACAATGTGCGGGTGTATGGGCTAAGCGGATTTACGGTTCAAAAACCAGTTGTTATACCCTTCATGAAAAGAAAGCTGAGTAACAATTTCTGTTATGCTGTTTCATATTATGTTGTGCTGTGTTATATGTTATGTTATGTTATGTTATTTTATGTTATGTTATGTTATGTTATGTTATGTTATGTTATGTTATGTTATGTTATGTTATGTTATGTTATGTTATGTTATGTTATGTTATGTTATGTTATGTTATGTTATGTTATGTTATGTTATGTTATGTTATGTTATGTTATGTTATGTTAGTTATGTTATGTTATGTTATGTTATGTTATGTTATGTTATGTTATGTTATGTTATGTTATGTTATGTTATGTTATGTTATGTTATGTTATGTTATGTTATGTTATGTTATGTTATGTTATGTTATGTTATGTTATGTTATGTTATGTTATGTTATGTTATGTTATGTTATGTTATGTTATGTTATGTTATGTTATGTTATGTTATGTTATGTTATGTTATGTTATGTTATGTTATGTTATGTTATGTTATGTTATGTTATGTTATGTTATGTTATTTTATGTTATGTTATGTTATGTTATGTTATGTTATGTTATGTTATGTTATGTTATGTTATTTTATGTTATGTGATGTTATGTTATGTTGTGTTACATTTTGTTATGCTATGTTAATGTCTATTTTGTAGTTTAGCTATGTTATGTCAAGTTCGCTTACGTTGTGTTATAAGCCTAATTTTCATTCAGCTATGCACGGTATAAACTCATCCGCCGCGCACTAAGTCAGCTCAATTTTTTTGGCATCACCGTCGATATTTGGCTGATGGAAATGCGTTTCAGTAGGTGCGCTGAAAAAAACGTTGTCGTTGCGCCACCAACTTCCTATGCCTATGGAGTATGCTTTTGAAAAAGCGGAAGCTTTATAATACAAAAATAGGGGCATGTACATATGTAGGTAGTTAGAGATGTGAGTATAGTATTCAGTGGGGATTGTAAAGATATAGCTCACATCACCTAACAACTGCGAGTGCTGCGGTAACCTAATTTTCCGCTACAAAACGAAAATAAAATACAGCGTTGGACTGTAACCTACATGCATACATAAATGGGCTGCTATAGGGGTGTGTACTGAAAATCTCGCCCCACCATACACACCACTAACACCCGCATCCCAAGCAACATCCAGGCACAGCATTTATCGCGCTTCAATCGTTTGCTGTCATGCATTTATTGCCTTAAATAAAACCCAATACGATTTGGTTCATTTCACGGCTTTAATGCCATAGCGTCATAGCAAAGCTTTCACTACAAAAACAACTCACGGCTGTTAAGTCGCAAGCAAAGTGTTACGTATACGTCATGTCAACCAAACAAAGAAATTGCGTATCAAAGCATTCAGAAAGATTGGCAAAAAAAAAAAAGTTTGGTATTTAAGTAAGTCGATACCCACAAATTTATTTATATTGATATGCGATTCTTATCCTCTTTCTATAGACTTACATGAATGTATGTACACATACACACACATAACTTTCACTTGTATGCTGTGCTTTATATGTATGTATGTATGTATGTATTCCCCTTGTGCCAAAATATATTAATTTTACTCATGCGAACGAAACATTGCTTATCTCTATCAACTCTGTCAGTAAGTTTACATGAATTTTGTTGGTGTTGTTGTTGTTGTTGTAATAAAATATTGCTTTAGCTTCGACATACTTGATTAAATATTATGGCATATTTATATTTATGTGTACGTTTTGCCGCATTAATGTTTACGCCACCATTAAAACCAATTGAGCTTGAGCTTCTAAGTCGGGAATATTATCGAAATCATAAACATCAATTTTTGTTGTTATCAACGAGCATGCTATGGCTTTGTTGTTGCCTATAATTTGTAAATAAATATTTTTATTTTACGCTCTCATTTTTTCATTTAATTTACACTTGAGCTGGTTTATTTCCGCATTTGCAATTTTTCCTTTTTCATATCCTCTTTTGAGATCTAGAAATATTTTGCAATTTATTATGGTTTTTAGCTTATTTTTTTGGCTGGTTTAAATATTGTGCGTAAGGTTGTAATTTTTGAATGGTGTCATTATTGTCATTGCCTTGACTAAATCAACAAATCTCCAACCTATACCCAATACACTTGGGATTTTTTTTTTAATAATTTAACAAATATTTCATTCAACCTTTTGCGGTATTTGTAAAAAAATATAATAAAATAGAAAAAACAAATTTTTTAAAGACAGAGTTTGTGTTTCTGTTGGAATTGAAGTATTTAAGAAAGCAAAAAATTAAGCGCGCTTTTAACGTCAGAGCATAAAAAAGAACTCAAAAAAAACGCATTTCACAATTTTCGGATAAATATTACGGTTTATAAAAAACAAAATTTATCATCTCGAACTTTTGATCTATTTTTTTAACCTACCCTCTTGGAAATATTTCTTAATATAAAAACAACACTTTCTTTCGGCTTAGAGTGAAAAAGAATTTCAAAAAATCAATTCCTACAATTTTTCATTGCGTAAACTTGCTTTGAAAATATTATATATTATCTAATATTTATTAACAGCAAAGGACTAATTTTTTTCGTAATGGAAAAGGAGATTAAGAAAAATGCATAACAAAGTTTTAGAAATTTTTTATTTAATTTCGGCTATACAAATTTTTTTTTTTTAATTTTCTTTTCATTTATTTTCCTGTTAATTTTTTCCCTTTATTGTAAATTTTTTTTTTTTATTTCGTCAAGAATTTTTTTTTTTTGTGTTTCATTTATTTTCCTGTTAGTTTTTTCCCTTTATTTTAAAATTTTTTTTTAATTTCGTCAAGAAATTTTTTTTGTTTTTGATTTATTTTCCTGTTAATTTTTTCCCTTTATTTTAAAATTTTGTTTTTAATTTCGTCAAGAATTTTTTTTTGTTTTTCATTTATTTGCCTGTTAATTTTTTCCCTTTGTTTCAAAACATTTTTTTTAATTTCGTGCAGAAATTTCTTTTTTAATTTTATTTTTTATTTGCGTAAACAAAAATTGTTTCATGTTTTAAATAATTTTTTTTTTTATTTGTTTAAGAAAGTAGTTCTTTGCTATTTTTTTTATTTTTAACATTCCTTCTTCTTATAAAAATAAATTCTTGCGTTGATAAAAAAAATCCGTACAAATTGTACTACTTCCACTATTTAATGACATCCAACAGGTACATTATTTCGTACTAGAATGAACGCAAATTAAAAAGAATAACTTTCAAAATTTTTATATATATTTTTTATAATTTTGACCTGCATACAATTTTTTATTTATTTAATTTTTTGGTTAACTTTTTTATGTTTTTTTTTTTGTTATTTTTTTAAATTTATTTCTTTATTTATTTAGGAAACATTTTTTTTCTATTTTTTTTTTTAATGCACTCCAATTTATATATTTTTCACTACCTTTTTTTAGATATTTTTTTATGTTGATCGAAAAAAAAATTTTTTGTTAAATTTATTATTGAAGAAAATAATTTAATTTTTTAGGTATTTTTAAAATTAGTTTTTCTTTATTTATTCTTTTACAAATATTTTTTTTAAGAAAAATGTTTTTTATTTATATTTCTTCACACCCAAAATACATAAAAAATTTAGCCAAACTATTTTCCCTGCCTTGCACCACAATTTTTTGTCAAAAACATGACTGCATCCCTAAAGATTTGAAAGCAATGAAAATGTTACCTTGGCGGCACAAGGGCTCAAGGCATTTTGGTTGTGCCACAATTCGCATTTTCCATTTCAAACCGCTACACAATTTGCTACATTCTCGCTGTAAAACAATAACAAAATTTGTAAGAAAAGCTGCGGCGAAATATGCTTGCAAAACATACGAACAAATTGAAAATAAAAAGTAAACAAACAAAAAGTGAACAAAAGTAAATAAAACTTGTGAAATTTTCACACAAATAAATTTGAGGCATTTCTGCAGTTGTTAACGCCATGAAGACATGATTCTCATGGTGCGCAATGCCATGTTACATTAACAGGTAATTGTCGCCCATAGCGACCAACAATTTCTTTTGCAGCCGACAATTTGTTGTTGAAGACATTTCCGCAGAAAATTTGCATATTTTCGTAGTAATTCATATTTATATTTATATACACTTAGTTAAAAGGAAATATATGCCAGTAATCGTATCAGGGGCGGATTGAGGATGTGAAGAAGTGAAGGCGGTAGGGGCGCTTTTTGAGTGTGTGTAAGTGAGTTCGCTAGATTTCAAAGGAAATGAACACTTTCGTGCTAAAAAGAAAGAAACTGAGGGGAAGCGAGAGTTCAAATTGAATAGTATTTTTTTCCCAACATTTATAGCCACCACTGTCATCAGCAGGAAATATAGTGGTATGCCTTTAAATAGGTCCTAATCTTTAAGCTAAACATCTAGCATTATAATGGTTAACATTTATTTCAATTCCGCCTTTTAGTTTTCGAGTGATGCGCTTACAAACACATAGATAAAAGTTCTAAAAAGCTTTGTTAAAAAGCCTCAATTAAATATCACCTTACGCATTTTTCTTTGTAATATATAATTTATTTAAATTTATGTGTTCCAAATCTGCATCTATAGCTTTGAATGTTTTTTGTGCCAACTTTTACTGCCACCACTGTACACAGCGCAAATAAAATATTTTCTTGACTTAAAATGAATCTTAAACTTCAAGCTGGACACCTATGAATGCACTGATGAAAACAAAATTCAATTCTACTTATCGCTGCTTGCCTGATGTGCGCACAAACATACAGACAGACAGACAAAAATTTAAAAACCGTTCTTTTGTCATCTATTGACTCCATAGAAAATTTTTTTTATTATCTTAAATGCACAACGAATTTTATTAAATTCAAAAATGCAAAGTTGAGCTCTCAAATCCGGCACTGTTTTCTGTGTACTGAACACTACCTGACAAGGAAGGATGCCAAGACGTGCTTGCGGGCAAGTAGCACAAACACAAATATACAAACAAATGCAAAAATATATTTAGTATGCTCATCTACATTTACATATTGCAAGGACGCCAACAGATTGCCAAAAAAAAAATGAGAAAAACATAAATTAAGTAAAACAAAATGTAAAGCTTAAAAAGGTAAATGAGTTGTGTAAGACAGCATTTAGCAGCAAAGCAAATTTACAAGGACGAAGTCAAATAAATGCACGTTTGGATGCTCGTTAATGTGTAGCTCAAGAGTAATTAGAAACTTGTGATGGAGTGTTTTTTTTTTCGTTTTGAATTAAAAAAAAAATTATTTTTTTTGTAGGTGAAGAAAGACTTGAAAAGATAAAACGATGCAAAAACGTGTGAGCTGCAATTCCTCAGCGCAATGAATGTCTCAATTAGTTGTGTGCTATGGGTAAAAGTTAAGTCCGCTCTGATATAGAACTAGCAAAGTGCAAGATTTTGAGGCAGCGTGGGCTATATCTTGTCTGATTTTTATTAGCAACTAATTATCTCTAGTTGAACACTTTACTAACACCAATTTTCAGATCGATACCTTGAACCCTTTAAGAGATATCAGGCCTGAAAAATTATGTTTGTATGGGAAGTGCCACGCCCCTTTTCCCATAATTCCAACCTTCCTTATGAATATGGTATTGAAATCGAATATCGCCATACAAATTTTCAGATCCATACTTTGAACCCTTTTAAAGATATGCAGCTTGAACAATTAAATTCGAATGGGAGGTGCCACGCCTCTTTTTACATAACTCCCACCTTCTCATGAATATACTATTGATATCGCACATATATCTCCACACCAATTGTCATGTCCTTATCATGCACCTGAAAAGTAAATTTTGTGTGGAAGGTACCACGCCTCGTTTTCCGATAACTCCCACTTTTTCTCGAGAGTATGATATTGATTTCATTTATCTCTGTACCAATTTTCACAATTTTTTAAAATGAGATATACAGTCAAGTTAACTAGTTCGGTCCCAAACAGGACTTAGACAATGATAAAATCTCGACAGGAATCAAAATCAAGCAAGAATCAATACAATTTTGAATAACGATTTCCTTTGGAACACTCTTTGGTATCATATTTAGGGATGCCAATCCCGGTATAAAGTTCGGAATTTTTTATTGCAACTTCGGGATTACAAATGTGTTACTGAAATAAAAAATTGGCTGATATATCTAATTTTTTTGTAGAGCATTCTACTGTATCAGTTTTAGGAGTGATAATCCCGGTATACCGTTATTTTCGGGGTGCCAAATATCTCGGGATTTCCTTTTTGCAATTTCGGTATTATAAAAATGTTACTAAAATGCAAATTTGGGTGACTAATTTTAGAAATTTTTATAAATTGTTTATAGATCTGCCATTTCTTTTTTTTTAATATTATATTTTGTATTTTTAATTTTAAAAAATTTTGCTCTAAAATTTCAAAACAATAAAAAAAAAAATTTTATTTTTTATACATATTTTGTTATCTTTACGGTGGTGATTTTTAAAAAATTTATTTTTAATTAAAAAAAATGTATTTAAAATTTCAAAAAACCAAAAAAAAATCTATTTTTTTTTTCACTTTCTTATCTTCGTGATTTACTCCGAAATATCGAAGCACGAAACAAAAAATTTTTTTTTTATTTTTTTCACACTTTTTTATCTTCTTGCAATAGTGATTTTAAAAAATTTTGCTCCGAAATTTCGAAATAATGAATAATATTTTTTTTTTAGGTTTTTCATTAATTCTTAACTTCTTAGAAAAGTGATTTGAAAAATAGTATTTTTAGTTTAAACAAATTTTATCTAAAATTTCTAAAAACTAAGCAATTTTTTTTATATTTTCTTATTTTTACGGTGATGATTTCAAAAATAGTATTTTTAATTTAAAAAAATTTGGTTCAAAATTTTAAAACACTAAACAAAATTCTTTGATTTTTTTGGGGTATTTCAGACTGTCTTAACATCTTAGAAAGGTGATTTGAAAAATAGTGTTTTTAATTTAAAAAAAATGTATTTAAAATTTCAACAAACTAAAAAGAATTTTTTATTTTTTTTCTTACTTTTTTTACGGTGATGATTTTAAAAATAGTATTTTTTAATTTCAATAAAACTAAACAAAAAAATTTTTTTTTATACTTTCTTATTTGACTTTATTTGTAATTTTAGTTTAAAAAATTTTATTCGAAATTTCGAAATACTAAGAAAAAATTTATTTGTTTTGTTATTAATAAAAAAAAACACTGTAATTATTTTGTATATATGTATATATATTTAGAGGTCAATTTCCTCGAAATATGTATGCAGCGGAAAATTGTACAGTTCCCAATCCGGGGCTTAATCATGGAATTCTAGTTTTGTAAAAGCAGGTCACGAAAATCGCGAAATAATTCAATTAATTTCAAATCATTGATTTTTCATCCATAGTCTGAACTCAGAGATAGAATCGAAGTAAGAACTATCGGAGTTTTGTATATCTCTTCTCTGCGTGACATCCATCTATCACATCTCACTTGCATATCCAGTTCAACTGCTTAATAAAGTTGAATCGTTTTTTTCAGGCGGTTTTTTTTTTTGGCAGTTTGTTGTTGTTTTTTTTCTAAAAATTCCTGTTTTATTTATCCTTGTTGTCCCTACCTGTGCGCTGTCTCTCTTTAAACACCAAAAACAACAAAGCAAAAAACTCTACAATAATGCATCCATTTTTCTATTTCAGCGCGCTTGCCTTACACTTCTGGCAACTATCAAGCCTGCTGGTCCACTCAATTGTCGTTTGCAATCATTTTCAAATTCTTTGCTGCAATTTACACGTAAGAAACTTTTTCGTTGAGCTTTCTTCTTTTCTGTTTCTTAGCACAAATACAGGCCTTGCATTTCAACTGCATTTGTTTATTGTTGCAGTTACTCAGTTCCAGAAGTCCTTAGAGGTGTGAATTGTCGAAACTGTAAACAAAAGAGTTTTCGCTATTTACCACTTTTTCTTAGCGTCGATTTGTTTTTTTTTCTCTTTTTATTTTCTTTATTTGTTTTACTTTTCTTACTGCATCACAAGTTTTCCAAGTGTTTATATTTTATTTTCCATACTTTTTCATTTTATTTTCCATACTATTTTCGTCCTTTTTGCATTTCGTATTCATTGCTTTGCTTACTTTGCGTGTTCGTACACCTTACTCTGTACTGCTCAGTACTTAGCTTTACTGAGTTGCCCACTCTGTGTGTTGCTCATTTTCCATCCTTCCCACTTTGCCTCAGTCAACTCTTTTCTGGGCCGTGTAAAGCACATTGAATTTGTAATTGCTATGTCGGTTAATTAAATACTGTTTTAGTTTATTTTCTGTTGTTTCTGTTGTTTCCGCAAAACAGTCGCCAACTTGGACCAACTAACACACATCTATACATCTTTAGTAGAATGACTCTTTGTTTACACCGCCGGCTTTTCAACTCTGTCTATAACTTCTGTTTCTAGTATCTACACAGCATGGTTGCCGTTTAAACAGTTTTTCTTGGTACAAATACAATAACAAATTATCACAGTTTCGAAGCGGTTTTTGATATGCATGAACCGAGATGGTGATGTACGAAATACGAGATGGTGATGTGATATGATGTCATATACATTTGTTTTAATAATTTAATCTTATCAAGTCTTACTTGTTGTTGTTCTTGTAACATCCTCTGTTTGGTTGGATATGATTTTCCTTCGACTTCTAGGCTGGTGTAGTACACGTACTGAGTTGATGTAATTGAGATTTCGTATTACGAATAGAGACATGATATCAGTCGAGCAATTCATATAATTTCAGCAGAAGTTTTAAATGATGTGATGTGATCTAGGTTTATCTGATTTACTAAGGTCCTCTATAGTATTATTTCAATATTTTGGATGATGTGTGTAGATTATACATAAATTTTTTGTATTTGTTATATAATAATATCATATCGCAATAAACTGATAAATACAATTTTTAGCATCACATGATGTGATATGATATCACCTTATTTGTTCTGATACAATTAAAACTATAGAATCTGCTCTGCATCGAACAATTTAATTTGTATGAACTATCTCATTTTAATATAATATAATTTTGTTAGGTATGAAGAGATATGGTCAGGTATGATGTTACTTCCATTTTGTGGCATGATATGGTATCACATGAGCTTGTTAAATAAGGTAGATCTTGATGTGAAACTGAAATCATGCAATTTATACAATATGATCATAAGTTTTTTAATTTCTGTTAAATATCACACTGAGTAATATCATATGGTCTCATTCACCTAGTAGGATTCGAATTTCTTTGAGTTGCTTAATATGACATCATGCTATCAATGCATCCGTCGATGTTGAAATCTAAATATCATACGATTCGAAATTCTGATGTATTTTGTGGTAGGTGATATTTCGTGATATGATGTCATATGTTCATTTTTCTTCAGACTTGTCTTAATTTTAATAGATTTCCTGATTTAGTATTACACAAAAAATTGTTATAAGCTATTAATTTGAAATTTGGTATGCTATTAATTTATCTGCGATAATTTCTATTATTATGATGTGATCTGCTTAAACTTAATGAAAACTATGTTTTGGAACTCCTTCATTGATATATTAAGGTGTTATTCAATGTTGATGGTATAGTATTTAACCATGCATTTTACCCTTTGTGAGCCGCTTTGATTTTAACTCATGCCACTAGTTCAATTCTAAATATCACATGATAAGACTTGATGTAATGTCAGTACAATAAAAAAGTCACATGATGTGACTTGATGTCATGTTGGTGATATTTTTTTTGCTAATTTTTAATGAAATTTAGTGGTGTTGCACAATAAAAACAATACTTATGAGACTTATTAAATCAAAATTTCAACTAACATCATGTTATCTGATATCATATGATCTGGTTTGATTGAAGTTGAAGCAAATTAGGTGCTCTAATTTGGCATCACTCAATGTAAATAATAAAATTCTGCATCACACCACATGAAAATAAATCCACCAAATCTGTTGAAATTGCAACCCAACGGCAACTTTGTCTCTCAGTTCACCTTGAGTAATTTGCTAAGACAATTTCAGTTATGAAGTTTTATGTTGTACAATATTTTTAGTGTTTAAATGCACGTTCCTTCGGTATTTTATTGTTTTAAATGGCAACAAAGCTACTGACATAACAGCACAATAGCGCAACAACGGTAACAACGTTACCGGACTGTGGCTTTACTTACAGTAAAACAATTTAATAAAGAAATTCTTGCTTCCAACTTTATGCTTCCTTTAGTGAAAAATGGCATGATTCAGCGGCTCATAATAGGCGCGTGGAAGTGAAGTTGCTACATTTTTCATTCCCTCTTTGAGCTGATTTAATGTGTATTTAACTTTTAGCTGTGTTAATTTTTGTTGGACACAAGCAACGCTGGATGTGAGAGACCGCTGGTGTTTGACTTTACTAGGTTGTAGTTGATTTTTGGCACTTCAATATCGGCCTTCTCCCATATCGGCCTTACCAAATAAAGAACTAAAACTTAAAATGTTACTCTCCCTCCCCCTACAAAAATGTCATCCACACTCCTCATCTCATTCACAATTAAAGACGACAAAGAATTCTTAATCTGCACATTTTATCTTCATCATATATGAGCGCGCCATAAGTATGTCTGTGGTCATTTAAGTCCAGATATGTATGTAACTTTATGCGCCCGTCTTAATGGAGCCACTGCATTTGGAAATCTCTTATTACATTTATTGCATTATTTAGTTGAGAACTGCAACCACAACAGAAACAACTAAAATGTACAGATACAATTTACTATAACATAAACTTTATTGCCACTACATATACACTTACATACATAGATACACTTGTAGATATATATTTCTTTGCTAGCCGATAAGAAAATACATTTACGTGCTGTTACTCTATGCGGCAATGGGAGCAAATAGGACTCCTTTGTGGCTCTGCGTCTTGGACGCATTGCGCTCTGCTTTCATTTCTTGTCTTGCACAATTATCTTGAACAATTAAATGTGTTTAAGTGCATTGTTTTTACTTTTGTAGATAAACTTTAAGTAAACTTAAGTACAGGCATGCACATGTATTTGCATTAGGATGGGGCGAAAATTATAAATTTTTTTTTATGTAAAAAAAACTTTTATTCGTAATTTTTAAAATTTTAAATGCTATATAAAAGTAATTATGTACAGTAGTGAGTAATATTAATAAATAATTATAAAAAGGAAAATTTTTTTTGCCCAGAAATCGCAAAAGAAATTTCAAACAAAAATTGTTTTTCCCTCTCATGCAAAAAGAAAGTACTCTTAATATTATTATATTATATTCAAATTTAAAAAAGTTTTCCAATAGTTTTTAATTTTTTTTTAACATTCAAGGAAACACCCTAAAGATTCTGGAGCAACTTTAAATTTAATTTTTTGTTTTCTTTGTAATCTCTTCATTTCATCAATTATTTAAAAATCACATGGAGCAACTCAAAATGTTTCTATATATTTTGTGCGACCCACCCTAATGTACGTGTACTACATTTCAGATGGAATATAGCAATGAAAACTGCAACTTTTTAGAATAATGATTTTTTACCTAAATTCAAAAATTTTAAAATTTTTTTTGCACATTCGAAGGAACACCCTAAAGATTCTAGAGCAACTCCAATTTTTTTTTTTTTTTGGAACTACTTTATTTGATGAATAATTTAAAAATCATGTGTGGCGCCTTATAATGTTTTTTATATATTTTGAGCGACCCACCTTAATGTAAGTGTAATAAATCTGATACAGAGCATAGAAATGAAAACTGCAATTTTTTAGAATAATTATTTTTTACTTCAATTCAAAAATTTACCAATTTTTTTTTTGCACATTCGAGGGACCACCCTAAAGATTCTAAGCAGTTCTAAATATTTTTTTTCCTCGGAACTACTTTCTTTTTTTGATTAATAATTTAAAAATCATCTGTGGCACTTTAAAATGTTTTTTTATATATTTTGTGCGACCCAGCCTAATGTACGTGTACTACATTTCAGATGGAATATATGTACATAGCAATGAATATTGCAATTTTTTAGAATACATTTTACATACCTACATAAATTCAAAATTTTTTTTATTTACTCAATATGTTATCAAATTTTTTTTCCAATGCACCCTAATGTAAGATTACTGCATCTGGAAGATAGCATAGCAATAGAAACTGCAAATTTTTAAAATTTAAAAAAAATTTACCAAATTTTTTTTTAATATTCAATGTGACACGAGCTTCAAATTCACATTTTTTTTAACCCACCCTAATGTAAGTTTACTAATCTGCTATAGAACACAGTAATCTTACAACTTTTTTCATCTTAATGTATCAATGTTTTATTATGTTATTAGGTGTACCTATCATGCACTTGAAATGGCATGGCTGCCGGATATCAATCCTCCCTGGGTCTGTAGCTGCTGTGGTCGCCTTAACCCCACTTTTTTTCCAAAAACACGGTGGATCAAAGACCCGAGAGTAGACCTGAGAGGCGGTCGCTGATTGGAACCACCATTCATCTGGGCTATAGTTGTATAGTGTATAGTGGAATTGCTTAAGTGAGCTTTTTGCCCTTTGGCATTATCATTGAAAGCTCACACTTTAAGTACATTAAATTTAGTGACCAAAACGACTTTCATAATACCTTAAATCCCGCTTGATACACTTTGAGCCACAAACAGTCATTTCATTAACCAAACCACTATATTTTAATAAATTGAATTAAATACCCGCCAGCAAAATAGTTAAGCCACGGCGTTTATCCTTCGGCATACAACCCGCAGTGTTGCAGTGTTGAGCAAGATGCCGTCACGTTTTCGCAATTTCACAAAACCCCAAATACCTTTTAATTTAATCCAATACCACTTTTGATATTTGGTGGTTGCTGCTTAGCAGCTGTTGGCTGTTGGCTGCTGGTAAGTACTCAGCTCGAAAGCTTTTCCCTGCTGCAAAATCAACCACCAATCACAGTTAATCGATAGGCAATTGTGTGTTACAAACGCTGCGGTGTGTCCTTACTTCCGCGACGTGTATGTAAATCTAAGGACACAATTCAAGCTTTAACGCTTTCTGCCTTAAATCATAAATTGCACAAAATTAAAATTGTTCACCCCTTTTTTTTAAATATTTTTCCCTGGCATGAATGTTTTATTGCTAACTTAGACAGAAATATTTTGCCACTTACTTAAGCATTCGTTGTAAATTTCAACGGAAATTGCACGACGCTAACATTAAAAACGCTCTCACACCTGTGTAACTACTTGTTTGTGTAAGATGGAGGGGGGAAATAATAAAAGTTCGGTGAGCTTTTTTTGTTGAAAGAGAGCTGCGGAGAGATAGAGAGAAATTATTTATTTAGAAATATTTTTTTCGATCCACCCTTTTATGTAGAATGAGAGGTGTTCTTTCTATATATTAGTAGTATTGTAAAAATTCACTACCTCCTCCCCTCCCTTAGTGGAAAACCCACTTTTTTTTCGCTCCACCCTTTTTGTAGAGAAAATTTGAATTTGAGAGTTATTCCTTTCATATAATTTTATTTTTTCTTAGTCTCTCGTCAGATACTCCAATTTCTCTTTGAATACTCTTATTGACATTTCTCATTTCATTTAATAAAACTTTATGGCAACTCCGCAAAAACAAAAATGTGGCAACACTTACGGATGAGAGTTTGAAATGTAGAATTTGTATTTAATCTTTTATTCAAGAGTTTACCCAAATAATTTTGAAAAATTTTTATAGCGAACATTCAAGAAAATTAAAATAATAAAATTAGGTGGCAACGCTATGTGGTAATTCTATTTGAAAATCAATTTTTTTTTTTATACGACTTGCTTCACTTTGCGTTTGATACTCATATTGGCACATCTCTGCTGCTTTCTTTTAAAATTCAAATATCTGGCAACGCCTTAAAAACTTCAGATGTGGCAACACTCATATTAAAGAACTTAACAATTTTTATAGAAATACGTGAAATTGTTTTCGGAATAGAAGCGGTTTTGCACTAAAGATATGTATACAGTAGGATGAGGTCTTACCATTTAATTTTTTTAACTCCAGGTGGCAACCACTTCAAAAAAAATCTAACTACAAGTCATCAAGTCTTCAGCAAACGATTTCAGATTGTTGCAGTTGAACTTGTCTGAGAAAAAAAGTGCTCCTTTAAGGCTGATAATTTTCTCTATTTTTCTAGAAGCCTCAATCGAACCTTTGTTAGTCCCCTCTGACTTGTCTTTACCCACAATGCTACCACATTCGTCGTCTCTTTAAATTCAAAATCATAGGCGTCCTGTTGTCGCGAAAAATCTCAAAACTGTCACTAGGAAAATTGAAGCTATTTCAAACTGTCTCTGTCTCAATTCGTTGGGGTTGACAATTGAAGTAAAAGCTTGTAGTAGGGCGCACAATAAACAGCAACAATCACGCAATGCCCGTCGTACTTCCATGCAAAATCCCAACAAACAAAGCAACAAGCACCCACTCAATGGTACTCATGCCTACTTACACGCTTACTTACTTACCCACTTACCAAGCGCACTGAGCTCAGGCAAAAACACAAACGAATTGCCACCCCCAAAAGCCAAATATGTTAATAATCCCTTACCCACCTTACTCACTTGTTATTTGTTGTTGTTGTTTGTATAAGCATGGCTTATAAATATATCGATAGCACTCAAATGTTAAGTCCCATTGGGCGCGACACTCGGCGTGTGCAACGTCTTTCCGGCATTTAATAGACGGCATTAAACTTTGCTGCCCGCACCGCAACGCTTTGTAGCTCACAACAACAAATAACACACACGCAACATTGGGTGGTCGCCCCCCCCTCCCTCTCCACCCCATTTCAGTTGGTTTGCTTTCGTTTTTCATATTTAAAAATCACCCGCAGTTAGCAAAATCAGTTGGCTTTTAATCTTTTAAATTCGCTCGCATGAGTCAGACGCACCCCCTTGGTTTGGTTGGTGTGGGCGCCGCGCGTCGTCGTCGACATAGCAAAACATTTGCCAAATTGTTTGACAAAATGTGGCAATCTTTGCTTTTGTTGTTGGTGGAATTACTTTTTTGCTGGCAATGCGATTTTAATGAGCTGACGGTACATGTAAACGATATCGTTAAGTGGCTGCTTTCATGGTGGCCGTTAATTTCGTAGTCTCTTTTATGGCCTTAACATAAAGTTAAGTGAATGGTTGCGTTCGATGAAATCTTGGAAAGCGATAAGGTAATTAAAATTTATGGGCGTGTTTAGTGTGGAGGTAGAGGTTGTTGTTGTAGGAGTTGTGAGTCAGCGCTGAGACTAATTTCCTAGAGATCAAAGAGTTAATTGTTCATTGATTTCAGCAAATGAAAATTGAACTAGTGAATATTTAGCGATATTTAATCGATTCAATATACTTTCTCATTTAACTTATATATGTTTCGATTTGGCATGTTATCGATAAAAAGTAATTTATCGATTTAATTGAATATTTATCGATATTTAATCGATTAAATATACTTTCTCAGTTATCTTTTATATATTTCGATTTGGCATGTTATCGATAAAAAGTAATTTATCGATTTTATTGAATATTTATCGATATTTAATCTATTAAATATACTTTCTCATTTATCTTTTATGTATTTCGATTTGGCATGTTATCGATAAAAAGGAATTTATCGATTTTATTGAATATTTAGCGATATTTAATCGATTAAATATACTTTCTCATTTATCTTTTATATATTTCGATTTGGCATGTTATCGGTAAAAAGTAATTTATTGATTTTATTGAATATTTATCGATATTTAATCGATTAAATATACTTTCCCATTTAACTTTTATATATTTCGATTTGGCATATTATCGATATATGTACATTAATTTATCGACTTTATTTAAGACTTATTGGTCGACGAATTTCATCAGAAAAGGGTCTGAGTGCCTCTCATCTTTATCTAAAAAGATCTCTTATAAGAGTGAAACTTGTAATGCTCATCATTACATCACTTTCGATACTCGCGGTTTCTGCATGATTAAAGATCTTACAGCTCAAGAAATCCTTCAAACTAGCTCCGCAGAAAAATGCTAACCAAATCAGCAATATGACCTTGGAATAAGCGTGAGCCTGGCGCACTTCGTCTTTAACCCTGGGTCTTTTTGAGCGCAAAGCTCACCTTGAAAGCCTTTCCAAAGCTCAGCAAAGGCATGAGTTACTTTGATGAAAGGGACACAGACTAAAGAAAAGTCTCTCCTGTGTCCTTACACTTCAGTGGAAACCACAAGCTCGAACTTATTTTCATAATCCTACATCTACAAAGTGATCCACCCTTTTCTAATCACCCACTAACTCGTTTGAAGTAGGCATAAGGATTAAGTTATACCAACGACCTCATGTCAACAGCTCAACACCTCAAAATGGAGTCAAATAAAATGTCACCAAAAGGTGTTGGGGCTTAAAAGTGCAATTCAAAAGAACTCATATTGCGATTGCACAAAATATGTCTGGCATAACTAGCTGTAATCTTTGGTAAGCGAGTTCGAAAAAAAACAAGAAAACAAAGTATAAACACACTAACCTTTTCAACGAAAGAGACAGCCCACTTTGCTTTAAGTTGTTTATAAATTTCCTACCTACTCGCCTTAGCGCTTTTTACAGCTTGTTGACAAAAAATTGTGACTGCTGTCCATATGAGACTACTTGCACCAACTCACCATTAATACCAAAATGCAAGCCTTCATTTGTTGATTCATTCATGCATTCACTCAATGCGTTTCAATGCAATATTCAATTGCTGCATAGAGTGTCGCAGACAGATGACCTTTTCAAAGGCGCACCAACAACTAGTGCAACTGCATATACGACCTAAAGCTTTACACAAGCACATAAAATATCTACATATACCCAACTAGTATAACTCGTTCAACCGATTACATATTCATAGCTTTAGTTGTTGCTCTTTTCATTAATACTGGCAGATACAAGCGTCCTTCTATGCATATCCTTGCAGTGAAAGCTTACATCACACACACACACACATAAATACATACATGCTTAACCATACTGGCTATTTGTATGACAATTTCGTTTGCTTGTGGTTTTGTGCAATCATTTGCATCTTTTCTGCGGGTATCTCTTAAGCATAAAGCAATACAAACACACACACGCACACACACACACTCTCATAAACAAATACATAAGTACACAAGACACTTAATACATTCTACAACTTCAGTCCATTCAATGGGAAAGCCTGTAGTTGAGTAGTGCAGCTCAAACAGGCTCAGCAATTAACAACTCGAAGATCTTTTGTGCAAATAATCGACAAGGTGGACGAGTTAAGCTTTCATAAAGGTGTTTGTATATGCTACGCATATGTACATATGCATCTACCCAGCAGTCACACCAATTAGTTGTAAACTAACCTACAACTAGTATGAATCCAACTAGTCAATCAATTGTTGTTCTCTCATATGAGGTGATGCTATCATGGGGACGTCCTATCAGATCAGATGACAATTATCAGTGTGGAGCAGAAATAGAAAATATATAAAATATACCAAAAAAATTTTTTTTTTTTTTGTTTTTGTTGTTATTATTTCATTTTTTTTTTTTTTTTTTTTTATTTTTTATTTTTTTTTTTAATTTGTATTTTATTTTCTTTTCTTTTCTTTTCTTTTCTTTTCTTTTCTTTTATTTTCTTTTCTTTTCTTTTCTTTTCTTTTCTTTTCTTTTCTTTTATTTTATTTTATTTTATTTTATTTTATTTTATTTTATTTTATTTTATTTTATTTTATTTTATTTTATTTTATTTTATTTTATTTTATTTTATTTTATTTTATTTTATTTTATTTTATTTTATTTTATTTTATTTTATTTTATTTTATTTTATTTTATTTTATTTTATTTTATTTTATTTTATTTTATTTTATTTTATTTTATTTTATTTTGTTTTATTTTATTTTATTTTATTTTATTTTATTTTATTTTATTTTATTTTATTTTATTTTGTTTTATTTTATTTTATTTTATTTTATTTTATTTTATTTTATTTTATTTTATTTTATTTTATTTTATTTTATTTTATTTTATTTTATTTTATTTTATTTTATTTTATTTTATTTTATTTTATTTTATTTTATTTTATTTTATGTTATTTTATTTTATTTTTTTTTTTTTATAGGTATATATTTTTTTTATTAAGCTTTCGCATTTCAAGGTCTTAACTACTATTTATTCAGACTAGTTCTAACATTTTTCTACAGGATACAGATAATTTATAGAACCAATTTAGGTACGTACTTGGCATTTCAGTCACTTCTTAGACAATGATGCGTATAGGAATGAGAGCTTGATGATGATTTTGATATACATATGTGCATATACAGTTATGTTGTTATATACATACATACTTATGTATATCTGACCCATCTTGCTCTTTCATGTATTTAGCAATCTAACACCTCTTTAAAGTATTGCAACCACACATATTTACCACTGATACTAACGAGCCATTTCCATTGTCTGCTGATATGGATTTCATGAATAATTGGAAATTCTGGTTCATTGGGAGTTAAATTGCATCTGCGTCTGACGTGAGTACGTCTGCGTTTTCGAAAAAGAAAGGTATTTAGACTTTTCTTGTTGGGTGTGAGTATCGATAGTTCCATTACATCAATGCAAACTTTCCCCTTCCCCACAGCGAAGTTAGTCAACTTTCTAGAACTTCTTATACTTCACATTTAAAGGTTGTAAACTAGGTAATCAAAGCTTAACTTGACCCCCTCCCAGTGGTACTAAGGAAACTTACTAAGAGCATCAAATCGACTGATATCTCTTATCTTACCTGTAGCCATAAGATGACGGCTCATAGGAGTAATTCCCAAACGAAACTTTCAAAGTTTTTACACCTTCTAGGAAATACTTTTCTTTGAAGTTTTCCCACTTTTCTTTCAATATTAATGCGTAGATTTCCGCTGCCAAACCAAGTTTGGTTACGCCATCCATAAACCAAATCCTTCTTTATTTGTTATTTACACCAAAAACTTTACAAACATTCATTTCTTGCTGCAGAGCTTTTCAAATTATTTATTTCGATATCTTACACTTATCGCTAAACAACATCAAACTCATTTCAAAATACTCAACGTGCCTGCGTATGTAATTCTGGAAAATTTGCATATCTCACAAAGTGAACATATCGCAATTTCAATCTACTGCCACTGTCATCTAAGGACAGGTGGATAACTACAACGCATTTGAAATGTGAATGCCTCGAGAGTTGCGGTGAAAAGTTGCACGTGCGATGGTGCTTTTGGCGTGATTGGATATTTGCTGATAACTAGAAAGCTGCGATTTGTCACATACTCGAACACAAACATCGTCATATCTCATATAGGAACAGTCGTGAATGTCTGATTGCACGTATGGATTTTGCAATGTTGATAGTGCTGTTTTGCCAAATCACAATTGCCATTTGCAACGTGTCGGAAAGCAAATGCAAATAAACAAATCAAAAATATAAACAAAAAAGCTACAAAAGAAAGAAAGGGACGTAGGTAAGTTTTGTTTATAAATCTATAAAGTAGCAGTGTCTCCAACTGTTAACTAGGATTTTCAAGACGTGGGTGGAGAAAAGTAAGAAATGAGGGCGTAAACTAAAATACCTCAATTTTATTTCCCGCTTAACTTCCTCAACTACACTCTCTACTTTCACCAACTTTCAACATACATCCAACTTTCAACAACCTCTAACAAATTTCTAGCAGCTTTCAACGGTTATTGAATTCAATCACAATAGTTCCTCTAATACAGTGAATTTATATTCACTAACTTCCTCCACATCACGCTCCAAACTTGCTAATTACCGCACATTATTATTATAATCGGTAGGACGCATAAGCTCATCCCACCCATTAAGTGTAATCACAGCCTTAATCATTTTTGGTTGGTTGATTAATTTTACTTCATACATCGTTATTTGATATTTATCGGCGATGATTTATTGTGTGCTTCGTGCGTAATGGTTTGCAATACCCATAATAGATTTACGCATTTTAACTAGATGAGAACCAGGACAAGGGTTTTACTGTAAAAGTAGTAGATTTAATACTTTTTTTTTTTTCAAAAAAAATTTAAATCTGCTATGGCTACGGTCATGGTTATGGGTATGGTTATGGTTATGGTTATGGTTATAGTTATGATTATCGTACTGTTTATGGTTGTGGTTATGGTTATGGTTATAGTTATGGTTATCGTCATGTTTATGGTTATGGTTGTGGTTACTGTTATGGTTACAGTTATGATAATGTTTATGGTTATAGCTATGTTTATGGTTATGGTTATGGTTATAGTTATTGTTATTGTTATAGTTATGGTTTTGGTTATAGTTATGCTTATAGTATAGTTTATGGTCATGATTATGGTTTTGGTTACGGTTGAGGTTAAAGTTATGATTATTGTTATTGTTAAAGTTGTTGTTTTCGCTTTCGGTTTAGGTATGGTTCTGGTTATGGCTATGTTTATGGTTGCCGTAATGTTTATGGTTGCCGTAATGTTTATGGTCATGGTTATGGTTTTGGTTATGGTTGTGGTTATAGTTATGATTATGGTTATGGTTATAGTTGTTGTTCTTGTTATAGTTATGGTTATGGTTATGGCTATGGCTGTGGTTATGGTTATGATTATGGTTACGGTTACGGCAGAAGATATGATTACTGGCAATTTTTTAGTTATGGTTACGACAAAGTTTACTTTATGCTAACGGTAACGGCTACGATTACTGCTAATGGTATGGCTACCGTTAAGGAAGATGGTTTACGAACCCTGTATCCACTTGTCTTTTTTTCAAAACATGCTCTTCAATACAATTTATTTCGTCATTTAGTTACTACTATTTTTTTATACAGCTTAGCCAACCCTAATGCATCCTATTTCCAATTACGTTTGCCGCTTGGTTAGCCAGTAAGCAAATTATTGTTTAATTGATAAGCAGTAAATGTTGAAATGAGCATTAGTGGCGGTCATTAGGAAACGCCCAAACGGCTAGCTCATCTCATATTAAGATATACAATAATAATTCGAAAACCAAAAGCGTATCATTAATTATGCGCCTACATTGTATATGTGCGTAAATATGTAAAGATAGGACGATAATGCATGCATAATTTTAGGCGTACGACCTCAACATCTGACGCAATTTCAGCAAAGTTTTTAGCCAAGATTTATGTAATACTTAGATGGTTAATTGGTTGAACGTATGTTGGTATGATTGGCTGTCATGTTTGTTAATCGAAATTAGGCTTGCGTGATTTACGATATGGTGAATGTATTAAGCAAAACAACAAAAAAAAAAGAATATTGCAAGGAGGCCAGTAAGTTGCTTAATAGGAGGTTTGGAAGTGGAATAAATTAAGTTATATATTTTTTTTTTAAAATCTATGTTACAATCAAGGTTAAGTGAAGGTCAAACGAATTTTTTAAAAATCACTTGATTTGCTTTTAACTAAAAAATTTAAATTTCTATCAATAGATTTAACTCACTCAATGATAACATTTTCATCAGCACTTAAATGCTTGCATACATCAATTCACTTAGACTGCAACTTGGCATTCAATACAACAACTACATACATTGAGTCAACACAAAAGTTACCATCAACAACAACATCCGTTTACCATATGCTTCAACTATTTTTTAAGTAAATTGTGAATATTTCGATAAATGCCAATGAAAATTGGGTCGAATTGCGAAACCGTTGAGCCACAGCTACCACAAACCCTTATCATTCTAACACATACACATTGAGGTAGTTTATTTGTAGGCTATGGCAAAACAAAGTCAAACAAAATGCTCTTTCGATTTTTCTCTCAGTGGCTCACTATGATGTTGCATATTTATAGGCGTTCGGCATGCGGCATGCGATTATTAACGCCAATGTGAGCGTGTTGGTATGTGGGTGCATAAATGTGTTTATATGTAGGTGTAACGGTACTGGCATGCAGTTACTATTTGAGTCTAAAATTTCTGTTTTTTTGTGAAATTCAGTTTTATTTTGAAATTCATTGCATTTACAGCATTTGTACTGGTATGAGAAGTTTAGTTGTTTATGTGTGGGTGTTTTAACCAAATATTTTGCATGTATGTGTGCGTCAAACAAATTCGCTCTGAATGGCATATGCATACAAACTCATTTTTAGACTGACCATGCATATACGTATATATATATGTGTATGTGTGTTGCACTGCGTCCTCCCTTTGTTGGCAATACATCAAGTTAAGTGCAATGCGCATAAAATTTTGGCCATAAATTGAACTGAAAATGAAAATGGTTTTTGCACCACAAAACGAGCCAACATTATAGAATGATGAACAAGCGTATGGAATATGTAACTATATATATCTATATACATATGTATATATTTAATAAATCTGAATAAGTATGAATGTAAGTCATGAGTGGGAATGCCTAAAAGAGCCGTTGAATTTGTTTGTGTGTTTACTTTCAAATTTCTCCTGTGAATGTAATATGGAATGCAAATATTTACGACCCATAATTACGCATACAGCTAAACAGTCTAAAATTACGTATAAGATATAATATATATACATACATATATAAAATAAAATAAGGTATCTTTAAATAAAGTAAAGTGAAATGAAATAAAATAAAATAAAATAAAATAAAATAAAATAAAAAAGAATAAAATAAAATAAAATAAAATAAAATAAAATAAAATAAAATAAAATAAAATAAAATAAAATAAAATAAAATAAAATAAAATAAAATAAAATAAAATAAAATAAAATAAAATAAAATGAAATGAAAAGAAATAAAATAAATTTAAATAAAATAAAATAAAATAAAATAAAATAAAATAAAATATGCTTCTATTTCTGTTCATTACCTCAAAATTTGTATTAAATATTATATAATAATTTAATATTATTTGAATAGCTTTTGTATGCATTTATTTATGCCATTGTATAAATAGGTTTTAAATAGTTATCATTTCTGTTGCCATTTGAAACCGCAATTTATGTTGATATTTTCGCTGCCACAATAATTGTTGCACTTTTTTATGTAGCGTTTTTATTTTTCAAATCAACATAGTCATACATATACATACATACATACATATATTCCAGATAATAATGTTTGTGTTTATTGGACAAAATTCCAAAGAAAAACGTCAAATCCGCAAACCATTTCAATGTTTTAAGCTTGATGACGCCAGAAGTCCTGATAATTCTGTTATTGCTTTCCGATCTGATGAAATGGTTGCTGTTCCCACATGGGGAATGTGAGTAATGCTTCTAATATAATTTTGCAAAATTTTTTTTTTATTCAGATTTTTCTCTTTGTTTTTGCGAAACAGGTCACACCTGTGTATATTTGAAAAGCTGTTCAATTATTATTTACTTTGTTTTGCCCATTCGATCCGCTTCTATTTACATTTTACATACAATGTTTCAAGGATTTTCCGCTGCCTTCCTTCCTTTTCCCATTATCGTTCTCTGGAGCACACGCAAAAATTTCCTAAGCATTCCAATTCAACTACCTTTTTGTTATTTTTTGCTTGCGCTTTCTTATTTTATCAATACTTTTCCATATTCAAAAACAGTCACGCTTCCTCTATTTTCTCACACAATTTGCATATGTGGAATGGTCTGCTGCTTTACCTGCGTACTGCTTTTTTGCTGAATGATTCCAAGATCCAAATGTGCGTCTGTCAATGCAAATGGTAACAAATGTAACAACGATATTAACTTCCGATGACATTCCAGAGCGTGAAATTGAGGTGAGCATGAGCATGAGGGCTTAGAAGGGACGTGAGGTGCTAGAGAGCAAAATGAGGAAACATTTTGTATATAAACAATCTAACGGTGCTAACGAGCATTGAGTGAGTGTCACATTTGTGCAGTTCAAATGTTGTTGACATATAAATATTTGCATATGTAGATATGTCTATTAGGGTGGGTTGTTAAGAGAAATATAGCGAAAAGTATGTTCTAGCTAAGTTACTACAAAAATGTTTCCGAATAGGAATAGTAATAGTAATAGCAATAGGAATAGGAATAGGAATAGGAATAGGAATAGGAATAGGAATAGGAATAGGAATAGGAATAGGAATAGGAATAGGAATAGAAATAGGAATAGGAATAGGATAGGATTAGGAACAGGAATAGGAATAGAAATAAAAAATAGGAGTAGGATAGGATTAGGAATAGGAATAGGAATAGGAATAGGAATAGGAATAGGAATAAGAATAGGAATAGGAATAGGAATAGGAATAGGAATAGGAATAGGAATAGGAATAGGAATAGGAATAGGAATAGGAATAGGAATAGGAATAGGAATAGCAATAGGAATAAGAATAGGAATAGGAATAGGAATAGGAATAGGAATAGGAATAGGAATAGGAATAGGAATAGGAATAGGAATAGGAATAGGAATAGGAATAGGAATAGGAATAGGAATAGGAATAGGAATAGGAATAGGAATAGGAATAGGAATAGGAATAGGAATAGGAATAGGAATAGAAATAGAAATAGAAATAGAAATAGGAATAGAAATAGGAATAGGAATAGAAATAGGAATAGGAATAGGAATAGGAATAGGAATAGGAATAGGAATAGGAATAGGAAAAGGAATAGGAATAGGAATAGAAATAGGAATAGGAATAGGAATATGAATATGAATAGGAATAGGAAAAGGATTAAGAATAGGAATAGGAATAGGATTAAGAATAGGAATAGGAATAGGAATAGGAATAGGAATAGGAATATGAATTGGAATAGGAATAAAAATAGGAATAGAAATAGGAATAGGAATAGTAATAAAAAAAGCAAAAAAAAAGAAGAGAAAAATCAAAAAGAAAAGGGAGATGGAGATGGATATGGATATGGATATGTAAAAAAAACAAGAGGAAGTATTAGAAAGCGAAAGAAGAAGATATGAGTTATTGAGGTGAAGACAATTTCTGCTATTGTAAAAAAAATGTATAATAGAATTTTTTTTGATTTTCTAATAATTAATATGAATTTTCCGATCCTCACGCAACTCTCAGTTTTCAAAAAATATTCGAATTTAAGGTTTCGAAGTATTTCGGAAACTGAATTCCTTATTGGAAATAAGGACGAATAGATGAAAAACCATTTATTTACTACGACACCTCAAACTGCTGTCGACCTATTGGATGAGGCAGCCAGTCTCTTCAAGAGCCTCTCTAGTGCAACCCTGTCAGGTCGAAATTCACTAAAAACGAGTTCGAAAAAAAAAAAATTTTCCACACACCCTAATATGTTGATGTAGCTCCACCCCAGCAGAGTTGCCGCATTTTTTTTTTTTTTTTTTTTAGAAATGCGTTCCCATGGAAATGTACTTTTGTGTGTGCTTTTATCGGATGTGAAAATTTATATTTGATATGACAGCTTGGTGATGTTTGCAATATTTGTGCAAATAAAGCGCACAAATCGACAAACAAAAGCAAAGATAATGTAGAAATTGTGAAAACAAGTAAAGTAAATGGCAAAATGTAAAAAAAAAAAACAAATTTCCATATGAGAGTGTCAGCTTATTGCTCTGCATCAGTTGAGTTTGACACTTTGCACATATTAAAAATCTATCAAAAACAAATTATATCATTGAAAACACTACGAAAATGGATGCAGCAACAATTTTGTTACCGCTAAGGGAGTGGGTGCGATGGGGTATAGAACCTGGCATGCTCGGAAATTATTGGACCTCCGCTCTGAAACTTCTCTGTCCGTTAATATGACTTTTCTAGATTGAGAGAGTAGTTTTAACAACTTTCAATATCATGCTTTCCTTCACGCTAGATGGCGCTGTTAAGCTCCGAAAGCTTTTAAAAATCACACATCGTTTCTACAACAGTCGGGCAGGTATCACAAGATGCTGATACAGCAATATACAAAATTGCAAATACCCTTTTAAGAATTGGGGTTAAGGGCGCCTTTTTCATAAAAAAAAAAATGAAATTAGTTCGTGGAGTGAATGAAAGTTAGAGGGGCTAGTGCCAGGCGGCATTTCAACCGGTGCATACCGAGTTCAGTTGGGCAAAGCACTCGCCACATCCTTGGCATCGACTCACACCAAATCCTTTAGAGAGTAGTTTGCGGTTACAACAAAAACAATAACAATCAATTAACATCTTGTTCGCTAACCATTTAGTTTTTTTTTTCTAGAAACTAAAACCATTAACAGGAATCAACATCACGTCTCGAATTTCACACACATTCACCTACAACAAAAAATCACTTTTGTGGTTGCAACATTATATTTACTATTTTATTATTATAGCACTTGTTTTTTGTGGCTTTTCACACTATAATTCTTCAAACGTTTTTTTTTTCCACTATTCCATTTTGTGTTTGTCTTATTTAATGCAAGCTTTTACCCTGTGTGTTCCACAGTTTTGTGGTTGCATATGACACGTTCACCTACACACAAATTTGCTGCGCTCGAGTGACAGTTTGTTAGGTTGTTAGCACACTCGTGGTTGTTTGTTTTTGTTTTTTTTTTACAATTTTAGTGTTAATTAACACCACAAAATGCGCATGAAAATTTCATTAAAACTTAATGCACGCAATTAAGCACAGAATTGTCACATACACATTGAAGCGCATTACTTTTGACAAAAAAAAAAGAGAAAAACAGAAGCAAACAAGTACATTTTACTAAAATACTTTGTGTCATGTGCTTCATAATTTAACTGTTTTTAATTTGAAAAAAAAGAAGGAAAGCAAGAAAAAAAATCGTCAACAAACAGCTGTTATTTACAGCACGACCAAAAGTATTGACTGAAAACCCGAGTAAGAGTAATTTTTAGAATTTGTTTTTTAAGAGGAAATAAAATAAATTTTATGGCGTTCGAGTGAAATTATTTAATGCAATTTTTAAAAACAAATAAAAAAAAACTACAAATCTCAAAATATTCTTTTTCTGTATATTGGTAATTAATTAATGAGTTTTAAATGGCATGTAAGGGGTTAACAATTCCCCCACTTTTCAAGCCTTTTCATGAAGGGCTCACATTTCTAGAGATTTATTCATAATAGAACTTCATTATGCCTCTTCTGACGAAGCTAAATATTTTGATTTGAACTTTCCTTACCATTTTCTGAAATGCGTTTTAGCTTTTCTAAAATACCTCTCAGCTAATTTAGTTGCATCTGGGCATTTTCGGATTTAATTTGAGCTTTTTTAAAATACATAAGAGCTTTTCTGAAATACATTTGAGCGGTTATAAAATACATTTGAGCTTTTTTGAAATACATTTCAGCTTTTTCGAACTACAGCTGAGCTTTTTCGAACTACAACTGAGCTTTTTCGAAATACATTTGAGCTTTTCTGAAATACATGTGAGCTTTTGCTTGTTGGGCTTTGGTCACTTGAATCACTCATTAGTTTAAAAAATTTTGAAATACACTATTATCTGAAGTTTATAAGGTTGTTTTCGAAATCAATTTGAGCTTTTCCAAAAGCTATTTGAGCTTTGGTAAGTGGGACTTATGAAAATGATTTCGACTTAAAAAAAATTAACTCTTTTCTTTTAAATTCTGATACGTATTAGATATTTTACAAAATATATTTGAGCTTTTCGAAAACTAATTTTCAGAATTTAATTCAAGCTTTTTCGAAATACATTTCATTCTTAGAGTATTCAATTAAGTCATTTGGCTCCTCACAAGATAAAATATTGTTTGAAGTTCCTTAAAGCTTTCGCTTATTTCGGCTTTATTGATCGGTCTTAAGTCATTCTTCGTGAGTAAATTGGACTTTAGTAATTTGGACTTATAAGAAACATATTTTTTTTTTATTTTGAGCTTTTCTGAATAAAGTTTGCTGCTTCGGAATTTAATTTGGTATTTACGAAATATATGTATATGAGCTTTTTCGCAATTCTTTGTTTCTGATTAGTGGACTTTGGTCATTTTGGTTTTTTAATTCAACTTTTTTTTGGAGTTTTGAGCTTTCTTGAATAAAGTTGAGCTTTTTTAAAGTATATTTGTGCTTTAATTAGCTTTTCTAGATTACAATTGAGCTTTGGTTGGTTGGCTTTGAGTTCGAAGTACATAATCGCTAACTTTAAACTTTTCGAGTTAGTATCTAATTTGATTTTTTTCACCAAGTTTTCCAAAAAGCTTCGGTATACCGTTCGCTAAAATACCATACCGAAATCCAAATATTCACAAACCTAACCTCAAACAAAAAGACTCTCTTAAAATCGAATAGATTTCAAATTAATGTCATGGACATTTTTATTGTGAAATGTGCGCTGGAATTGAAATTTGATTGAATGCATTAACTGTTGCTATTAAATGAGTAAACAAAGAAATTTTTGTTGAGGAATGTGGCATGTTTATATGTAAATATCGAAATGTTAATACATTCGAATGTCAAAGGTCGCTTACATGGCATGTTAAACGATGCAAATAATGGTTGCTGTGGCAACGGCAATTACACACGGCGTGGTTTTGGGAGAGAGAGTGACAGCGAAGTGTATATATTTTGATTGTGGAAGCGTTTTACGTTCTCCCTAATTGTGAATTGTAATTCTCAACCAGTTTATGAAATAAAAAAAAATCCGAAATTTCCATAGAGCATCTAAGAGATTTTTATTTTCGTGTATGCATTGACTAGTCAAACACTTACCGGATGGAGCTTACCGCACAGAGCAGAGTCTTTCCGGGAGATACGTGTTACAAAAAACTTCCGCTTGGATACGGTAATATGTTCGCTTTATTACTTCACCCCAGGAGGCTACAATTTCGGTAATTCGGAGACTTTCGCGATTGGCCAAGATCTCCACTACTCCCTCACCACAATGTCCAACAGCGTGAAGGCTAGGAACAGTTCGGTCGCTATTTTAAAGTGGAAATCTTTATTGCCCAAAACATTCATGAAGTCTCTCAACCCATTCGTTTAATCTGCGCTGTCTCTATTTTTTCTTTATCCACCAAAAGCTCAAAAATCCTCTAAAACCTTACAGTCAACATTAAAAAGAAGTTCTAGTTTATCATAAATTGGATATTCTGTGTAATTCAAAAGCTTCTGTTGGTACTCCACTTACTTCGTAGAACTCATACCCCCCCCCCCCCTCCTCCAAACCTGCGCCATCTGAAACTGTGAGTCCATCAAATGAAAGAAAATATTGCAACATCCTCAACAGCAACAACAAACCCACCAAGATATCAAACAACCATACCACAAGCAGCACTACGTTGAGCTCGGATAACCGTCCAGCAAATGCAAATTTGCTGTGTTTATTTAGTACGAAATTTTGTTGCACTCAAAAATACCTGCCAACGCATTCAAGCGAATTTTATGTTTATCCTACATACATACAGCGCGTGCTTTACTTTCGTTATGCGGTAGATTCTGTCAGAGAGACTTGGCAAAGTCGCTGTGTTTGGTCTTTCGGAGCCCAGTCAACAGTGCACCAACGCTGTTCAACGTCGTAACAGGAATTAATTTTCAATTTTTGCGCGAAATACCGTTGTTACTTCCGTAGCAGTCTTGCGGGAAATAAAACTCCATCTCGCTCGCACTCTCTTGCTTTCTGTTAGTAACTCTGTCCTCGCATACTCGTAGTGTTATTGTTGTTTGGTGTTGCTGTTGATGCTTTTTATTACATCAACTTTTGCAGGTTTTGAGAACACGCGCTAACGTTGGGGGGACGGGACGGGTTACAACGTTTGTAAATGTCTGCACAGCAAATTGGCATCTCAGACCTTGGAGTATGCCCGCAAAACGGTTGATGAGCATGACGATGAGTTTGATGATGCGGCGGCTATTGCTAGTGATGGTGTTTACTGTTGGTTGTTGTTGGTTATCTCTTGTTGCACTTGCTGTTGTTGTCAGCCTATTGGCTGAGGTGTTTTGCTAGTGTATACTGAAGAGCTCTTGAAATTGATTGCAATTCTGCGAGTACTGTTTGAAGTATTTCGGGAAGGGTGTGCGCGCAAACTGGACTCATTTGTGTGTGTGTGTGTGTGTGTGAATATGTGCAAAATTGAGGTTAAGTGCTCCATGATGCCATATAAAAACGCTGAATGGCGCTTAATCGTGTTGTTGCTGTTGTTGTTGTAAATGCATACCACATGCCAAATTATGCAGGTTTTTCGTGTTTGCATGTGTGCAACAACAACAAAGTGTGAAACAAATCCATGTAAAGCGTCAAATCAAAGTGCCTTGGATGAGCTCAACAAAATAGAAATTAAAAGCAATCCAATCAGCTCCAGATCATGGAACTATATCGTATAGAGATGCAATCTTACTGACGTCCACCTTTATTCAGAGTCTTGGAGACATACTTTACCAAGCTTAGAAGAATACCACAACGCGTTCTGGAGGCTGTGAGACTAGTGGTACAAAGCCCCAGTACCAGAGCGGACCAGATTTTTTGGATCGGACTAGAGATCGATGTTCGGTCTGATGAAATGGTAACTTGGCGGTTATAATCGTTATGTTTAGGAAGGTTCTCTTATACACCTAGAAGGCTTGGAGATTTTATAGCAGTTTGTTCGATCTCATAGCAGAGTTTCGACTCTTAGATCAAGTACACTTCTTGAACATCAATTCTTCATTTGAAGATCCTTCGGGTTCAAGCCAGTAATGAATCTGTCGGATCTGTGGCCGACGTGCTCATTCGAGTGTAGCTTACGGTCTCTTTCAGCGCTGGCGAGTTCTAAGCACTGGCCTCATTTAAGACTGTTGGTTTAAGACGAAGTTTTTTGTATCCTCGATCTTATCGGAGTTCACTTCGAGACCGCGTAGTCTTTACCACACTAATTCAAGGATTGTCTTTCGACTTTGAGTAAAGAATTCTTTTCACGAAAAATAATTCGAGAAGGGCCAGCATCTCGAGGAGGATCTGTGTGTAAACTAAGTTAAACACTACTGATTTATGTATTAGTAAAAGAGCTGAGGGGAAAGTACAACAACAACAAAAAAGATGAAAGTCCTTGAGAGCAAGCCTTTTTTATCTTACTTGAAAGCCCCCTGCCTCAATGGCACTATGTAAGCTAAAAATCAGCGAAGATATTTAAGGGTCACTCCATCTAAAGAGTCGCTCCTGAGCTTTGGCAAAGAGAAAAGTATGGCTGAGAGGACTGAAATCATTGAGGTTTACCCGAGAAACTTTCTACTCCCTTTAGAGATGAGAGAGAGACGAGAGAGGTAAGAGAATGCATTCTTTTGCGCATAATTATTCATTTGATTTATCGCAAAATGATTGCAGCCATTTTTTGAATTCTTTGACTGGGACTTAAAAAATGAAGTCACCACTCAGACTTCATTCTGCCACTTTGAATTCTTTTTTTCATTCATTTTTTGGTTATTCATGATTGCATTCATTGAATGAAAAGTCTCACTGAAGTCAATTGAAGTCAGTTGGAGTCATATGGAGTCATTTGGAGTCATTAGAAGTCAATTTATCTGTGGCATACGAGACATGATCGTAAACTTGTTTTGTTGCAAATAGTTAGTGACTTCACTCAAAAAATGAAGTCAGTAAGTGATTTCTCTAAATGACTCCAAAGTCGTAACTTCAAAAAGACTTCAGACCTCATTTTTTCATTCTTTAGTCAAAAAGCGAGTCGATGAGTGCATTCGAAATTTGAAGTCATTGATTCGCATATGAGCGCATTCTTTTACAACCCTGCTTAAGGCTACCTCTGCTTCGAGATATTTTAATGAAATTAAGAAAAGACTTCAAGCTGCAGACACACTTAGCCCTTAGAAGGCTATGATTATTGAAACATTATTCCATCGCCCCCTCTTTCGGCGATCTGCCGTCGTCAGTGCTTCGTTTCATATCGTTTCATCATAATGCTCCAACCGCCGTGAGCACTATTAAGACTGCAACTCCACCGCCTCCCCCACTACAAACCAAACCACTCGTTTAACATAAAATCAAATTTAAATATCCATCAACTAAAGTAATGAATTGCTCCAAGTCAGGCAATCCGAAATTTCTAACAATTCCAACAATACCGAATGAGCAACCAAACTAACTGGGAAACTTTCACGCAAAACTTCAAAAACTCTCAAAGAATACTCGAAAGTCATAAACCAAAAAGCATCCAAATCGTTGCTGAACGTTGAGTGCGAATAGAAAATCAACAAGTCAATTGGTGTAGTAGTGGAGGGCATGAAGTGGAATGCAATAGCAACAACAACAACAACAAATCGAGAGGTAAGTAATTGCCAAGTTGGCAGGAAACAATAGAAATGTGGTTGGATGTATGGGCTATTGTAACAACGAATTGAGTTGGGTGCGGGTTTAGATGTTAAGTTCCGATGTCTGCAATTTTTAGGTGTTGCACCTAAGCACTCTGACCAACTATTTGTAGCTCCACTTTTTGGCAATCAATAGGACTAACCACTTGTAGGGCTCATGGGTTTTGAAATCTAGTTCAGTGAGTAAGTCTCATGGCTGTCTCGATTTGATATGTTGATGTTGGCTCACTTAGGCCGTCCAGGAGTTTGGCAGCTTACAATGTCAAAACTCTTTCTGATGCATGGCGAGCCCTAAGAAAATTTTCCAACGTTTCACCAGTACCGTCCAACTGGTACGGACTGTATGGACTCTAAATATTTCTTTAGTCTTCTTTTACACAGATGGATCAGTGGTCAATTGAGCGGAAGTAGGGCTAGTTACCTATGGCAGGAAAGGGTGATCCTTCCGACCCAATGTAGGTGGTTTGTGGAGCTCGAAAACAAATCCTTTATTGTTGTTTTTGTCCATGCAGTCCCGCCTTATAGCATCCTTCCTTACCGAGGCTACACCAAAGTGAAATTGGTGTTGGGAGAGTTTGCTTCGGCGATCAGTTAGTTAAACGGATGATTTTTATGTTTAGCGGAGGTTCGGGGAGTGCTAACGATGTGAGCAGCTTTTTACCTTCAGAACCTAGAGCGAGTTCAACGGGAACGATTTGAATTACCCCCTCCAACCTTTGAGTACTGCATATTCATCTTCTCTTGGGCGTAGAAACTAACCCTTGTTTATTAGGACCCTACCTTGTAAGCGCCCCGTTCAAAATAGACTTGAAGCTTTGAAACTTCAAGAGGATGTTGGCTGTAGAGTTCAGTCCGTTCAGCGCGCAAGCTTTTGAACTCCAATTATTTCGTTTCTAGTGCTGAGTTCCGACATCTCTTGGCCATCTCCGCCAATATGAAATAAGAAAACAATTATGTGTTGCAAAAACTCTAGACATGCTAATGACGTGCAACAACAACAACAACAAATAAATTCAATTACCCCCAGTTCTGCTTCAGGTTTACAAAGAAGGCTTTTGTTGTCCAAAAAATAAAATAAAAAAAACGATTATTCACGAAACGCAAGACGGTAGCATTTCCGGTTGGTCTGCAAGCCCATTACGACTGCCACTGCTCAATGGCGCGGAAGCTGTTTGCTTAAGCAATTCATAAATTCCATTAAAACTATTTATGCACAACGCGGAATGCACTTCAATTCATTTAACGATAGCTTAAAATCTGCTGCGTCGACGAGTGGAGCTAGCGGTTGCCACGGCGGATATACGTATGTGAGATGTTGATTATTTATTGAGTTCTTCGTCGTGGAAGAGGTGAGAACGTGCGAGGCGACAGTGTTGCGCGCTACGTGAGCCACATCCTGATGGACTTTTAATTTTCCGCTATCGTGTCCAGTGCGCGCGCTCTACCTTTACCACCAACAACCACTCCCCCCAAACTTGCTAGCTACACACTTCCTTTAGCCAACTTCTTTGCTTTTATCACACTTAAGACAAACCCGAACTGCAGTAACCAAACCAAGCTACAAAAGCCAACTTGCTATGCGCCACAGCTTTCCCTTCCCCGCCTCAACTCCTTCAAGTCCAAGTCCACAGAAAAACCCCATTTACTATGATCGAGTCATTTGTGACTGCAGTTGACAGCATATTGTGGCATCACACGGCTACAGTCACAACCGTGGTGGGTGGTGGGTGTGGCTCAGCAGCAGCTCGTCTATGTAGCACGGAAATGGCGGCGACACCGCGGCCATAAAGCCACTAATAAATTTCCACTTGCCACAAACATTTAATTGGATTTCGGCGAATTGCATACGAATTCAGAGCTTAAAACAAAATGAAATAAGAAAAGTTTGTAAATGCTATTGCAGATGTAATTATATACCCAGTAGTAGTGTTTTTTTTTAATTAAAAACATTTCACAAATTTCTAAAAAAATATTTAAAAAATAATAACATCTGAGTCTGATGGGTGGCCTAAACTGGTCAGCCTGTTTTTTGAATTCTATCGCGCCAGATCCCAACTTAAGATGATCTTGATGGCAACCCATGAATAGTCCTGCGTGAGCTCAGTCGGATTAGTAGCGGATGTCAGTTTGTAATCGACCATAACGTAGATTCCTACCCTGAATAAGTTGTCCAGAAATCCGAGGAATCCGAGACCTTCACCTATTTGTTTTTGTTGTAGCAACGTTTCCTACTTCTTAGGAGACACTAAGGAAGGCTTTCCCTTGTCCTACCAAAGGGAAGTGGAAATTTCCTCCCTTTACACCCATCCGCTTGAATTTAAACGCCTAAAACGATCCTTCTTGAGTTCGTAGCGAATTTCGAAAAGTACAGCGGGTGCTCAACATTTTCCTTAGCCCCGATAGATCGCAACTGCAGCAGGAAATATTAGCTTATTATCCCTCTTAATAACATTAAGTTCGGACAGACTCCGGAAGCAGGGTGCTCCACCGTCTCTTCCGTCCCCTAGGAAACTGCAGCTGCAGACAAAGCTTTACCTACTCTCAGGAAGTTATTAAGACGATCTTCAGGACAAACAAGCCTCGCTACTGGTTATAACAACAACAACAATACAAACATAGAGTGTAAACTCATTCGACAGAAATTGGATTTACTAGAGTTACAACCTCAAATGAGTCCGTTGAAGTTTGCTGAATTGTGCAAAATTTCGGTTCTTGCTGTTGTTGTTGCTGCAATCGGAATTTAACTTAAAGTTGTAAGTTATTTGTTGGCTTTGTACCATTTAGTAAAAACCAGGTGTAGTTTCATCCTGCATCCTTCGCAATTTGAGTTTCAGTTGCAATTGAAGCAACCGACTGTGCGACCTCATTGGATTTCCGGCCTACATGTCCGCTCCTCGTGTGGCTGCTAACTTATACCCGCACATGCATGGGATATGCGTCTGCAAATTGAGATACTTAAACGTCTGTCTGAGTGCAAATTGAAGCTCTTATGTGTTGGAGCCCAAACTACCCCTCACACCGTTGCAACGTAAGCACATTCGAACCCACAAATAAACAAACGTCCTCCAAAAATTCGTTTGAAATTGTCGTTTTCGTGTGTGGTGTCAGCTCAGACGCCGCTCGTCACTTTACACATTTTCATTTAATTTTCCTTTCTGCTTCCTCTCCTTTGCGAAATGCGCCTCTCGGTTTTGCAATTTCTGTATAAGTTCGAAGGTGACGAAATCATTGGAATGATGGGTAAGGTATTGGTTGGAAAAGCAGACGCACTGTCGTTGTATTGAGGTGCGTTAAAGTTAAAAAGTTAGCAACAACTTGAAGAATAAGAAATTTAGTACAAAAATTTTAAGTAAATAATTTACTAATAGTACATTTTCTAACTTTGAAGGTACAGAAAACACTGGCTAAGAATTTTTAGAAACAGTGTCTTTTTTGAAAGAATTTAATTAAGTGGCTAAAAATATGAAGTACTAAAAATTTAGTACAAAAAATTAAGTACTAAAATTTTAATTAGCTTATAAGCAGACAATTTGTAAAAAAAACAATTTGATATACAAATTAATTTTTTATTAGGTACTAAAATTTTAGTACAACATTTTTATTTTACTCAGATAAACAATCTTTGTTAGAAAATTGTTACTAAGAGTACACTTTCCAAGTTTGAAGGTGAAAAATACACTGGCT
Source organism: Sphenella marginata (assembly GCA_951509765.1). Classification (NCBI taxonomy): domain Eukaryota; kingdom Metazoa; phylum Arthropoda; class Insecta; order Diptera; family Tephritidae; genus Sphenella; species Sphenella marginata. The sequence goes on from OX608082.1 coordinate 65,250,317, forward strand.
AAGAAATTTAAGAAACAGTAGCATTTTAAATCTAAATGGCTAAAAATACTGAGTACTAAAAATTTAGTACACAAATTTTAGTATTCAAACTGGTTTTTCTATTTGTTTAGAGTCCGAATCTTTATTATAAAGTTAAATGGCTAATTCGGTACTAAAAATTTAGTACACAAGTTTTTATTTGCTTAGAAGCAAAAGTTTTTTGAAAAAATTTCCTGTTTACGAATCCTGAATACTAAAAATTTAGAACAAAATGCAATAGTTAGGTATTGACAGTATTTTTAAAAACAGTATCTTTTTGAAAAAAATTTAAGTGGCTAGCAATATTGAGTACTAAAAATTTAGTAAACAAATTTTAATATTAAAATTAATTTTCCTATTTGCTCGGAGCCAGAATTTTTATTATATAATTGAATGGCTAAGAATTTTCGGTACTAAAAATTTAGTACAAAGTTTTGATTTGCTTAGAAACAAAAGTATTTTGAAAAAATTTCATGTTTACGAATTGTCAGTACTAAAAATTTAGAACAAAATTTACTATTTAAAAATTGCCAGAATATTTATTATTTATTATATAATTGAATTAAGAATTTTCGATACTAAAAATTTAGTACACTCTCTTCGCGTTTTTGTCACTCTAAAAAAATTTCATGTTTAAGAATTCTTTGTGCTAAAATTTGAATGTAACATTTTAATTTGCTTAGAATCAGATTTTTTTAATGCAATGGTTAAAATCTTTCAATACTAAAAATTTAGTACAAAATATTTAGTATTTGGAAAATTCTTTGTATTAATATTTTAATACAAAATTGTTAAAAAAATAAATATTTAAGATTTCTCAGTACTAAAAATTTAGCACAAAAATTTTCTCGTGGTTCGAACCACATTCTTCGTTGGAAAAATTTAGTACACAATTTTAATTTGCGAATAAGTCCATTATGTCATGTCCATGAGATACCTAGTATATGTTACAGCTTCCTGAAACGAGCACACCTTAACAATAGGGATACACTGCTTTAAGCGTCTTAGAACTCCATGACTAGACCCTTGGGTGCATCAGGCGATCGAGAGTCCAATCAAGCAGTTCAGACTTATGTAAGTCTGTTAACCTAACCTAATCTAACCTTTTGGTGAGGTTACACAGTGTAATCACAAACAAATAGGCCTGCACTACAAAATAACGATTCAAAAGCTCCTTTGGGTAGAAAAGCACACTTCTACCCACTTTTGAGTGCATCCATGTGGTAACGTTGACAGACGAAAATTTTCACTAACTTCAAACAACATGTCCTGCCTTTGCGAGCCAGTATACAAAAAGTTTATAAACTCCATATGTGTCTGTGTGTGTGCGTGTGTGTCGTTTCTTTTGTAATGGGTGTCGAAGGTGTAAAAATGTGAACGTAGCAAACAATTTTCACGTTTCACAATTGGTATACAAGTATTATGATGAATTTTGAATTACGATTGTTGCGGTTGACTTGATGTCATAATAGTGTGAATTGTGTTGACACGGACGCACACATGCACATACATACAGCGTTAGATATACATAGGTATGTATGTGTGCACATTAGGGTGCGTTGGAAAAAATTGGAAGTTAAAAAAGAGGACATGAAAGAAATATTTTTTCCTCAATGTTTTGAGATTTTAAAATAAATAAATAACAGATTTTTTGTTGTAAAATTTAAAAAAAAAAATAATTTTGTAATATTTTTTCTCAATATTTGGAGATTTTAAAACAAATAAATAAAAAAAATTTAAATTTACTCAATATTTTGAGATAAATAAATAACAGATTTTATTGTTGCGAAATTTAAAAAAAATTTTTTTTTAATATTTTAATTTTTTTTTTAAATTTTTTATAAAATTTTTTTTTTTTCACTTCAATAAGCTACCTCAAAATGTCTTTTAATTTAATTCTCCTCCCAAAAAAAATTCAACCCACCGTAATGTGCATTTATAAAATACATTGCAACGATGGATATTTCAATTTGAATGCAAGTATAGATATTCATATACACAGAAGCCTGGACTAAACTACATATATGTACATATGTATAAAAGACATGGGCGTAGTCCGCCTTCGAATGCAAGTGGGGTCAGCATTTTCAAGGACAATAATTTACATTTTTTATTTATATTTATTTTAGAAACTACAACTTTCAAATTTAGTTGGAAGGTCTCGAGCTCGAAAATATGCTACTAAATTGCAACTCGAAGGCATTTATGTGCCTAAAATCGAAGCTCATCGGCCTACGCTGTGAGACATGAGGACCTCTTCGCTCCCTCTGCCTACACCCATAGCAAAAAAAAAAGAAAAAGAAATATATATATTTTTATCGATATCCTCGCCTCGAGATATTTTCATTTAACAAACGCATACGAATGTTGCAATTCATTGAAAATCGATGTGCTTTCAATTTGTTTATGAGTATGTGTGTATGCATGACTGGTTGTCAATAAAGTGTTGTTGTTGTTGTTTTTACGGTATTGTTGCAGTTTCATATTGCACATTCATATAAATTGCAATAGCAATTTACGTCTCAACAATGAATGGTATCAAAATATTTGGTGAGCTTCTCTCATGCCTGTCTTTGACAAGCAGCCAACACTCACTCAAATGGAATTTTTATGGGCTGGAATTGAGTGCACGCAAGCGTATGTGAATGTGTGTGAGTGCGTGTGTGTGTCGGCGTTTGAAGTTTGAAACTCTTTTTTGGAGAAAGGTATGCAATTTAAATTGCATTGAAATAAAATCCCTTGGTAAAAGGCTTATTATATATTGCTCTATTGCATTGCAAATTCATTTACAGCCGGAAGCGATAATTTACTTGATTACAATCCATATTGAGTAATAAATTATAGAAAATTCTAAATTGAAAAGCAGCTTTGGGCTTGTTAAGCGATTGCATTTACCAAACAGCAATTGGTGAATTAATAAACCAAGAAGTATTATGAAAATCCAATTGAATGGTGGCAGCAGGCTTCTTCTGTTCAAACTTTTGTTAAAACCCGAAATGAAGCATATCTGCAGGCGTTTTATGTTTTAGTGAACGAAACCCCTTTGTTTTTAGTACCAAGAAGACACTTCATAATTTTCAAGATACAAAATACAACGGCTATAAAATTTTAAAGCCAGAATCTTGAATTTAAAAATGTACATAAGTGTTTAGAAAGTTTTAGCACTAAAAATTTAGTACAAGAATTTGAATGTTAAAATTGGTTTTACTACAAATTTAAATGTACTCAGATCCAAAATCTTTATTATTAAACTAAATGGTTAAGAATTTGTAGTACTAAAAATTTAGTACAAAACTTTTAATTCGCTAAGAACTGAAATTTTTGAAAAAAAAAAAAATGTAAGTGCTTAAAACTAGTTAGTACGAAAAATTTAGAACCAGGATTCTAGTGTTAAAATTGGTTTTACTATTTGTTTAGCTTCAGAGTTTTTATTATAAAATTAAACAGCTAAAGATATTTGGTACTAAAAATTTAGTACAAATGTTTGAACTTGGTTAGAAGCAAAATTTTATAGGTTAAGTATTTTCAGGAATAAGTTTCAACTTTTTTAAAAATTAGAATGGTTAAGTATTTTTAGTACTATAATGTTAGAACACAAATTTTGATTTGCTTTAAACAGCCTTCTTTCTTAGTACACAAATTTTAATTTTCTAAGAGATAGTATTGTTGTTAAATATTTAGTACAAAATTTCAATTCGCTAAAAACTAAAATTTTTGTAAAAAAAAAATGACGAAGCATAGGTACACTTTATTTTTGACGATACACTGCCTAAGAATTTTCAGAAACAGGATCTTTTTTAAAAAATGTAAGTGCTTAAAACTAGTTAGTACGAAAAATTTAGAACAAGGATTCTAGTGTTAAAATTGGTTTTACTATTTGTTTAGCTTCAGAGTTTTTATTATAAAATTAAACAGCTAAAGATATTTGGTACTAAAAATTTAGTACAAAAGTTTAAACGTGGTTAGAGGCAAAATTTTATAGGTTAAGTATTTTCAGGAATAAATTTTAACTTTTTTAAAAAGCAGAATGATTAATTATTTTTAGTACTACAATGTTAGAACACAAATTTTGATTGGCTTTAAACAGCCTTCTTTCTAGAACAAATTTAGTACACAAATTTTAATTTGCTAAGATATAGAATTGGTTAAGAGTTTTTAGTACTAAAAATGAATTAACAGTAGATAAACATTTTTAGTACCTACTAAATTTTAATTTGTTTCGAGCCAGAATTTTTTTGAAAAAAAAAATTTTTTATATCCTCCAACAAACAATTTTTTTTTTTTTGCTATAACAACAACAACAGTTCTAAAAGTTTATTTTTTGCTTCATGTTTAAATTAACATTTCTAAAGAAAAAAATTTAATTCGATCCCCTTTTTTTTTGTTTCTCAAAAAGAATATTTGTCCACTTCTTTAATTTGCGCTCAAAATATATGTATATATTTTTTTTTTTCATTTGAAAGTTGTTAGTATTTGTTGTACTTTTTAAGTTTTTGTGCTTTGACCATTTGGAATTTCCAACTCAACAAAGGCAATATTTTTTTCGCTAAGGACACAAAGCAATGCCACGCTACAAAGGAGATTCAAAGCGCTCAACATTCATATCCCTTAAAAAATTGTATTTTTTAATTTTTTCGCACTTTTACTCATTTCTAGTTTGAACTAAAAACTTTGTGCCATTTTGCATATCAAATAATTTTTTTATTTAGAATTTTTTTTTAATTTGTGCTGCGTGTGGAATTTGTGCTACTGTTGTAAATACAATAACAATGCATAATAACGGTATGTTATGCATTTGCCAAAGGACTTACACACACATACATACATTTGTAAATGTGTGTTTGTGTGCATGAATGCACCTTTATCTTCAACGCCTTTATGCATACTTGAGTGACTCACAAGCCGAGTGAATGCATTCCGTTGACTGACTGGTTGACTCTGCAACAGGCATTTCCCTGTAAAAAACGTTGGAGTATGGGAGTACTCCAACATTTATCCTCATTCATACAAAAAGGTGGTCCAATTTATAAGCCCATGTCCGGTGATTGGACCACCTAATCCATATCGGAGCACCCTGCTGAATAGTCTATGGAACACCTACGTGAGAGTACTTTGAAAATGCTGGCAAAATATTACTCTATAGAGTACTTTGCAGTAAAGCGAGAGAGGGAGTATGTGTTCTTTTTGAGGACCACCTACTCCCTCTCTCGCTTTGCTGTTGAATAGTCCATAGAGTAATCCAATAGGAGTATTTTGGGAGTACTCTCATGTAGGTGGTCTATAGAGTATTCAAAAGCAAAGAAATGGAGTACTCCGAGTCGGAATAGGTGATCCAATTACCGGCCATCGCCAGGTAAATTGGACCACCTTTTTTATATGAGCGAGGATAAGTGTTGGAGTACTCCGATACTCCTTAAGGAGTACTCTATGGAGTATGGAAAGGAGGATTTCGGTTTTTTGCAGGGTTGTTTGTTTGTATGTGTGTTTGAGTGACTGCATAGGTCGATTGCATTTTTTGTTACGCATTTATGATTTTCTAGTATTTTGCGTATTTAGCTTTTCAAAACATTTTTCAATTTCACACTACAATACTAATACAATAAAAATGCTAGAATAAACTTGTATTGGTAATAAAATACCCAACAAAAAAATGTCAACTGATACCTGTTCGAGGGCGGAATTTGTTATATGTATTAAGAAGTTGCGAGAATGTTTAAATAAAATTTGGAATTTTTTGTGTATTTATTCGAAATATAGTAAATTTTCGAAATTAATAATTGTTATTGCTGTTTTTTTTTCATTAAAAACTTGAGTTTTCGAAAAGTTTCTGTAAAATTTCAAAAAAGTTTTGAATTTTTTTTTTTAGCTTTTGGAATCTTGTAAATTTTCGAAGCATTTGAACAAAGTTAATTTTTTTATTCCAGGTTAGAATAATGTTCTTTTCTGTAATTTTTCAAAAAAGTTTTAAGAAAACTTTTTTTTTTAACTTTTGGAATCTTATAAACTTTCGAAACTTTCGGTCAAAGTTTAGCTTTTTTTATATACCAAACATCTCAAAATCTATAAAAATGGAATTTTGAAGTTAAATTCCTATTTTTTCTTCGCTTCCGAAATGTTTTAGAAGTTTTGAAATATTTTTTGAACCTTTGATACCTATTAAAAAGATTTTTTTCAATTTTACTACAAGTTTTTAATTTGGCTGTACATATTGGAATTGAGTTAAAAAACACATACTATAACATTATTTGAAATGTTTGAAAAAAGATTTCCAATGAAATTTATGCTTTAAACCGTTCTTGACTCTTTTCACTTTCTATAATAACTCACACAATTTCCTGCTACCTGCCTATGAAAATGAATGTATGTACATATGCCGAGCACTGCCATACTCTCTTTGTCCAACTGCAATGACATTTCGATATTCGGCATTCAGTGAATGGTGACAAGTTAAAATTCCTTCGACATTTTCAATTTCACTGTCAATAGCGTCGGCATCAACAAATCATAAATACATCAAATCATTCGAACAATTCGTTGTGAAGTATGATAGCACCTGTATAGTATATATACAGGGTGCTTGTTTAGCCATGAGCGCTTGGAATATACAATATGAGCGCTCAATTCACTTCATTTTGTAATCGAGCTCGGGAATATCAACATGTTATTGTTGCATTTTTATGTAAAATATCACATTTCGCTCATGATGACGCCTATTACTGATTTATATTATTTTGATATTATTAACTAAATTATATACATATATATTATTTATATTAACGTTTTCCTAAAGCCATTTTAATGATTTTTAATACTAAATAAAAATATTTCTGGGTATTTTCGATAACCCACCGGATGTCGGCTAATATTCATTCTCGTTTGCCGGATCAGTGTTCGGACTTTAATATTTTAATTGTACATATGTATGTACATTTTCGAGGATGGCAATCTTTGTTGAGAAGTTTTGAGAATGTTTAAATTATACATATTAGGATTTTTTAAAAAGTTTCTGTAATATTTCAAAAAAGTTTTGAATTTTTTTCTTTTAACTTTTGGAATCTTATACATTTTTTAAACTTTTGCTCAAAGTAAATTTTTTTTATTCCTTAACCCCCAATAATGGTTGTTTCATGTTTCAAAAAAGTGGTGAGTCCTTTTTTTAACTTCTTGAAACTTATAAGCTTTCGAACTATAGAGTAAGTAAAAATAAAAAAAAAACCACCCACCGTAATGTTTATACAACTGAAAAGGCGAGCTCATTCTTATTTTTTTACCATTTTAGCCGGTCGGCAAAAATCTGTTCTGGCAACGCTGTGTCAAACTTGCCATTTTGAAGAAAAACTTGCAAGAGAGAATTGTGCAAATTATTCTCTTCTCTCTTTCTGTTCAATTTCATCGTATTCGTTTATATACATATATGTATGTGTGTGTACATTACCTTCATGTTAGACATTTTGTAGCTTCAAATATATCTGTTTATCAGAATAAATTCGATGAATAAATTGTTTGCCGGCAAAAGACAGCTGTACCAGGTAGAAAACATGTTTTAAATTGCTGCGTTAGCCGCACTTTGTACTTTTATAGATACACAAAGTATATACGTATTTTTGTAGCTGCGGTTGTAATAATACTGGGATAATTATGTAGATAGAATGTGTTCATGTGTACACCAAAGTTTCTCCGGTAGGTAGACAAAAGCAAAACGTAGAGCACTCTCACACAGTGGGACTAAATAGAATAATTGCTATTCAAATCGAGGTGTATTATGAAGGTAGAGCAAAACAAATTTTTACATTTTACGAAGTTATAGACCAAGCTGGGAGGAAAAAGTAAATGTATTTTTCATGTAAATAAAATATAAATTTATAAAATATTTAACAAATTCTAGGGAAAACAGTAAACAAATCGTTTTTTGCAATAAAAAGGAGAAATTTTGTTTATTTTTTAGCAATATATTTCTCCCTTTTAATTGAGACAAAGATTTGGCTGCGTGTCACTAAACAATTTTTTTTTTGTACTCTTTTTTTTTATATTTGATTAGGTTCCCCTTTACTTATGTATGTATATGAAAAATGCAGTTGCTTTTTACTCCCATCCTTCCATATATCATTTCAAAAATAGTAAATACGTAGAGCTTGTTCCAAAAAGTTTTGAATTTGTTGGACCAATTTAATTACGGAAGGCTCATATCCGAACTTTTTTAAAATTTGTCCCACAGTACACCCTTTTTTGTATGCTCATTAGTCGAATGAGTGCTTGTGCGTTTTCTATGCGACTGTTGCTATACATTTTGGTATACTTACGGACATTGAAATAGGGAGAAAACATAAAATGCTTCATTTACACCAATATGGTAGAGCAATGCGACATAATATATCCTCCGATACAGTGTTTTTAATTTTCACTATATGTATATCTATTTCAAGAACACAGCTTAGTATGTATCCGCGGAACGATATGCCTGTCGCAATAATAAATGCTAACCTCACCTCAATACACCAGGTGCAGGTTGAATCCAAATAAATGTACTCCCAATTTAAAGTACGAAAAGTAATGTTCGCCACCCTAACAATACTTTTATAAATATATAACTTAATCATAAAAGTAACTAGTAACATTATTAGCATATGCGCTTATCTCATCTTATCTCGATTCGTATATATGCCACGAAAAACACAATGCATAAAGAATCTCGTCACTATTTCATTGCCTGTAAGTGTATGCGTAACAAGCATGGCGGTTACTGTTGCTGGATGAATTTATGTATGCCTCAATAGTTGTGTGTGCAAATGTTTGTGTGTCCCACTATTTGAGAAAAATGTATACCAACGCTTTTGCAAAAATATGCTGTTCATTTTCACTCAAGTTCATTTGTTGTTATTTAAGTACGTGTGTAGGTATATATTTTTACATGCATTTGAACATTCTCTTTCATTAAAGCAAAGCCTTTTAAACAAATAGGGTAATAGTCGTGTACGAAACATCGTCGTGTGTAGAACGTGGTTTTTGCAAACGAACAGAATTTTGTTATGAGTTCAAGAGTATACGTTGGAGGTTTGCCGCAGGGCGTGCGGGAAAGGGATATTGAAAGATTTTTCAAAGGTTATGGACGTACACGTGAAGTTTTGTTAAAAAATGGTTATTGTTTTGTTGAATTCGAGGATGATCGAGATGCAGATGATGCCGTATACGAGCTAAATGGTAAAGAAATAATGGGACGCAGAGTAGCTGTAGAATTGGCACGTAGTACACCACGTACTGGTGGTGGTGGTGGCGGCAGAGATCGATATGATGGCGGCGGTGGCAACAGACGTGGCGGTGGACGTTATAATGATAGAAATTCTGGTGGTGGTGGTGGTGGAGGAGGCAGATCACGTTTTGGCCCACCACAACGTACCGAATACCGTATAGTTGTGGAAAATTTATCAAGTAGCGTTAGTTGGCAAGATCTTAAAGATTATATGCGTCAAGCTGGTGAAGTTTCGTTTTGTGATGCACATAGACAGCGTCGCAATGAAGGTATTGTGGAGTTTGCTTCATCATCAGACATGAGACGTGCTATTGAAAAAATGGATGATACAGAATTGAATGGACGTCGTATACGCTTGATTGAAGATCGTTCGGGTGCACGTGGTGGTCGCGGTGGCGGCGGAGGTGGTGGTGGTGGTTATGGTAGGTCGCGCTCACGTTCTCGTTCACGCAGGCGATCACGTTCCAAGTCGCGTCGTTCATCACGTTCACGTAGCCGTTCAAAATCACGCGGTGCACGCTCCAAATCTAAATCTATTGGTGGTTCAAGATCGCGTTCACGCTCCCGTAAACGTACCAAGTCAAAGTCAAGATCAAGGGCTGCATCGACACCACGCAAGCTACGCTCTATATCTAAGTCACCATCACGCTCTAGATCTCGTCATTCGTCAGGATCACCAGCGAAACCACGCAAAGATTCACGTGATCGGTCACGTTCACGCAGTCGCCGTTCAGCATCGCGACGTTCACATTCCGGATCTCGTAGAGATTCTCGTGATCGCTCCAATTCACCATATGATAAATCGCGATCACCATCTGCTCATTAAGCGGAAATTGAAAGATTTTATGAAGCAGCAACAAATGTAATATGGACTTATATATTAGCACCGACATTAAATGGAATATATTCTGTAAGTAGGATGAAGTACTAGGTATATTTGTCTTGAATTGTATTCTAGCAATCTGGTTTTCTAATAATTACTACCCATTAAATGCTCTCACAGTAACAGTGAAATCAGAAAACTGGATTGATAAACATCGTTAACATATTAAAAAATTAATTAAACTAATAAAAAGGTTTATATGTATTCTTGGCACATGGTAACTTTCCCGCTCGCATATGTACATATGTACATACATGTCTGGTTACGATATTGATTTTTATACAAGAAATGGCGACGCGCACGAATTTCGTCACCACTATTTTTTTTCTAACCCATAAGTAATGGAATATACATATCTTGTTTTTTAATTTAAGCTTTGCATACCGGTGTATAATGCGGCAAAATGGCCTTCATTTTGATAAGAAAAGTGTAATTTAATGCGGGATTTATTTAAATTAAGTACAGTTGAATATTCATGTATATACGTATGTATGTATGTAGGTAGTTATGCCATGCCATGTTATTTTCATATGCCATCCCCTGAAATTAAGGCGCAATCTACGTATCGCAGTCTGCGCATAAAGGTATACATACTTACAGTAGCGGTAATAATAATAGAATCACCCTGGGTAAACATTTGAAACATCCACTTTTACTTAGTCGCATAGAGCCTTTTCAGACTATTCAATTCAGTTATTTTTAAAATTAAAACAATAAAAAACGACAAGTTCTGTAAAGGTATCGAAGTTTTTGTCAGTTTTATAGTTTTTTGTCTTAATTTAACATTATTTTCGTAAGCGTATAAATAAAAATAAAATTATAAAAAAATATTGGATGTTAATCAATTAAGAAAAATATTAAAATTAACAAAATTCTTAGTAAATTTGATACATTTTTTGAAGTGAAATTTTTTTTTTTATAAATAGAATTTGTTTTTTTTTATAAATAGAATTTGTTTTTTTTTATAAATAAAATTTGTTTTTTTTTATAAATAGAATTTGTTTTTTTTTTTATAAATAGAATTTTTATTTTTTTTATAAATAGAATTTTTATTTTTTTTTATAAATTACAGTTTTTATTTTTATAAATTATAGTTATTTTTTTTATAGATTGCAATATTTTTTTCTAAATTAGAATTTTTTCTATAAATAACATTTTTTTTCTGTACATTGGTAACTATTTTTCTTTCCTAAAAATTACGGTTGGTTTTTTTCTCCTATAAATTACAACTTTGTTTTTATTCCTTATGTTTCATTTTATATTTCATTCGCCTATGGGCTTATTATTATTTCCATGAGTGTATGTCTATGAAAAGGTTAAGTATGTATACATTGAAGAGTGACTAGGCAAAATACTGGTTTTTCGTATTCTCTCATTCGTATGTACTTTGTAGCGGGAGAGAGCGAATGAATTTTGAGTGAATACGCCACAAACATGGTGGACAAAAGCAAATAAAAACGCATGTATTTTTAGGGCGTTAATGTGCCGGCGTTTTTGTTATCCCAGTCATAAACAGCTGTATGTACCCGGTTTTTGAACAACATGAAGTAATTTCTACTGGTCATGTGCTTTGTGCATGTAGTCTATTAGGGTGATTCACTGCAACTATTATTATTTTCTTTCATTTTCTTTTTTTTTTATTACTATTATTTGTTTTGTTTTTATTATTTTTTTCTTTTTTGTTCTAATTTTTTATATTTTTTTATTATTAATTTTTTTAGTGTTTTTTATTATTATTATTTTTTTGTTTTTTATTATTATTTTTTTGTTTTTTATTATTATTTTTCCTTTATTATTTATTATTACTATTTTTTTATATTATAATTAAATTAAATAATTTTTTTTTTCAATATTTTTTGTTATAATTTTTTATTATTATTATTATTTTTTGTTTGTTTTTTTATTATAACTTTTTAATTATTTTTATTTCTCATTATCGTTATTTATTATTATTTTATTTTGTTTATTGTAATTTTTTATTTTTATTAGTTTTTATAATTTCCTTTAATTTTTTTTTATTAGATCATGTTTTTTTCTTTTATTATTTTAAGGCATTTCCGATACTTGTCAAAGCTCATCTGACATAAATATAAAATATGATTCTAAAGGATTTTTCTTTTTTTTTCACAGGTGCTTTGAAGGAAGACCCCTACATCAAAAGATTGCAGGAAATTTTTAGAGCAACTGATTACTTGTATTGATATGACATTAATAAATAAATTACTCAACTACATTACAAACAAAAATCAGAGTTGGTACGTTCACTTCACTTGCCGTATTTGGATACGTATATGCAGTTCTTACTTAACTGCAACGCATACACAATTTGGTATGGTATCAAATGGTTGGCGATCACTTACCCAATTGCACGATAATAGGTTTCAAATAATCGGTGGTCACCTTGGGTCATGATGGCGGACTTAGCACCTACCATTAACATTTAAGTCGAGTTTCAAAGAAGCACGCAATATTCAAATTGCAATCACATTTTCCATAACGACCGACTGGTAGGAAGTGGCGTAATCTATGACGACGTACCTACATATGTAATCAAAACAAATGATATGAAGCATGTGAGTGCAAGAACTGGTATTCATTGGTTCAAAACTTCAGATCATTCTTACGGAAAGGGTATACAATATTGTAAAACTGACTGGCCGCAAAGTAACGCAGGTAGCATTGGTCACTTTGGGTCATAATGGCGAACTTGGCAATAACGCAAACATTTTCGTCCAATTTGATAGATGCAATTTCAATATGGTTACTGCTAGAATGTGGCCTACAGATTACGTGATTAGTTTCAAAAGAGATGACAAGCATCTGAGCGCGCGAATTGGTAGTCATTATTTCATGAGTTCGGATCATGCTTACGAAAAGGGTATACAATTAAGCAATACTGTCTGGCCGCAAAGTAATGCAGGGGAGGACAGAATCCTTCTTGTCGTACTGTGGGGAAGTTGGACCGTATCCTTCAAGTCATATTTGTGGGGATGTTGGACGGTATCCTTCATCAAGTCATATTTGTGGGGATGTTGGATGGTATCCTAAAAGTCTTATTGTTGCTTAAGTTGGACAGAATCTTTCATGTCGTAGTGTGTCGATGTTGGAGTGAATCCTTCAAGTCGCATTGTGGGGATGTTGGACCGAATCCTTCAAGTTGCATTGTGGGGATGTTGGACGGTATCCTACAAGTCGTATGGTGGGGAAGTTGGACAGAATCGTTCATGTCGTAGTGTGTCGATGTTGGAGTGAATCCTTCAAGTCGCATTGTGGGGAAGTTGGACAGAATCCTTCAAATAGTACTGTGGGGAAGTTGAACATAATCCTTAATCTCATACTGTGGGGAAGTTGGACAGAATCCTTCATCTCGTACTGTGTGGAAGTTGGACAGAATGCTTCATGTGGTAACGAGGGGAAGTTGGTCAGAAACTCAAATATCTCCTAAGCGTACAAAGTTAGAGCTGTGAATCGCAAACGATTTTGAATGTCACATATTTGAAAAAAGTTTTACTGAAAATTATAACTTTTTTGTTTTTTCCGTTTTTGTTAGCAAAAAAAACATTAAAAAAAAATTTCTTATAAACTAAAGAAGCAATATATCATCCCTTGGTGAGCAACACCACGTATTAGAAAGTGTAATATCGAATTTTTATGCAAATTTTGCTGCTCTTTAAATGCATGAATATATTTTTAATAAACTATACCTATCCAGTATATTTTGTTAAAAAAGCTGATGGGGTTTCCTCAATAACGCGATATTACATTTTGCTATACATACGTGATATTGCACGCCAACCGACGATATGTATGTATGTTAATAAAACGGAAAGTGAAGAATGTAGAAATTCCATTTCAAAACCTTCGGGGTCAACACCATAAATTAGAGGAGGCCAACATGACAAAGTGGATAGCGCTTGACTTACACATTGAACTCCACTGTTCGCAACTCATTGGGACCACTGAATAATAAATGGATTTAAGTAGTATTTCCCTTAGAATTCGCCATTCATTATTGACGGACCTCTCTGCCTTGAAAAAAAAAGCTACACATCCACAAACCAGACGGTGTATGGGCTGTTACAGCTATATTCGGACTAGTCCCAACAGCTTAGGGTTAAAGAACTACTACCCACTTCAGAGCCTGCATAGTAACACTTGAGGGAAAGCAAACAATTTTACGCTAATGATAAATTTCTAATAATGTCATCTTCATAAAGATAAGGTCTCAAGTTTGGCATACTTATCTTTTTACTATAAAATAAAAGTTTTCATGCACATGAGTCGATTTCACAACCAGAAACCCAGTATGGTAGTAAAGGTCGGCGGAATGGGAATCTGCCAGCCTAAAAAGTGTTTATGAAATTGGCAGTCCTTTGTGTTATATGAATCCGGTACTAGCCCGACTAGTGTGGATATGATTTTAGCAAGCTATAGAATGAATAGAAATGAACAACAGCAAAGAGATTTTAAACTAAATTATGAGAGACAAATATGAATCATTGAAATTGAGAACCAGTTATTGTTTGGCTACAAAACCTATGAAATTCATTCTCTCATGGCGCCCCAATGTACGAGTACTTGCGCAAAAGTAGGTATATACATAAGTAAGCACCGAGCTTGAATAAACGCTATGAATGAATTTGCCCAGAAATTTACGCACCTGGCGGCATCATAGTGGATTATTTTTTAATTGAAAAATCGATAAATCAAGTGTAGCAGCTTTCTCGGGGCGTTCATAAGAGTATTCAACAGTTAAAATAACTGGACGTTTGACTAAATACGCCCAACTTTTTTTTTAAAAAAGGTAGAACGTATACCCAAGGGAAAAATCGATTTTTCAGCCATCCACGGCAACGAAAGGCCGGCATAACAACAAAGGGCTTCTCAATTGGGGGGCGTATAATGTTCACCATAATGATTTGACGCATGGAAACAAATTTGTATGCGATTTCATTTCTCAGTCCTACAATTACAAAACAGCAACAACAACAGAACGGCGCATTTTTGGAAGCCCAGCATTAGCAAAACTTATAAAAAAGATGTTCTTAGCTTTGGCTACTGTAGGTTATTTACTTTCATCACCTAAAAGTAGGTTACAGAAATTAAAATCGACCTATCCCAACTACATACATATGTATGCATATAATGGAATGTTGTTGTTGTTGTAGCGCTACTTTGCCCTGCCTACGTAGTTAGTATCTTACCCAGTAGTGTCACCGAACTCTTCTAACGGAAATCCTAGAAACCTTGCTTCTTCGACAGGGGTGGACCAGAGGGAAATGGGTGTTGGAAGAGTAGGATCTGTTGAGCAGACAAAAAGATGGTTAGTGTCGTGTGGGGACAGGCCGCATGCCGGACAGACAGTCGGGGTCCAGTCTGGTCTATAATGTCATAGTTGGGTTCAATTGTAGCCCAGTGTAGACCACCCTTTTGAAAGATCACTCGCACGATGTTTTTCAGCGATGTGATGAGCTTATTTACCTAAGCATAACCAGCATTCACGGGCATCGGTAACTTTTGCAACGATTCAACAACATCCCGTAATTGGTAACTTGGTACCAACGTTCACCTTTCCTTTTCATCACTCCTCCGTCCGGCTTATTCCAACAACCTTATGAGAAACGGTCGATTCCAACGAATTTCTCTATTCGTGGCAAAACCTTACCGACCAATTGCATTTTGGTTTTGATTTTACATTAAGACTACGACAAAGATGCACCAATGCAACCAATTTTTTGAGCTTTAACCCCAGTGTATGCTAAACCCACAATTCGATGGGTGAATGGTGTGCCTCTCTAACCCCATTAGTAACAGCGAATCGACCAGCGCGGCTAGATAAACTTTAATGAAAGCCCCATCCGAAGTTTGCAAATGAGTTTTTTTTATATCGTTCCAATTACACCCTTCCCCTCGTATTTCCAAATCTTAATGAGTCGCATAACCTTATCTCTGTAGCAGCCGATAAAGCACAAATTATCTGTAAAAGTTGAACATAACAGATAACCGTTATAATATATAGATAAAGTTTTTCAGTTTGTAACAACAAAAAAATGTCATAAAATTCGTTTGACTTTAGGAAGGACAAATTGCAGTTAACATTGATTTCATGTGCACACGTCTCCCCTCCCACTGCGAGCTGCCATTGTCTGCATGCCAAGAATTTTTAATAAAAGAGCTAACAAATATGGAAACTCGTAATACGTTGGCAGCTAATAAAAGACGGAAAAGCTCATATGTATATAATTTGAGATGAATGTTTGTGAGTTGAGCTGGACATGTGTGGAAGGTGGCACGAAAGTGTTTTGCGGTTGCGGGTGTTTAGAAGGACCATACTGATGGGTGTGGTTAATGTAGTTTAACAATGTTTAAACTGCATCTATATAGCTATGGACGTCAAACTAAGCTACAACAACAAGAAACAAAGCAATCGGTTTTATTTCTTTTTTTTGCCTCAAACCCTTTTTGGTTCTTTTATACTAATTTTGCAATTTCTTTGATATTTTTTATGAAAGCTCGTTTCTTTAATTTTTTGAAATTCTTTTTGTGCGTTTCAAACCCGAGTTTTGTACCTTCGGCCCGATTTCACGTTCCGTGTAATACCTCAGTCAGCCTTCGTCATAGAACCGGGTTCCCAACAGGCTACTAGTTACATGTCTAACCAACAAACTCACCCACAAAATGTTACACTACTAGGTGGTATGGGTCAAATACACAACGCAAGGATAACATTGTCGTTGTAAAGCTTCCTTCATTTGCAGCGGACACATGCATAACTGAGTGTCTACATACTAATAGCACCGCAAAAATCCATTTAACCCCAACCGCTTGAGAATATCAACAGTCAAACAGCTAAATGTCAGTTGGTGAAAGCAATGAACGATGTAGGAGCTAAACGAGTTTAGTTTGAAGCTGCTGAAAAATCCCAAAAAAAAAGGAGAAATTAAGGCAATCAAACATTGGATTACATTGAAGCACTTATAGCGTGTTGTGAGCACCTAAGATGTAAGGACCGCATAGCTGATTACGGATTTTTTGATTCAATTGTCCTTTTTTTTACTATTATCTTGTCTTCAAAATCGCACTTCTAAACATAATCGAGAGCTTTCATAAATAAGAGAGAGCTTCATAAATCACAAACACGTAGTACTTCAAAATATTTCTCAAATTAAAAAAAAAATTGGTTCCTTGTAAGACAAATCGAATTAATTTCAATAATGAGTTTCGAAAACGGTTTTTGAAAAATAATTTTTGCGTTTTTGAAAAAGTGATTTTTAACTTTTTTCGATACAGAATTTCAAGATTTGTAATTTAAATTTATAAAACAAGCGTTTGAAATTATTTTTTGTTTTCAATTTTAACAAAGTTTTGGCGCAAACAATTTTCCAATGGGACAAATCACTCGAAAATAAATGATTTTGAAGTTTTATATTGTTAAAGAAGATTTTTGGAATGCTTTTGATAAAATATGTGTATAGGAAACTAATTAAAAAAAAATTTCAAAGATTCCAAAAAAATGCAAAATATTTTTATATACCTTTTAAAAAAAAAAATTTACGTGATTCTAAACATTTCCAAATATTTTTCAAAAACGCCCTATCTGAGACTTTCTTTGAAGAACATCGCAGCTCAAGACTTTTTTCAATAATACCCTTTTTTAAAAATTGCTTTAAGAACGCCCTATTACAGAATGAGTTTCAAAAACGACATATTTGAACGAAAATTCGATGAATTTTTAGCTGAGGTAGGTCGTTTTTGCAACAAATTCTGAAATGGAGTGTTATTTAAAAAAAAGTGATATGGGGAGTTTTTGAAAAATATTTTAAAATAATGTATCGATTGGAAAATACCCAGCTGCAATTTTTAAAAACTTTTTTTCACATATGTATTTTTGAAAATTTTTGGCAAAAAACCTGTTATAAATTTATTTGCCAACAGTCAATATTTCCACATAATGACAAACATTCTAGCGAACAAAGTTCAATACCACAGCTGGGTATAAAAAACTCACAAGTCAACAAAGCAACAGACAAAATCATTTCCTTTATTTAGTTGCATAAACCCTCCACCCGCTCTGTTTATATGTATGTCTATCTTCCTGTGGAATCCCGTCCAAGTCCAGTGTGTAATTTAGTTGGCTTTCGATCGTCGTTGTTGGTCCTTTCACTCTTTTGCAGTTTTCATAAATTCAGCCATACGCCGTACTCGTATATGGAGATTTGTTGTTGGCGTTGCGACAAGCGTTATAAATGGCACTCGGCGTGCAAAGGTGACAAAGGATATCGCAATTTTATGAGTAATCCTGACACTTAAATATCCCTGCGCCAAACATATGTGAATTTGTTGGTAGGTATGTAGGGATGCGCTTAGACAGACTGACTGGCAATGGAAAGTAATAAAATTTCATCTGTGTATGTATGTAGATTTGGCATTGTTGTGGGTAGATTACATCGCCACGCTGTTTGGGGTAGATGAATGAATGCTTAAGATACTCAGTTTAGGGTGAAACAAAAAATATGACAAATAATTTGTTTAAAAGAACAAGAAAAAAACAGTTTAGTTCAAATTTTTAAAGCGACATAAGCTGTGATTATTTCTTTCGTTTATTCGATTTGTAATTCGCAACCAGCTTATAAAATATTCCAAAGATATAGTTTATGTTTTGTAAACCCAATTCGGGGATTTTTCACAGCGAAAATGATGAGACCAATACTGCAATGCTTTGCCGGGTATGAATACGGTACACTGAGGTACTAACCTGATTGCCTTGGAAGGGATTTGTTAGACTCTGTGAAGCCTATGTAAGTGGGATGTACTTTCATCGGATCTTAAGTCCTCATAGACGTTTGTTGGAAGACATATTCCCTTGGCATAGTTTTGGGTACCTCATCAATAACTTCTCTTCGTGCTAACGTTGAAATGGGCGCTCTTTTCGAAGCCTACACCGTGCTCCTCGCCTTACCACTTGGTCGCCACAGAGCACAGGAACACAATCACTCAACGTCAGGTCTAAGATTGCTCTCAGAGAGCACGTGTGGGAATCATATGGAGAATCATCAACTGCGTAAGCTACATTTTGACGGCAAAAACTTATCCAGAAGTCTAAAGCTATGCCTGCCGTCGGTCATTGAGGGATCAAGATGGAGTCTTTATTTTCTTATCAGGAGGCAGATAGCTTGATAGATCATTATTTGGACTTGAATGGTAAAGTCTTCAACAGCAAGACCGACGTCACATTACTTGCCCACAGGGATCGCAAAACACTCGAGCCACGAGATCTTAAATAATCTAAGATCAAACATCTCTGGAGCTTACTTGTTGAAATTTAGAAAGTTATTAGAAAGTTTTCCCAAACTTCTGCACCACCCTAATAAACATACAAGCATTCACATAAAGTAAGCAACTTCATTCGAAAAATCAAACTTTCAACCTGCAACAAATCGACCGCTTTCAATTGTAGCAGCCACCGCAGCAGCAGCACCACCACCATCAACCGGAACGATTGCCGACAAAAGCTCTAACGGAAGCGTTGCTAAATGGATTGCTTTCATTGTTGTTATTGTTAAAAGGCTATAAAATGTTGTTGAGCTGTTGTTGTTATTGTTATTACATATTTGTTATTGTTATTACATATTTGTTATTGTTATTATAGAATGTCTGATAGCTTACCAACGACGCTGCTGAACCGAACATTTTTTTTGGACGCATTAAAGTCCAGGTCGATAACTCCAACCTACAGCAAAGCTCACTCATACCAATGCATCTCTCATATTTACAGTTATACGCGCTAACGCTACCATTTATAAAATATTTGCATTGCCGTTGGCAAAGATGAACATTTTATCCCCCCCATTCTCATCCAGAGATTTTCGTACTCAACCCACCCCATCCATCCATCCATCCATCCATCCATCCACACCTTCTCGCATTCGCACAGCTTTCAGTCATTCACTTAGTTGTACGTCTGGAACTTTTTCATTATTAATTTCCATAACTCATATCTATCAGTAGTAAGTACATACTTTCTGCTTTATGATTTTCTACTTTATGGTCACCCCCCAACCACTCTATTGCACGTACCAATGAATTGCAGGTTGTAGCCGGAGGGTGATTTTGTTGGTTGGTTGGTTGGTTTGCGGCAGTGAAAATCGTTGCGTTTATTTTGATGTGCATTCAAAGCGTCCATATTATGGACCATCAAAAGGCATCAATAGCCTGCTCCATCCATCCATTCATCCACTTACTTTACTGCTATGATCATCTCCCATTCATTATCTTCATCATCATAATCGTTGTAAGTGGTATGGTAGCGGTGACATTTTATGAAAACTCACGCACGTGCTGAAAATGGGATGAGCTTAAAGGTATTTGAAATCTGAAGGAATATTTGATTTTTGACTAAAAGATTCCCAATTTAAATAACAAAGGGAGTAGAGTTTTTGTAGTATTTGGCTAATGAGCTTTTTATGTTAACTAAAGCCATTCCTGAACAGCTAATTGAAATACGAACTCTATACTAGACTGACTCTAGCTCAGCCCCACAGGCTTTCTCTAAATTACAAGGGAAAGAGCAAGGTGTACGGCGACTTGTGAAGAGCTTTTGGCCTAATCTGATAGAGCAGAGATATACAAAAAAGATGGCATAATGTCTAGACGGCTTATACAACTTTTGCAAACCAGGAAATGCAAACGAGCCTCATATATTGAGTTTTAGTCCCCATCAGAGAGTATCAACTACAGGGTTCCATATCCACTGCGCACACTAGTGCGAGAGAAACAAATGCAACCACGCATCCTAGAAGTATTGACTAAAAGACCAAGCGCTGATGGAGGGATACAGGACGTACGAAAACACCGGTTCCTCGCTTGCATGTAGAAAATGCACCAAGTCGAAAAAGCTGATCAAATGGCAACCTGCCTTGGACGGAAGGTAACATTTGTATCAAATTTACTTTATATACATATATTTATAGTATTCCACTTAAGAAGCTTTTTGATATCAATTTGAATTCGAATACCAATCTCCAATTAGATTCTATTGAGTAAAAAAAAAAAAATAAAGCCACCACCATTGTGTATCAGACATGGTACACAATGGCCACCTGATACACAATGATGGCCAACACCTGCATACCTCCCTTTTAAGTTTTTTCTTTAATTTAATTTAATAGTATCACAATTGACAAAATTCATTTTTATTTGTTTGTATAAAAGCACAGCCAGCTATTTTAAATTAAATTTTATTTTATTTACTTTTTAAAACTTTATGCTTCCTTGAAATTTGCTTGATAACTCATTTCTTCGCTGCTGTTAACTTCATGTGGTTTTTAATTTTTTGACATATGACTGGAGAGCATTGCCATACACATTAAAGGTATATAAAATGTTTAACGTCGCTACCATATGGAAAAAATTTGAATAATACCCCAAAACACTCAATTTGAAAACAAACTTCGAAAAAAAAAAAATTGTACTCGTGCATATTTGAAGGCTTGCGTATTGTAATTGTAGTCATCAAATAGGAAAAGGAAGTAGAAAAAGCCGGATGAGGAGGAGCCAAGAGAAGGAACAATTTAAGACGAAGAAAAAAGATCATGGAGTAGGCGAAGTAAGTGAGTAAGTAAGGACCAACGAAAGGATCAAGTAGAGAACGATTAGCGATCTTGTGGGGTTTCCAATTAACTCCAGTTCGAAGAGCTATGAAACGACTGGGACACTAAGTTGTACGGTTACAGCAAGTTAAACGATTTAGCTTCATATAAGTATGCAAGTATAGAAATTTAAATATCTTAATTTTTACTCAAGCTACATATATTATTTTTGGGGTTGTCTAGCAGGAGCTCAAGAGAGACATGTTCTTCGAAAGATTTATTAATGCTTTGACGCACAAGGTATTCGTATGGACAACTGCCGGTGGAAGATGAAGACCTCCGATCTGGCGAGGAGAACGCTTTGTGATGGCGTGGGGTTTTGAATTGACGCCAGTTCGAAGAGCGGTGGTGCGACTAGCGCTTCATGTTGAATGACCAATGCCAGTTAAACGGTCAAACGCCATCTAAGTAAGTGAGTATAGAAAGAAAAAATATGGTTGAAACAAACTCCAAAAGTTATGGGATATGAATTTGGATAGTTCAGCTACTCAAGTCGACTAACGTGGAAAGAAGACTCGATTTTTGCGCTAAAGTAGCTGCCCTCTTACGCCTTTTTTTAAGAATATTAGTTTGTGCGAGATCTGCACTAAGTTTCATACTTTTGGCTGGCAATGTTTTAGCTCGTCTCTCGTCTGAGTTAGCTCAAAAGACGCATCAAACAAAAGTGACAGTTAAAAGCAAAACGATTAATTTAATGAAAACATTACTTTGTCTCTCTCCCACTCCTCCATTTTTCTTATGCTGTGTACAAGCGCAGCAATAAGTGATTACATAACTCATAACATACAACTCAGCACCTACAACCCCCACCTGCAGTTTTTTTTATAGTTCAAACTCAACCCCCACTACTACCTCAAATATCTGCTACCTCCCTCAGCTATCATCACATTTATTGTTGTTACCTTTCTTTATGTTGACTGTTGCTTACTCGTACTCGTACTCCCACAAAGAGAAGTGCACATCTGCTTGGAATTTCACTTGAACGGTCATGTCGTGTAAATACAACACATTCACTCAACATTTGAAGGTTCAGTACCCGCATTCGAATGCTTTTGTTTTATGCCACATATGGCTGAGCGTTCGTAAGTATGTAGGTAGGTCTGTCAGTGAGTGCTTTTATATTTCCTTCGATTTTTCTTTGGTTCGCTTTTCCATTAGTTAATGTCGGCGCTTACTGTCAGATTGTTTGTTTTATGTTTTCTTTTTTTTTTTTGTTGGTTTCATTTGTGTGTTGTGCGTTATTTAAGTATTTTTTCCTCGCCTTTTCACCCCCTCCCCCAACTCCATTTGGTAATATTTTTGCTATCTTTACTTTTCTTTTTCCATTTGTTTAGATTTATGTTTGCGTTTATTTTCGTTTCGTTATGTCAGTCAGTCGATTGATCGGTCGAACGTAAACGAGAATCCATTTCAGTTCAACTTACTCCATTCACGCATTCATTACATGGTTTAGTTGCATACTGAAGGCCTTCTCATGGGCGTTTACAATGGGGGTAGCACTCGGTTTCGAATACAGCCTGGTATTGTAAGTATATACCGAACGTTCCTTCGCTGTCGTACCACACTGGGAGGCTTACGCCAAGGGGAACGAGACTGCCGCAAGGTTACTTCAGTGGAACTGGCAAGAGAACGAGGCGTGAGCTCCTTTTGCCCACAGTTTATAACGCATCCACCTGCTGACAGGACCCAGAAACGAGCCATCCATCGGACCCATAAAGACAGACAAAACACAGCGCCCATTGCTCACATCGTCGCCGAGTTCAAGGAAGCCATAATGAAGGGCCCAACGGTATTGCCATGAAGATGTTGGAACACCAGAAGTACCGCGAGATTTCTTCTTATGTCATCTGAGTCTCATCTCCGTCAGGAGACTACAATGCTCAATGTTCGTGAGAACGGGGAACTGTTGAGCTAACAGTTTTTACTGAGCTGCCACAAGCTGAAGCTCCGTCCCCTGGAGACATAAAGAAACATATCCGTACGCACAATGTTGAGATCCTTCACCACATATATATCCATCCCAACTAACTGATCTAATCTGAGCTTTTATTAGATTATGGCTACAAAGGAAAAAAAGTAAAGAACTTCATCCAAGTCTGAGAAAATTTTTCATTCAGTTTCTTTTTCTCTCGAGTAAATTCAACATTTCACTTTACCTTCGGGAATCTTAAATTGCTTGTAGAGTAGGGACTATATTCTCCCGGAAATATTATTATCTATACATCTTATTCAATCTGGGATCTACACTAGCTGGGACGAAGGACGGCGCAGCGAAGGACGGGAAAAGCAATCTTCTCTGACAGCAAGCCTCAGCTGGTTGGGTTTCGTTAGTGAAGAAGTGTGTAGATCTGTTCTTAAGAGTGAGAGCGATCCACTGAAGGCCTGAAAGGAGAGGGCTACTACCGAAATGCTTAGGTACTTTACAAATATTAAACCTTAATCCGTGTATATATAAGACCCAGTAATTTTAACCAGAGTTTTTTTTCCAAAAAGTATCACATTTTTCAATTAGTAAGGGTTCAAATGTGTCCCAAAGCCTATCTAAAGGTTAAGCTGAAAAGTGTTTCTTGCTAATATAATTTGCTACCCCTCCCTTTTCCGTAGCATAACTATGCTCCTGTGCCGTGCTTCAAACCCAAACCTCTCACTGAAAACTTGCTCGCCTCTCACACCACCACCCATCTCACATTTCAAACCATTTTTTACCAACACTTCGTGAAAGCGAAATAAATTTCTTTTAGTCATTTGCCATTTTTCTAGCGACTTTGTTATATTATTTTTCGCAAATTTCCGCTTTACTTCCCCTTGCACGTCTTCTCACTGTCTCACTGTCTGACTGCCTGACTGTTCTACTGCTTTACTGCTTTATATCCATATTAAAAACATTTAACGAGTTATTTCTATTATTTGTTTAAAAGCGTATGCACCGCCACATGTTGCAATAAACCCATCACCGGCCAGCTGAAAGACCAGCCCAACTGTCACACAAGTAAACAATCGATTTTCTTAATACGAGTACATACATATGTATGTGTGCCCTTTACAAACTCTATCCCACTCACTTCGTTGCTCCTGCAGGATATTATGTTCCAACCCGCTCATTTTCGCCTACTGACATTCACTTTGTGATTTGTGCGGAAGTACGGAAGTTTCCCATTCAGTGCACATGTTACCATGCTGTGAAATGGTTATTTCTCTGCATTTTTCATAAATTTATCTTAAAGGTTCTATAGTAATAAAGCTCCGTTTGGGTAGCGGCTGGTATGAAATTGTAAAAGCGACCCAAAAAAAGAGCTTCAAAGGTTATCAAAAACTCACTAAGATGCCGTTATAGAGTTCGTAAACGATAAACAAGTCGTTATTATGAGACGATTGGACCATTACATAGAAATAAAGAAGTTCATTTAAAATAAATTTTCACCCCCTCCGTGGATTTTAATAGTGGTAATAGTGGGACAAGAAGCTTGGTATCTTGCGTGCCTTGACCACTTATTTCATCATCCCTTCCTCTTAGGTCCCGCATAGCCCGGCACACGTCAGCTCTACTTCCATATGCATTTAAGTTCCTTCTTATGCTTTAAGGTCCTTTGCCCTTCCTGGCAAATAAGCCCACAAATAAGCCCATAAGAGCCTTTCGAATAGAGTCTAGATAGGGGAGGGTCTAGCGAAAGCAGAAAAAAGCCTTCAAAGCATTCCAAACTTCAGTCAAAAACCCTGGCCGATTTGTCGTCAGGTAGTGAAATACCCACTGCGAGTTCGAGAGGCTCTCTGTGTTAAATTAACGTGTCGGACTGTTGCTCGTTAGCGCATCGTCGCTAGCTACAGTGTTGAACTAACCGGGACTGCGTTGACCGCCTTCGCAGGAATATCGCAATCTCATCAGAAGAGCTACACTTCCCGTGGCTTACCGCTGTAAGACGCTCTGTCAGGGTGGACGACACATTTCCTGCTGACCTTGTCTAGGAAATAGTCGCACAAAGCTGGCGCAAGCGGCCGACGAACATGTACGCCTTATCGACGCAAAGGCTTCGGTTGTGATTTTAACCCCACATCCCAAAAAAGACAAGAGTGATTCCATTACTAATTCGTGAGGACAACCTGTCTTCCCACGGGTACGCCAGCGTCCACACGATCCAATTGGGAAGATGGCGGGAGTAAATTTCTCAACTAGAGACCGACTTCGATTACAACTACGAGTCGGCTTCCTCTGGACACTAGAAGGCAACATCCCCTCCCCATTCTGCAATGGGCAAGAGCGACCCGTAAGGCTTGAAAATGGGCCATATGAAGGGGTATTGGGGACACGTTATTACAGAATGCGAGGAAGTAGACAAACGTCAGAGGTTAGAGGAGAATATCTTCTCTCCGGTTGACCTTCCTCGAAGAGTCAAATACCGAATCCTATTAGGAAAAAGAAAAACTTCATAGGTCCTTTAAAAACTCACTCCCATTAACTTGTTGACTTTAAATTCAGGAAAAAAAAAATATTTTTCATGTCGAAAATTTTTGTTTAATAATTTGCAAATTCGATAAAAAGTTTTCTTTTAAAGTCAACCAGCAGCAGCAGCAAGTACTTTGCATTTGTAAACAACAACAACAAAAACAAACAAACCATATCCATGCAAATTTGTCTTATCGCATCAGCACTTTGCCACAAAAAGTTGCATGTCCTTGTTTGGTTCGGTGGATGGGTGGATGGGTGTGTGGCGCAATATTTTGACGGTACTACTGACAAGCAGAGCAACGCCCTGTCACACCAGACATATGTACATACACACATACAAGTACTCGTCGCTTTTTGGGCTTATCAAAATATTACGGCTGCATATCTATGATATATGACACATGCATAGATGCAGCCAGGCTGACATATTCCTACTGCATTTGAGCAGTTAGGCATAAGTTGTGTGTGTCCGTCCCACCCACACATTGACCCAAACATACCCACAAATCAAGCGAAGGTTTATCTTTGTCCGAAATAGTCGATTGCTCTTACCAAAAATAGTCGTTATGGTTAGGGATGTGTTGGTTTGAGGGGCGTAAAGAATCGGTTTTATGGAAGTCGATTCCAACCTGACATAGGTACCTCAATGGGTGACTGATTGTGGCTTCAAGTTTAGGACTCGTTTTGGCTGAAAAGTTTAGTTTCGGTTTCAGTCTTATTTCCGAATTAAGGAAGCGTTCCTAATAAGGTAGCTTATATCACTTCCTTAGGCAATGGGTTACCAATGGTATAAAATACATACTGCTCAAGCCACTCATCCCTGTTCTGGATTGAGTTACAAGACGTGGGCTATTACTTGCTTTCTAGGCTTTCAAGAAGAAAATAGACGAATGGAGACCGCGTAATTGCATTTACCAGCTGTATACCTTGAATCCTTGATTCAAATTCTCAACGGAACGTCTTAGGTTCACTAAGCCACAATCACTTCTCATGGTAGATATGCAGACTTCCCCGCTCAGTAGGTTCAGCACTTACAAACTTACGCAAAAGAGGTCACTGAGACTGTTGCTAGTGAGTTCACGGATGGGTGAACCTCAGAAATCTTCGCTTCTCTTAGCATAAAAGCTACTCAACAAATATTCTTAGGTCCGCTTTACTTCATGT